>CM059433.1:131480503-131876505 GCA_030390025.1 Squalus acanthias
ACCTGTCCTTGTAACTAAGATCCCTCATCCCCGGAACCATTCTGGTAAATCTCCTCTGCATCCTCTCAAGGGCCTTCACATCCTTCCTAAAGTGTGGTGACCAGAACTGGACGCAATACTCCAGTTGTGGCCTAACCAGCACTTTATAAAGGTTCAGCATAACTTCTCTACTTTTGTACTCAATACCTCTATTTATGAAGCCCAAGATCCCATATGCTTTGTTAACCACTCTCTCAATAAGTCCTGCCACCTCCAGGGACCTATGCGCATTAACTCCCAGGTCCCTCTGACCCTGCACACTCTTTAAAACTGTGCTATTAAGTGTATATTGCCGCTCCCTGTTCCTTCTGCCAAAATGCGTCACCTCACACTTCTCTGTATTAAATTCAATCTGCCACTTGTCTGCCCATTCTGCTAGCCTTTCTATGTCCTGCTGCAGTCAATTGGTATCATCCTCACTGTTTGCCACACCCCCAAGTTTGGTGTCATCGGCAAATTTAGAAATTCTACTCTATTCCAATATCCAAGTAATTTATATATATCAAAAAAAGCAGTGGCCCCAGCACTGACCCTTGGGGAACACTACTGTCTATCATCCTCCAGTCTGAAAAACAGCCATGTACCACAACTCGCTGTTTTCTGTCCTTAAGCCAATTCCTTATCCAAGCTGCCACTGACCCACCTATTCCATGAGCCTCAATTTTATTAACCAGCCTTCTATGTGGTACTTTGTCAAATGCCTTCCTAAACTCCATGTAGACAACATCCATTGCATTCCCTTCATCAAACCTCCCTGTTACTTCATCAAAAAATTCAATTCGATTAGTCAAACACGATCTGCCTTTTACAAATCCATGTTGGCTCTCCTTAATTAGCTTAAACCTCTCCAAGTGCCCGTTAATTTTTTCCTTGGTTATTGTTTCTAAAATTTTACCCACCACTGATGTTAAACTGACCGGCCTGTAGTTACTAGGATTGTCCTTACACCCTTTCTTGAACAATGGTGTCACATTTGCCACTTTCCAATCCTCAGGCACCTCCCCCGCATCTAGGGAAGATTGGAAAATTATGGCAAGCCCTTCCGCTATCTCCTCCTCCAATTCCCTTAGCAACCTGGGATGCAAGCTATCTGGACCAGGCGACTTGTCCACTCTAAGCATACCCAACCTTTCTAGTACATCCTGTCTATCAATTTTCACCCCTTCCATTGCTTCTATCTTGTCCACTTTTACCGATATTTTGTCAGCATCCACCTCCTTAGTAAACACCGATACAAAGTACTCATTGAGTATTTGAGTCCCTAATACGCCCCACCCCGCCTCTTACTACCTGCTTACTGTTTACATGCCGGTAGAAGATTTTTGGGTTCCCTTTTATGTTAACAGCCATTCTACTCTCATATTCTTTCTTTGCCAATCTTATTTTCATCTTCACTTCCCCTCTCAACTTATTGTATTTAGTCTGGTTCTCCCTTGAAGAATTCACCTGACATGCATCATACACCCTCTTTTTTTGTTTCATCATCTTCTCTATCTCCCTCGTCATCCAAGGAGCCCTTGCTTTGGTTCCCTTACCCTTCCCTCTTGTTGGAATGTACCTAGCCTGTACTTGGAAAAGCTCCTCCTTAAAGATCACCTATTGTTCCGTTACAGTTTTTCCTGTCAGTCTTTGGTTCCATTTTACCCTGGCTAGATCCTTTCGCATTCCATTGAAGTTAGCCCTATTCCAGTTTAGAAGTTCCACTCTAGATTGTTCCTTGCTCCTCTCCATTGCTAATCTAAATCTTATGATACGATGATCCCAAGTGTTCTCCCACAGACACTTGGTCGACCAGGCCCACCTCATTCCCCAGCACCAGATCCAGCAATGCCTCCTTCCTAGTTGGGCCAAGAACATACTGGTCAAGGAAATTCTCCTGAACACATTTCAGAAATTCCTCCCCCTCCTTTCCCTTTACCCTCACATTATCCCAATCGATATTTGGGTAATTAAAGTCCACCAATATCACCACTCTATAGCTCTTGCATATCTCTGCCATTTCCCTGCAGATTTGCTCCTCTACCTCCCTCGCACTATTTGGAGGCGTATAGAATACCCCCAATAGCATGATCATACCCTTTTTTTTATTAGTTTATCGGATCAGGGCGTCGCTGGCAATGCAAGCATTTATTGCCCATCCCTAGTTGCCCTTGAGAAGGTGGTGGTGAGCCGCCTTCTTGAACCACTGCAGTCCGTGTGGTGATGGTACTCCCACAGTGCTGTTAGGTAGGGAGTTCCAGGATTTTGACCCAGCGACAATGAAGGATCGGCGATATACTTCTAAGTCAGGATGATGTGTGACTTGGAGGGGAACTTGCAGGTGGTGGTGTTCCCATGCGCCTGCTGCCCTTGTCCTAGGTGGAAGAGGTCGCGGGTTTGGGAGGTGCTGCCGAAGAAGCCTTGGTGAGTTGCTGTAGTGCATCTTGTAGATGGTACACACTGCAGCCACGGTACGCCAGTGGTGGAGGGAGTGAATGTTTAAGCTGGTGGATGGGGTGCCAATCAAGCGGGCTGCTTTGTCCTGGATGGTGTCGAGCTTCTTGAGTGTTGTTGGAGCTGCACTCATCCAGGCAAGTGGAGAGTATTCCATCACACTCCTTACTTGTGCCTTATAGATGGTGGAAAGGTTTTGGGGAGTTAGGAGGTGAAACACTCGCCGCAGAATACCTAGTCTCTGACCTGCTCTTGTTGCCACAGTATTTATGTTTTTTTTTGCTCCTCAACTCTAACCAAACGGATTCTGTCCTTGTCCCCTCAAGAACATCCTCCCTTTCCAACACTACAATGACTTCCTTAATCAGCACTGCCACGTCACCTCCCTTTTTTCCTTCTCTATCTTTTCTGAACACCTTGTACCCTTGAATATTAAGTGCCCAGTCCTCGCCGCTTTTAAGCCACGTTTCCGTTATTGCCACAACATCATATTGCCACATGGCTAATTGTACTAGTAGCTCACTAACCTTATTCACCACAATTTGTGCGTTTACATACATGCATTCTAAACCCATTTTTGAATTTTTCGTAGTCTTTCTTAGTCTGCTCCTATCTAATATGGGACTACTTCCGCCTCTATTACTGCTTTCTTCTCTAGTACTATCCAACACACTCACTCTTTTATGCACCTTATTCCTCCTTTCTACTCCTATATGCTGGTGCCCATCCCCCTGCTAAGCTAGTTTAAACCCTCCCCAACAGCATTTGCAAACCTCCCAGCGAGAATATTGGTCCTGGCTCCGTTAAGGTATAACACTTCCGACTTGTACAGGTCCCACCTTCCCCAGAACCGGTCCCAATGCCTCAGGAATCTAAAGCCCTCCCTCCTGAATGTAGAAGAGCATGCCAGGAGCAGCACCAGGCATACCTAAAAATGCGTTGCCAACCTGGGGAAGTTGCAACACAGGACTACATGCATGCTAAAAAATGGAAGCAGCATACTATAGACAGAGCTAAGCGATCCCACAATCAATGGATCAGATCAAAGCTCTGCAGTCCTGTCACATCCAGTCATGAATGGTGGTGGACCATTAAACAACTAACGGGAGGAGGAGACTCCATGAATATCCCCCTCCTCAATGATGTGGAGCCCAGCACATGAGTGCAAAAGACAAGGCTGAAGTGTTTGCAACCATTGTCAGCCAGAAGTGCTGAGTGGATGATTCATATCGGCCTCCTCCTGAGGCCCCCACCACCACAGAAGCCAGCCTTCAGCCAATTCGATTCACTCCATGTTATATCTCATTGCTTCTTCCAAGTGGTGTTCAACAGGAGTGCACTGGATATAGCAAAGGCTGTGGGCCCAAACAACATCCCGGCTGTCGTGCTGAAGACTTGTGCTCCAGAACTAGCCACGCCTGTAGCCAAGCTGTTCCAGTACAGTTATAACACTGGCATCTATCCGACAATGTGGAACACTGCCCAGGTATGTCCTGTCCACAAAAAGCAGGACAAATCCAATCCGGCCAATTACCACCCCATCAGTCTACTCTCAACTCAATCATCAGCAAAGTGATGGAAGGTGTCGTCGACAGTGCTATCAAGCGGCACTTACTCACCAATAACCTGCTCACTGATGCCCAGTTTGGGTTCCGCCAGGACCACTTGGCTCCAGACCTCATTACAGCTTTGGTCCAAACATGGACAAAAGAGCTGAATTCCAGAGGTGAGGTGAGAGTGACTGCCCTTGACATCAAGGCAGCATTTGACCGAGTGTGGCATCAAGAAGCCCTAGTAAAACTGAAGTCAATGGGAATCAGGAGGAAAACTCTCGACTGGCTGGAGTCATACCTAGCACAAAGGAAGATGGTTGTGGTGGTTGGAGGTCAATCATCACAGCCCCAGGACATCGCTGCAGGAGTTCCTCAGGGCAATGTCCTAGGACCAACCATCTTCAGCCGCTTCATCAATGACCTTCCCTCCATCATAAGGTCAGAAGTGGGGATGTTCGCTGATGACTGCACAGTGTTCAGTGCCATTCGCAACTCCTCAGATAATGAAGCAGTCCATGCCAGCAGGCAGCAAGACCTGGACGACATTCAGGTTTGGGTTGATAAATGGCAGGTAACATTTGCGCCACACAAGTGCCAGGCAATGACTATCTCCAACAAATGAGCGTCTAACCACCGCCCCTTGACATTCAACGGCATTACCATCGTCCAATCCCCCACCATCAATATCCTGGGGGTCACCATTGACCAGAAACAAAAGTCTCTTTACTTGTCCCATTACCATCTCCTTTTGCCTTGCACCATCATCCCTTTTGTCTCTTAATCTCTCCTGCCTTCCATTCTATCACAGATCCTCCCTTTTGTTCTTTCCTACCCTCCCCCTCTCCCTGCCCCTACACTTGCTTAAAAACCTGTTACATCTCCAACTTTTTCCAGTTCTGACGAAGGGTCATCGACCTGAAACGTTAACTCTGTTTCTCTCTCTACAGATGCTGCCTGACCTGCTGAGTATTTCCAGCATTTTTCGTCCTAATCCCATGTTCCCATACTCCTTTATTCTCTTTTCCTTCAAGCACCCATCTAACCTATTCTTCAATGTTGACATGATCTCTGCTTCAATCACTAACTCGGGTAGTGCATTCCACAGCCTCACAACCCTCTGTGCTCTCTGTCCTAAGTCTCTTGCATTTAATCTTCTATCTCTGTGGAACCTTGCTGTGCGTAAATTGGCTGCCACGTTTCTCTAAAACAGTGCCGATCCTTCAAAAATACTTCATCGGCTGTGCAGTGTGTTGGGACACCCTGAGATGTGAAAGGTGTTATAGAGATGCCAGTTCTTTCTTTCTTATGTCTACGTGCCCTCATTTTAGATGTCCTCAATCACTGGAATCAGTCAGCTTCAATATACACTGTCCCATCTCCTCATCATTTTAAACACCTCTATCGAATCTCCTCTATTCTAACAAAATCAGCCCCGATTTGTCAAGTCACCTGTGCGCCGACTGCCTAAGGACAGGAACAAAGGGCCGCAACAGACTCCACAGCCCATCTGGCCAATGCCTAAATCTAATGGGGGTGAAATTCGCCTTGATCAGCAGCTCAAAACTGGCGCTAGCGAATCGGCAGCCCGTTTTACACTCCGCCCTAATTTCATTTCCAAGTCACTGATATATATGGTGTAAAGCTGAGGCCCCAGCACAGACCCCTGAGGAACACCACTTGTCACATGCCGTCAATCAGAGTACATTCCCTTTAACCCTGCTCTCCGTCTCCTGTCTCCCAACCGATTACCGTCCCAAGGTTACCTCCAACTGTGCGTGGGCTTTTACTTTTTGCAAGTAATGAGGAAGTTCAAAAGTTTATCATTTCTCCGTTACTCACCCTGATGAGCACAAATAAGAACAAACAGAAAGAATCGAGCTCGAAACAGTGAGGTGGAATCGGTCATAGTAAATTCCTGTGTGACAGGGTACAACTTGTTCCAGGGATGGTGGACATATACAACACATTCCCTTTTCAAGCACCCGGTGTCAACTTCAAGCACTCTCAGATCAGGTGTAGTGCATTAGCAACTTTCGTTTATATAGTGCCTTTAAAGTAGGCGCTTCACAGGAGCGTAATTAGACAAAAATCGACACCGAGCCAAAGAAGGAAACGTTACGACAGGTGACCAAAAGCTTAGTTGAAGAGTTAGGTTTTAAATTGCGTCATAAAGGAGAGAGAGGTGGAGAAGTTTAAGGAGGGAATTCCAGAGCTTGGTGCCCAGGCAGCTGAAGGTGTGAAGGAAGTGGAGAATGTGCAAGAGGCCAGAATTGGAGGAGCGCAGTGATCTCAGAGGGTTTTAGGGTGCAGAGGAGATTTAATAGAAGGATGCTAGAGATGAGGCACTTCAGTTACGTGGAGAGACTGGAGAAGCTGAGATTGTTCTCTTTAGCGCAGAGAAGGTTAAGGTGAGATTTATTTGAGGTGTTCAAAATTCTGAGGGGTTTTGATAAAGTAGATAGGGAGAAACTGTTTCCAGTGGCAAGAGCTTTGATATCCAGAGGACACAGATTTAAGATAATTGATCAAAGAACGAGGGGGAAATGAGGAGACATTTTTTACGCAGCGAGTTGTTATGATCTGGAATGCACTGCCCGAAAGGGCAGTGGAAACAGATTCAACAGTAACTTTCAAAAGGGAATTGGATAAATACTTGAAAAGGAAAATTTTGCAGGGCTATGAGGAAAGAGCAGGGGAGTGGGACTAATTGGAGAGCTCTGTCAAAGAGCCGACACAGGCACGATGGGCCAAAATTCTGTGCTGTAAAATTCTATGATTCTGTGATTCCAGTACCAACCTCACTCAGAAAGGTTTCCAAGGATGGCTGTTGTGGGGCAATTGAAACGTCAGAATGATGCGGTACAAGGTGTTCTGACGTCCGTGTTACAACTTAAGGTTGGGCCTTTCTGCAGGCCTCTTCTTCCTCCTCCTCCTCTCTCTCTGCACTCATCTGCTCCCAGACCTGCATATTTCATGTCTGATAATGACTGAGAAAGACAATGAGTCATCAGATCTTCATACGTCAGTTGGTGTTTTCCCAGACTTCCCAAGAGGCACAGAGGTTACTCGAGGCCGGCGCTGAGTCAGCTGATCTCAGCAGGGTGACCTTTGGGATATTACAGTTGGCCATCGCACTACCTCTGTGCTCAACAACGGAAAATCAGCTAGGATTTCCATTGTGATCCTTGCTGGAAAACGATTCTGTTGGGTAACAACAGCTCAGCTGCTATGCCCACATGGTTGAATATCCCATTGAGATTCACTCTCAAAGCTGGCATTTGAATCATAGCCATTTGGATGAGTGGCTGGTGCCCGTAAAACCTCAGACCTCAGTGACGGGTCAACGGCTTCAGGACTGAAGGATGGGTTAGAAAAAAATTGTCAGTAATTTTTTTTTACAACCAATCTTTTCACGTATAACTTTAAGCTTTACGCAAGGCCATGGATGGCATGGATAACACGGGAATTGTTTTTGGAAGAAAGAAAGAAAGAAAGAAAGAAAGAAAGAAAGAAAGAAAGAAAGAAAGAAAGAAAGAAAGAAAGAAAGAAAGAAAGAAAGAAAGAAAGAAAGAAAGAAAGAAAGAAAGAAAGAAAGAAAGAAAGAAAGAAAGAAAGAAAGAAAGAAAGAAAGAAAGAAAGAAAGAAAAACAAGGAAGAAAAACAAGAAAGAAAGAAAGACAAACTTGGATTTATATGGCACTTTATCGTGTCCCTCAGAAACATCCCACACTGGTTGATGTATAGGAACAGTTTTGATGGATTTGTGTTCCCAGCTCGGAGTTTCACACGCCAGGAGTGCATGCGGGGAATTCCCTCCACGGTGGCCAGCCTGCCCTGAACAATTTGCCATCCATTATGAACATATTAGGGTCAAACTGTTAAGGTCGAAGGCTTCCCTCCACGTCCCAAGGGGGCTATCGTATTGCCCGCATGTTAAGTGCCACCCACATGGAGGGAAACCTTTCTGTGGCGGTGACCTGGCTGATTTTACAAGAGAGCAAAGGGCAGGTGGTTTCTTACTGACGAGGTGCTTCTTTGAAAGACAAGACCACTGCCCGAGCTAAATCAGTAAACCAAGACAAGCTCTCTGGAATTCTTTGCTCTATCATCTCAAACTTTCTTGTGTCTCTGTTTTGTCAGAACTACGAGGGTGATTCTTCTTATGAACTCTCCTCTCTTGTTCTTCCGAAGCTCCAAATACACTCTTCCTTCCTATTTCCTGCACTTTCCCCATGTCCTTTAACAGTTTTCCTCGTCAACTATTTATCTAATTTCCTTTTAACTGTCATGGAATGCCTCACGACTCTCTCTCACTCTCTCCCTGTATATAAATACACAACCTCCGACTACTTGTTCAGGCTCTACAGCGGCCTAACCGCTGAAGAAGCCTGCAGGTAACTAGTCAGGATGCTGCCTGACCTGCTGAGTGTTTCCAACATTTTCTGTTTTTATTTCAGCTTTCCAGCCTCCTCATTATTTTGCTTAAGTATTTCTTTTTTAACTTATCTTAATTTGGAGCTGGCAGCTGCAAAAGGGCCTCTGAGTTAAAACTGAAGCCTCCACCGGCCTACGCTCGCCTCGCTCCCTATCCAGACTCATCTGTGGGCCTCAGCCGGCGTCTGTGCCGGCCTCAATTGTTCAGGTCTTGATCGGCGAGCTGTAATTATGATGATGAGAAAGGTCGAAGGCTTCCCTCCACCTCCCAAGGAGGCTATCGTATTGCCCACATGTTAAGTGTAGGAAACGCGGCAGCCAATTTGCACACAACAAGATCCCACAAACAGCAATCTGATCATGACCAGATAATCTGTTTTTTAGTAATATTTGACAGCACATTAACAGAAACTTTGCATGAACATTGGCTAAAACACACAAGTGCCTACCCTTGTGTGTTGTTTGTTGGTATGATTGCACTAGGATGAGGGTGAGTGTGAGGGGTAGCTAGTAAGATGGGGAAGTGATAATGTAGATAGAGAGGGATGGGTGGAGGTGCAAGATAAGTTGGTGTGAGTAAGGATGTGCAGGAGTAGGGCAGGGAAGGCAGAGTGATGGGGATGCGATGAGAGGCACAGCGAGATGAGGTTGAGTGTGGCTTTGCAGTAACGTTGCATGATCTACTGAGATCATTGAAAGGTTTGCGCCACTGCAGCCTGGTCCTCCTGGCGACATCCCTGCTTGTGCCCACCTGTGAAGTGTGCAATCAGGCTGAGTTGGTGTCCTGGGGAGGTCTCTTCTGCCCATGGGAAGGGAAGGGAAGAGGACCTCCCTGCCTGCTGTGACTCCCTCCATAGGCATATGGAGGGAGTCATGCGAGAACCTGGGTGCAGCCTTCACCTCTGTGCAGTGCTTGTCAGTGTTTGCAGCACCTCAATGCTGTAGAACACTGACAGCACAAATGTCAAACTAAATTTGGGCATGGTCTCATTAAGGAAACCGGCTGATGACACATCATAAATGACGTCATCAGACCCGCTTCCTCAACGTGGCAAACGCGCTGGGCGGGCTTAAAAGCCCAATCATCGGAAAGTCATTTCAGAGGCTGGGATGGAGCCAGCAGCGGGGCCGAGACCCGCCACCGACATCGCCCGCCACGGGCCCACCGAGGTAGGGTAAATCGCGTCCTTAATTTCCCCCCTCAGTCTGTTACCCATCGCCCCCTGAGACCACCGACAGGTGTTGGCATACGGTTCCAAAGGCACAGGGGGCGCTCCGGTGCCAGGGCTGAATGGTCATTCTTCGTGTGTCTGAGGCACGGCAGTGAACGTCGGCGGGCTGCTCAACTGTGACAGATGTCGCAGCTGCGCCTGACCCTCAGCCCGCGTCTGGCGTCCACGCGCATGAACCTGCCAGCTGTAGGGAGGCTTTAAAGGCAGAGTCTGGCCTACGTCCAGCCCAAGCCATAGGGTGGCGTTTGACTTGGATACATTCCTGGGCTTAGCTTGGTTCAATCTTGCCAAAAAAATCTCCACAAAAATATAAGAGAGAGGAAACGCTAACCTTTAAACTAGCACAGGTCTGGAAACACATGGCATTCCTGGTTTGCCATCTCACGTTCGGGTTGCCAACTCTGATGAATCACATTCTTGGCAGTTTCGTCACGTGGCCACCCACCTCCAACCAACCCGCTCCAGTCAAACAGCCTTTTCCCCATCTTCAATATTTTTATAACTAATAAACTAACCTGTCGAAAGAAAATGAAAAAAAACAACACACCATTTATTTAACACCCCTATGATTTTTTCTCCCTACCACCCCACCCCCCAGGAGTTTACTGTCAGCAGTGTCCAGGAGATGAGACTTCACTTCCTGGAGACTCCAGGGCGATCCTGGAGAGTTGGCGATCCTATCCCACACATTGCATTGCTGTTTTTGGTGTGTGACTCGGCAATGCGCTGGAGCCAGGTGTGACGGCATAGAATCAGTCCCATCTCGAACCAAAAAAAAAATCAACCTGGCTTGGACAGGGAGGCTTTCACAATACTACACTGAGAAATACGTAGAGGAACAGGTTTATCGAAGGCTGTCTTAGCCTGCAGTCTTGTTTAGACATTGATCCCATTGACCCAGATTTGCATAACATTGATGTAGCCAGACTATAGGAAGTGATTCTTTCCTCTCTTGTGGCGGAAATGAATGCAGCCCCAGTGATCTTGATATCGACAGCCTACGTCAACCTCGGTGCTTGCTGTGTGCTAATCACTCTTTGCCAGGCTCTGAGCTCACACAGGCCTCATTCTTTTCTACTTCGTTTTCATCAATAGTGAGCCAGGAAGTCAGTTTTGTCAATGAGTTAGTCATGAGAGAGAGGGAGAGCCAGCCCATGACTCATCTGTCTCAATTTATGAATGCTACAGCACGGAAGGAGGCCATTTGGCCCACCATGCCTGTGCCGACTCTTTGAAAGAGCTATCCAATTAGTCCCACTCAACTGCTCGTTCCCCATAGCCCTGTAAAAAAAATTTCCTTTTCAAGTATTTATCCAATTCTCTTTTGAAAGTTACTATTGAATCTGCTTCCACCACCCTTTCAGGCAGTGCGTTCCAGATCACAACAATTCTCTGAGTAAAAAAATTCTCCTCATCTTCCCTCTGTTTTGGCAGTTATTTTAAATCTGTGTCCCCTGGTTACTGACACTCCTGCCAGTGGAAACAGTTTCTCCCTATCTACTCTATCAAAACCCTTCATAATTTTGATCACTGCTATCAAATCTCCCCTTAACCTTCTCTGCTCTATGGAGAACAACCCCAGCTTCTCCAGTCTCTCCTCATAACTGAAGTACCGCATCCCTGGTACCATTCTGGTAAATCTCCTCTGCACCCTCTCCAAGGCCTTGACATCCTTCCTAAAGTGTGACGCCCAGAATTGGAACTTTTGGCTGAGGGATAAATATTGGCCAGGACGCCGGGGAGAACGCCCCTACTCTTCTTCGAAATAATGCCATGGGAATCTTTCATGACCACCTGAGAAGGAATACAGGGCCTTAGTTTAACGAGTCATCCGAAAGTTAATTGGTAATAGAGGGTAAAGTCACTGATCCTTTCGAGAATGGCTTGGAGATAAGGCTACAATCTTGTAGCACAAGTGCCCCCCATGAACTCGTCTCCCAGCTGTCAGTGCGTGCTTGGTGAATTTACCCAGAAGGTAGTAATCTCACTCAGCGGATCTGCAAGGTGGCTGTCGTGGGAAATGGAAAAATGCAGCATTAATTCACTGCGTGAAGCAATTTGAGATATTTCTACAGCATCAAAAGGCATTGCATAAATGCATGTACTTTATTTTCTTTCAACACGAATGTCCTTCTAAGGTTGGGACTGAGGCACGTTACTGGGCGGAGTAGAGGGAGCTTTACTCTGCATGTAACCCCTTCCTATTTCTGTAACCTCCTCCAGTCCGACAACACTCCAAGAAATCTGCGTTCCTCCAACTCTTCTGCATCCTTCACTTCCTTCGCGCCATGATTGGCGGCCGTGCCTTCAGCAGCCTAGACCCTAAGCCTCTCCACCTCGCTCTCCTCCTTCAAGAGACTCTTGAGATCTAACTCTTCAACCAAGCTTTTGGCCACCTGTCCTAATGTCTCCTTCATTGGCTTGGTGTCGATTTTTGTCTGATTTCGCTCCCGTGAAGTGTCTACGTTAAAGGCGCTATATAAACGCAAGCTATTGCGCTACACCTGACCTGGGAGTGCTTAAAGTTGACACCGGATATTGAAAAGGGAAAGTGTTCCATTCCTCAGGGCCAAATTCTGCGCCTAGCGCATGCTCCACTTGACGTTGGCATGCTTGATGCTGACACTGGGAGCAGGCCTTGAAAAAGCTTTCCATTCCCAATCACCCTCAACCCAAGCAGCACAAAATTCACAGAGGATGAAACCCTCTTTGCCAATGCACGGTGACCAGAAGCATTCCCCGTGATAGGATTTCCATAGTGGGACCTGCCCACTTCCCTTTACGGTACTGCAACAACTTGTCTTGCCAGGGTGCAGTGATCTGTGTGTCACTGTTTGATTTCTACCAGTTAATTTAGGCACGTTTGTATAAGTTCACCTTCCCTGGAACAAGTTGTACCCTGCTATTACACAGGAATTTACTATGACTGATTCCACCTCACTGTGTTGAGCTCAAATCATTCTGTTTGTTTTTATTTGTGCTCATCAGGGTGAGTGACGGTGAAATGGAAAATGTCTGAACCTCCTGATTACTAGCAAAAAATAAAAGCCCACTCAATTGGAGATAACCTTGTGACGGTAATCGGTTGGGAGGCAGGAGACGGAGAGCAGGGTTAAAGGGAATGTACTCTGATTGACGGCATGTGACAAGTGGTGTTCCTCAGGGGTCTGTGCTGGGGCCTCAGCTTTACACCATATATATCAATGATTGGAAAAGAAATTAGGGCAGAGTGTAAAACGGGCTGCCGATTCGCTAGCGCCAGTTTTGTGCTGTTGACCAAGGCGAATTTCACCCCCATTAGATTTAGGCATTAGCCAGATGGGCTGTGGAGTCTGTTGCGGCCCTTTGTTCCTGTCCTTAGGCAGTCGGCGCACAGGTGACTTGACAAATCGGGGCTGATTTTGTTAGAATAGAGGAGATTCGATAGAGGTGTTTAAAATGATGAGGAGATGGGACAGTGTATATAGAAGCTGACTGATTCCAGTGATTGAGGACATCTAAAATGAGGGCACGTAGACATAAGAAAGAAAGAACTGGCATCTCTATAACACCTTTCACATCTCAGGGTGTCCCAACACACTGCACAGCCGATGAAGTATTTTTGAAGGATCGGCACTGTTTTAGAGAAACGTGGCAGCCAATTTACGCACAGCAAGGTTCCACAGAGATAGAAGATTAAATGCAAGAGACTTAGGACAGAGAGCACAGAGGGTTGTGAGGCTGTGGAATGTACTACCCGAGTTAGTGATTGAAGCAGAGATCATGTCAACATTGAAGAATAGGTTAGATAGGCACTTGAAGGAAAAGAGAATAAAGGAGTATGGGAACATGGGATTAGGACTACTGCTCATGTGCAGGATAAACACCAACATGGACTGCTTGGGCCAAACAGCCTGTTTCTATGTAGGTGCAGAGAAATGTGAAGTTGTACACTTTGGGACAGCAACAGTGACTTGAAATATAGCCTTAGCAGTAATATTCTTAGCAGAGTGGAGGAACAGAGAGATCTGGGTGTGCCGATACATCGATCATTAAAGTACTGATAGAGAAGGCCATAAAAAGGCAAAAAGGTTTCAAACACAGGAGCATTGAACAATAAAAGCAAGGAAGTGATGTTAAATTTGTACAGGCTATTGGTTAGGCCACAGTTGGAGTAATGCACGACGTTCTGGACATCCCACGATAGGCCATGGGCAGGGTACAGCAAAGAGTCACCAGAATGATAGGTGAAATAATTGGAGCTTTTATTGCTGGAATGGAGAATGTTAGGAGAGATCCATAACAGAAATTTTCAAAGTTATGAAAGGGTTATTTTGACTAGTTGTGAATTGTTACCACGGGGGGCATAATCTCAGGATTTTCACTTTACAGCCAATGAAGTACTTTTTTTGCAGTGTAGTACCTGTTGTAATTTAGGTAACAAGGCAGACAATCTGCACACAGCAAGGTCCCACAAACAGCATCGTAACAATGACTAGATGGCCTCAGTACTGCACTGAAGTGTCAGGCTGGATTTTGCGTTCAAGTCTCTGGAGTGGGACTTGAACCCACGACCGCCTAACTGAGAAGCCGAGAGTGCTACCAACTGAGCCACGGCTGACACTCACATGGGCCAAATGTGTTTGGCCAGTGTGAGAAACAGGAACCATCAGCCCCACCACCCCCGACCCCCGGTGCAGTGGTGCATGCTCTTCAGCAGTCGGAAGGCGAGGTGTGCATTGTGCGTGACCAGTGAATGCTTAAAGCTGTCATTGCTTCAATCCCTAGCGCTGGCATCCCTCGCACTGACCAATCACCACGCAAGAAAATAAACACAAGCGGTTGTAATTTGCAGCAAGGTGCGATGAAGCAAGCCAAAAATGTGAGTGCCTAATGTAAAAGAAATGAACTGCTGGCATTTTCATTTGTTGGCAATGGACAATTGGGAAAGTACATGAAGGAGTCATCTCAGAGTCAGGAATTAAACCAAGTGAAACTTGGAGTCATTTCCAAGAAAATGCATGATGAAATTATCCCTCACTTCGACCACCAAAGCCACTCTTTGAACCTGGAGCTGATACCTGCACCCACATCTGGCCCTCTTCAGGAAGCACTGCAGCCACGCAATGGTTTGCACCCAACCCAGGTTATAGCAAGTGGAACCGTCTCCATGGTTACTCTGAAAGGCGGGGCCTTGTTCTAATCTATCGGGTACGGGAATCAAGGCTCCAGTCAAGCCCTGACTGATGGGACAAGGCCGCTCACTGCCTACTGGCTCGAAGACTTTTGAGTGACGTTTTAATTGCTCCTGTGCTCGCTGACCTACATTGGCTCCCGGTCTGGCAATGCCTTGATTTTAAAATTCCCATCCTTCTGTTCAAATCCCTCCATGGCCTCGCTTCTCCCTATCTCTGTAATCTCCTCCAGCCATACAACCCTCTGAGATATCTGAGCTCCTCCAATCCTGGCCTCTTGCACATTCCCGATTTAAATCGCTCCACCATTGGCGGCCGTGCCTTCAGTTGCCTCGGCCCTAAGCTCTGGCATTCCCTGCCTAAACCTCTCCGCCTCTCTACCTCTCTCTCCTCCCTTAAGACGCTCCTTAAAACCTACGTCTTTGACCAACCTGTCCTAATATCCCCTTATGTGGCTCGGTGTCAAATTCTGTTTGATAATCGCTCCTGTGAAGCGCCTTGGGACATTTTACTATGTTGAAGGCGCTATATAAATGCAAGTTGTTGTTATTGTGACCATGGGAGTTGTTAGTGGGAAATATTGCACAGAGTATATAGAATTTGAACGGTTAAAATAATTATAATAGAACTCTCCCAATCACTCAGTAAAACCAAAGATCACAAAGATATGAGGGAGCCCATCCAGCTCCCCGTACCATAGAAACCTAGGGCTGGATTTTCCTCTGCTATCCCACCCTAAATTGCCTGGGCTAGCACAGGAAAAGGGGGCAAAAATGTAGGATTGAGGTCTACTGCCACCCTGACCTGAATTTCCCTGCCCATCCGCCCCTGCCAGGACCACTGCCGGGAGCTCCTTCCCCACCTTGCATTGCTTTCAGGTGCCGACGGAAGGAGTGGGCCCCGGGTTACTGGACGGTTTCCCTGCTGTGCACTCCTTGTTCCTGCTGCTTCCCAGGACCACCAGTTAAATCAGGGCAGCGACAGGAATGGCCCCATATGCACCGAGAGGCCTCATCTCACTCCGATCGCTCACTTTCTCTCAGCTATGGCCATGGCTTAGGTCTTCAGTCGGGTCCAGTCTTCAGGCCCTTGTGGTCCCTTTAATGGGCCTTCCACATCTATGGGCTCTGCAGCAGTGCTCTTGATGTGTTATAACCAGGGGTCACAGTCTCAGAATAAGGGGTCAGCCATTTAGGACTGAGATGAGGAGAAATTATTTCATTCAGAGGGTGGTGAATCTTTGGAATTCTCTACCCCAGAGGGCTGTGGATGCTCAGTCGTTTAGTATATTCAAGACAGAGATCGATAGATTTTTGGATATTAAGAGAATCAAGGGATATGGGGATACGGCGGGAAAGTGGAGTTGAGGTAGAAGATCAGCCATGATCTTATTGAATGGCGGAGCAGGCTCGAAGGGCCGAATGGTCTACTCCTGCTCCTAATTCTTATGTTCCTATCTTCCTATCAGCTATTGGCGGGCTCCCCTCGCCATGACCCCTGACCCAGGAAACTGTGCTGGGGTCACGGTGGGTTCAGGGCAGTGGGCCTTGCATCGAACCAGTCAGATTGGAGCAAGTCTTTGGCTTTAGTGGGTGGCATTCCCGTCTTTGAGCCAGACAGTGCAGGGTATGAACCCCCCGCTCTAGACAGTCCCGTCTCTGAGTCAGACGGTGCAGGGTATGAACCCCCCGCTCTAGACAGTCCCGTCTCTGAGCCAGACAGTGCAGGGTATGAACCCCCCACTCTAGACAGTCCCGTCTCTGAGCCAGACAGTGCAGGGTATGAACCCCCCGCTCTAGACAGTCCCGTCTCTGAGTCAGACGGTGCAGGGTATGAACCCCCCGCTCTAGACAGTCCCGTCTCTGAGTCAGACGGTGCAGGGTATGAACCCCCCGCTCTAGACAGTCCCGTCTCTGAGTCAGACGGTGCAGGGTATGAACCCCCCGCTCTAGACAGTCCCATCTCTGAGCCAGACAGTGCAGGGTATGAACCCCCCGCTCTAGACAGTCCCGTCTCTGAGCCAGACAGTGCAGGGTATGAACCCCCTGCTCTAGACAGTCCCGTCTCTGAGCCAGACAGTGCAGGGTATGAACCCCCCACTCTAGACAGTCCCGTCTCTGAGTCAGACGGTGCAGGGTTTGATACCCCCACTCCAGACAGTCCCGGTGAGTGGACACCGGCTCTAAATTCTAGGTTGACATCCAGCGGGAATCCTCATGTCTTGTGGGTGTGGGTAGTGCTGCCTCATCGTTTGTGTTGTGGGAGCCAATAAAACCCTTCCACCATATAAGACTGACGCCCCTATCGACCGGTAGAAAGATGTTTACTGCCATGGAAGGAGTGTTCACGCCGCAGCCGATCAGGCTGTTAATCGGCCTGCGAATCCTTCCGCCACCTCACACCGTTCTCCATGGGGAAGAGCGCGAAGATACGAAAACAACAACAACCGGGGAGACCGACACAGGCCAAACTGGAAAACTAGCAAAAGCTGACCAATGGCCTCAAAACTACTGATACAGCTGCCAAAGCGCTGACAGCACAAGAAAATCCCTGATGTGGAAAACAATTCATCACACAGGTTCCGTAATTTACACCACACATTTAGTCAGCATTCCTTCACTTGTACTGGAAGGAAATGTGCATCAAAGCCTGAAGGGATAGTTCAAATGTCAAAGATATTTGTGGTGAACTCAGGTTCATTCTTCTATTTCACAACCGATAGATTTTTAATCTTTAAAAAAAATTATAAAACAGGGCCATTTGGATTTCAACAGGTCAAATAGACTTCCACTGACCCCAAGTTATCTCAATAGTCATTCTCCCACAGTCAACCTCACTGCACCCTCACCCGCCCCCCCTCCCCCCTATCCTCCGCATCACCCTTGGTCACAAAAGCACTTTAGCCCCTTCAATACTACACCCCATCCAACTCCTCACCCTTTCACAGAGACAGTGGCCATCTATTCGCCCCATTCATTGCTGCCCATTTCCCTTTCAATTGCTATTCATTTGCCGCCTTTTACAGCCACCCATTTCCCTCTTCAATCTCAATTGGGTTTCCGATCCCCTGGGATCTAGGGATGACAGAGGCACATGTGATCAGACGGAGCTGACCTCCATTTGATGGGCTGTTCTTGGTATTTTTTTTCGTTTTGCTGGCACTGATGTACCAGTTGACAATGATTAATCGCTCCCTCCCTTCACTGGCACTAATGGGTTTGCCAGTGAAAATCCCCTGATCTGATGTTTCAGAAGAGAGATCCATGGAGGGATGCGGGCTAGGTCAAGTTGCCTTCTGACCGGTACCCACAGACCCATATTTGCAGAGAGAACTTGCATTTCTATAGCGCCTTTCACAACCTCAGGCCATCTTAAAACGCTTCACAGCCACTTTACTTTTTACAGTGTAGTCACTGTTGTAATGTGGAAAACGTGGCAGCCAATTTGCACACAGCAAGTTCCCACAAACAGCAACGCGATGATAACCAGATAATCTATTTTTTAGTGGTGTTGGTTATGGGATAAATATTGGCCAGGATGCCGGGGAGAACTCCCCTGCTCTTCGAAATAGTTTATTTTAAATTCATTCCTGGGATGGGGACGTCGCTGGCAAGGCCAGCATTTATTGCCCATCCCTAATTGCCCTTGAGAAGGTGGTGGTGAGCCGCCTTCTTGAACCGCTGCAGTGCGTGTGGTGAAGGTGCTCCCACAGTGCTGTTAGGGAGGGAGTTCCAGGATTTTGACCCAGCGACCCATAGTGCCGTGGGATCTTTAACATCCACCTGAGAGGGCAGACGGGGCCTCGGTTTAATGTCTCATCCCGAAAGACGACACCTCCGACAGCGCAGCACTCACTTAGCACGGCACTGGAGTGTCAGCCTAGATTGTGTGCTCAAGTCTCTGGAGTGGGACTTGAACCCTTGACTCAGAGGCGAGAGTGATATCTGCTGACAAAAGTGAAATGGTCTCACTTTGGCAGATGTAGTGTCGGTGAAACCGCCTCTACCTGACAGGAGCCGTGCCAGAATACCCTCCCAATGCCATCGCTATGGTGTGTGGCACCACGTGAAAGGATCAAACCAAGGCGATTGAGATCTAGCGTTACCAAAGTGGTCTCGCCGGCCAAGGTGGCACCAAACACTTCCGCCGGCCTGAGCACGGGGTGGGGGGTGGGGCTGGTGGAGTGTGTGGTTGGCCTGTCCTTGCAGGGTTAGCAGGAAGGCAGATAAGAAACTGTGCCACCTGCTGCATGGGCGCCTGCGGCTAGCCCGCAGCGCCGGACTGGCTGGTGCAGAGGCGGCAGTGGCCAGCTGTGGCCTGAAACCTGGCAGGGGCCCCTTGCGGGCATGCTGCGATAGCGACCGCTGGGCACGGGGCCGTGCAGCAATGTGAAGGCACCACCCTCCTGACAAGCACCCCGGCTTCAGACCCGATCAAACCGAGGGGGGGGCGAGGGAGGGGGTGGGGCCTAATGCTGGGCTGCTCCGCCACTTGCCTGCGGACTTGTGCCTGCACCTATGTTTCCTTTTCCCCTTCCTTCCTGCCAGCCACCGCTTAGCCATTGGGCTGAGAGATGCCTTTTGGCATTTCCGCCACACTCCCCTCTAATTGCCCCGCTTCCTTTGTAAATGTGACTGTCCCCTCCTGTTACTCGTAATCTCCCTGGCGCCACCTTGAGCCTGACACCTGTCACCGTGGTTACTGACGAGCATCAGCCAGTTCTAAACCGGTTAGAAGCGACCAGGGCCTGTGGATGGAAATCGGGTCCCCGGCGCCTTTGGGAGAGGAGGCAAGCAAACAGGGACAAAAAAAAAAACCTGAAGCTGCACGTTGGACTTTGCCAAGTCGCGTGGGGGTCATTATTAAACGATGGACACGAAGCACATGGAATATACATTGCAGCTGTTTGCAGATGAAGGGCTAAGAAGAAAACTTCAATCTGCACATCGCTGACACTGTCAGCATTTAACATATTTTTCTTGATTCTTAGCCAAGTCCCAGATGACAGAAGCAATCCCTTCTTGACCTGGCAAGAACAGCGTTCTATTAACTCCTTACAGATTGGAAAGGAAAAGGAAGCGTTTTACTTCTTTTTCTTGCCCCCATTTGCCCCCCTGAGAACAGCTGCACAGGCCTTGACTGAAGTCGAACAGACTTTGCGTTAGCGTAACACCTTATCACATCTCTCACAATTATCCCAAAGGACTACGTTTAGATATATACTTGAAAAGGATGAATTTGCAGAGCTATAAGGAAAGAGCAGGGAGAGTGGGGATTAATTGGATAGCTTTCAAAGAGTCGGCACAGGCATGGTGGGCCAAATGGCCTCCTTCTTTGCTGTATTAGCACTCTCGTCTCTGAGTCAGAAGGTTGTGGGTTCAAGTCCCACTCCAGAGACTTGAGCACAATAATCTAGGCTGACACTCCAGTGCAGTGCTGAGGGAGAGCTGCACTGTTGGAGGTGCCGTCTTTCGGATGAGACGTTAAACCGAGGCCCCGTCTGCCGTCTCAGGTGGACGTAAAAGATCCCATGGCACTATTTCGGAGAAGAGCAGTGGAGTTATCCCTGGTGTCCTGCCCAATATTTATCCATCAACCAACATCACTAAAAAAAAAAGATTATCTGGTCATTATCACATTGGTGTTTGTGGGACCTTGCTGTGCGCAAATTGGATGCCGCATTTGCTACATTACAACAGTGACTACACTTTGAAAAGTTACTTCAGTAGCTGTTAAGCGCTTCGGGACATCTTGAGGTTGTGAAAGGTGCGATAGAAATGCAAGTTCTTTCTTTCAAAAATACAGGAGCAGGTGCAGTAGTGACGGTTTATTGCCTATTGTGTTTGTTTGATCTCGGCAACACATATGGGTGGAGTCCATGCCGGCGGCTACAACAAAAGGTTGCCTCAGAGGATTGGTTAACAGGGTATGCATATGTGTGCAAGTGTGTGTGAATAAGACTTTTTTATGTCTTATTCCTCATTCAAATAATTATCACTGTGTGCAGGCCCGCTCTGGGAGTGGCGTGGGAAATTCATTTTTTGGAAGAGAAATACCCACAAAAGATTTCATCAGAAAGCTTAGTATTGCATCAGGTCACCTGAGAACTTAAGCCAGCAGGTAGGGCCTGTTCCCAGGCACCGTGACCTTCAGGCCTGTGTCCAAGTCTCCAGCGGGGCTGATAGCAGAGAAGGGGAAAAAAAAATCCCACGCAACGTACCTGTTTCAAGTGAAGAATTAAAAGGGTCACTCGATTCTCGCTCTTTCTTGTTACAGAGGATCGCATGGGCCTTAAAGAGGCATTCGTAAGATTTTTTTTTAAATCGCTTTAATGACCAGGATGCAAATTTAAGGCAAGCATTAAAGGGGAGGCTGGGTGGGAGGATGTGGGGGTACAAAAAAAATTCTGAACACAGAAATACACTGGCGGAGGTGCCGCCTTTCGGATGAGACGTTAAACCGAGGCCCCGTCTGCCCTCTCAGCTGGACGTAAAAGATTCCATGGCACTATTTAAAGAGCAGGGGAGTTCTCCCCAGTGTCCTGGCCAATATTTACCCCTCAACCAACATCACAAAAAAAACAGATGGTCTGGTCATTATTGCATTGCTTTTTATGGGAGCTTGCTGTGCGCAGATTGGCTGTCGCGTTTCCTACATTACAACAGTGACTACACTTCAAAAAGTACTTCATTGTCTGTGAAGTGGTTTGGGACAACATGAGGTCGTGAAAGGCACTCTCGAAATGCAGGTTCTTTCCTCTTTCTATTAACCACAGGCCAACTGTAGAAGGAGGGCCATCCTTCTTTGGTAGGGACCAGGAGTGCGTAAGGCCTGCAGAGTTGGACCCTTCCCACAGGGCTCCCCTTGACCTCCCCACAATGGTGATACCCATTTAGCAGCTGAGTAGACCAGAGGTCACTAGGGCAAGTCTCTTGCTTAAGGGCATTGTTTGTGTAGAAGCTTCAGGGGGACGGGGTGTTTAAACCTGGGTTTTTTTCCCTCTAACTAAAAAATCCAAGACTTACTCAGTGGACCATATACAAGCCCAGAATTCATGACACGGAGCATAGAATGATAGACTCATGAGGTTTGGAATAATGGTCTGCCTTTCTAATCATCTTACCACTCCCATTGCTCTGGTCTTGTGTCCAAACTACTCGATGGATCTGTGGGTAAACGCATCACTTAAAAGAAGAGCAAGACCTTCCATTGATATATAGCACCTTTCACATCTTCAGGAGGTCCCAAAGCGCTTCCCAAGCAACCACTGAAGTGTGGCACTGGGCCAAACAGACTAAGGGTCCTGATTTCCCCCTCCCACTCCCCCCACCCCGCCCCCCCCAGCTCTGCTCTGATCTCAACCAGGGCAGCAATAGGGGTGAGGGGGAAAGTTGGGGGGGGGGGGGCTGCGGAGAAGGTGGAGTTGTACAATTGGCCTCAGTGGATTCCATGCTCAGGAGGTGGGGAGTGGGAAATCAGCCAGGGTGGGTGTTCTCGGTCCCAATGTGATAACCACTGCTGGGAGTGTACATAAGGACAGAGTTGGGATCAGCTGTGATGCCTTCCATGGTCAAAGAGCCTGCCAACACCATGGGTGAGGTTCGCAGGGAGTGGCTTGTGCCTGAATCAGCAATTTGAAGAAAGGAGGAAATATTCTACATTCATTGCCTATCTATAAGAAACATATTCAGGAGGTCCAGCATCAGGCATTACATTTCCTGACAAACCAGCTCTAACACATTGTCTGCCAGTGTTGGGCCCCAGGCCATTGCATGATTGACTTTTTAAAAGAATTATTATTTCAGTGATTCATACCTTTCTCAGATAGGCATTTTAATAATTGGAGATTATGATTTCCGCCTAATTTTGAGACCATACAGAAAAATGCATCGAATGATATAAAGATCCCAGGAGCTGCCAATTTTATATATGCATTTAATTAATAAGTATAACTTCCAGCTGCCAGCATCACGTTCAAAACTCAGATCTGGTTTGATGTTTGCAGTGTCTCAGCTAACCGCAACACTCTTTTTATCTGTCTGTCTCTGCACGATTTGTCTCTTGGACTCTCTTTATCCTTATCGGCCATCTACTGTCTGCCTACTGTCTGTCTACTGTCTGTCTATCAGCCCACCTCTGCAGGTTCGTCTCTATTTAATTTTTCCAACAGTCTCTGGTGCTTCCTCAGTCTCTGTCTGATTCCTGTATCTTCCCCTCTGTCTCTGTCCGTTGCCTTAGTCTGTGACTTTATCTCTGTCTTTATCTACCTATCTCTTGCCTTTTTTGCCCCTCTCTCACAATCCCGGGCTGATTCTCCATTCCCTAGTCCAATAGTTGCTGTCATGGCCAACAGGGGCAAACCCCAACCCCTGTCCCACCTGAGATCAGGTGACTCAGCACGGCAGGGGGGGTGGGATGGGAATCAGACCTTCGGACGTCCCGCTCTGTACAGCTCAATACAGCACCGGGTGGTGCTGTTGCAAGAAAATGAGCCTTCGAGAGCCAGGAATGGAAGGAAGGGGAAAATGTAACAAAGCAAAGCAAAAAGGAAACGGGGGCTGCCGAGAGTCTTCCAACTGTTTTTCTGCACGTCTGCTCCAGCTGGCTGGAGTGGGAGGCTGCCCCCGGATGATGAAAATGGCTTGATTTATAAGTCTTTATAATCATGCAGATTGCACGCTCCCGCTACTAATGTGGAGCTCCTCCTCAGAAAAAGGTCCATCTGGACCTCCGCTGCCCTCTCACCAGGCCCTGGCTGTGCCGCTGAAATCAGCATTCGAGAGGCAGGCATCTGTTTTAACTCTTCCATCCCTCCCCAGCATATTCCTGACAAGAGACCGGCCGTTTCCCTCATTCCCCCACCCACCCACCCCACTACCCCACCGCACCGGCCCCCCCCCCCAGCTTCTTCGATTGAGAAGCCTAGGCCCAGACCCCGTGGTGTGGCTTGATGCCAAGGTTGAAAAGAGACAGGACAAGATAGATTAATGAGCAGCCGTTAGGCTTCGCCAAGCTTGGATTTTAAAAGTCTACAGATTATATAAGCGTAAAGACATCTTACTGCAATTATGTAGAGCCCCTGGTGAGACCACACCTGGAGTATTGTGTACAGTTTAGGTCTCCTTACCTAAGGAAGGATATACTTGCCATAGAGGGAGTGCAACAAGGGTTCACCAGACTGATTCCTGGGATGGGGGGAATTGTCCTATGAGGACAGATTGAGTAGACTAGGCCTATATTCTCTAGAGTTTAGAAGAATGAGAGGTGATCTCATTGAAACATATAAAATTCTTACAGGGTAGATGCAGGGAAGATGTTTCCCCTGGCTGGGGGTCACAGTCTCAGAATAAGGGTTCGGCCATTTAGGACTGAGATGAGGAGAAATGTCTTCACTCAGAGGGGGGTGACTCTTTGGGATTCTCTGCCGCAGAGGGCTGTGGAGGTTCTGTGGGGACGGTAGTGTAGTGGTAATGTCACTGGGCTAGTAATCTGGGACTAATAATCACAGTAGATGCAAGTTCAAATCCCACCAGGGTAGCTGGGGAATTTAAATTCAGTTAATAAAGTAAATCTGGAATAATTCCTTCTTTCAGTATCGGTAATGGCAACCATGAAACTATCGGACTGTTGTAAAAACCCATCTGGTTCAATAATGTCCTTTAGGAAAAGTAAATCTGCTGTCCTTACCCGGTGTGGCCTATATGTGACTCCAAACCCACAGCAATGTGGTTGACTCTTAACTGCCCTCTGAAATGGTCTGGCAAGCCACTCAGTTGCAATGAACTGCTACGATAACACAATAGTAAGAATGAAACCGGATGAACCTTGGCTATGGACACATACCCAGCAAAGTCCTCCTCACCAACATCTGGGGACTTGTGCCAAAATTGGGAGAGCTGTCCCACAGACTAGTCAAGCAACAGCCTGACATAGTCATACTCACAGAATCATACTTTTCAGCCAATGTCCCAAACTCTTCCATCACCATCGCAGGACAGACCCACTGGGGGTGGCAGCACAGTGGTATACAGTCGGGAAAGAGTGGCCCTGGGAGTCCTCAACATTGACTCCGGACCCCATCAAGTCTCATGGCTTCAGGTCAAGCATGGGCAAGGAAACCTCCTGCTGATTACCACTTACTGCCCTCCCTCAGCTGATGAATCAGTACTCCTCCATGTTGAACACCACTTGGAGGAAGCACTGAGAGTAGCAAGGGCACAGAATGTACTCTGGGTGGGGACTTCAATGTCAATCACCAAGAGTGGCTCGGTAGCACCACTACCGTGGCCGAGGCCTGAAGGACATAACTGCTGGTCTGGGCCTGCGACAGGTGGTGAGAGAACCAACACGAGGGGAAAAACCTACTTGACCTCGTCCTCACCAATCTACCTGTCGCAGATGCATCTATCCATGACAGTATTGGTAGCAGTGACCACCGCACAGTCATTGTGGAGACGAAGTCCCCTCTTCACACTGAGGACACCCGCCATCATGTTGTGTGGCACTACCACCGTGCTAAATGGGATAGATTCAGAACAGATCTAGCAGCTCAAAACTGGGCATCAATGAGGCATTGTGGGACAGCAGCAGAATTGTATTCCACCACAATCTGTAACCTCATGGCCCGGCATATCCCTCACACTACCATTATCATCAAGCCAGGGGACCAACCCTGGTTCAATAAGGAGTGTAGAAGAGCATGCCAGGAGCAGCACCAGGCGTACCTAAAAATGAGGTGCCAACTTGGGGAAGCTGCAAACCAAGACTACGTGCATGCCAAAAAGCGGAAGCAGCATGCTATAGACAGGGCTAAGCGATTCAACGGATCAGATCAAAGCTCTGCAGTCCTGCCACATGCAGTCGTGAATGGTGGTGGGCCATTAAATAACTAACGGGAGGAGGAGGCTCCATGAATATCCCCATCCTCAATGATGGTGGAGTCCAGCACGTCAGTGCAAAAGACAAGGCTGAAGCGTTTGCAACCATCTTCAGCCAGAAGTTCCGAGTGGATGATTCATATCAGCCTACTCCTGAGGTCCCCACCATCACGGAAGCCAATCTTCAGCCAACTCGATTCACTCCACGTGATATCAAGTAAAGGCTGAGCGCACTGGATACAGCAAAGGCTATGGGCCCCGACAACATTCCGGCTATCGTGCTGAAGACTTGTGCTCCAGACCTAGCCAAGCTGTTCCAGTACAGTTACAACACTGGCATCTATCCGACAATGTGGAAAACTGCCCAGGTATGTCCTGTCCACAAAAAGCAGGACAAATCCAACCCGGCCAATTACCACCCCATCAGTCTACTCTCAATCATCAGCAATGTGATGGAAGCTGTCATCGACAGTGCTATCAAGTGACACTTACTCACCAATAACCTGCTCACTGATGCCCAGTTTGGGTTCCGCCAAGACCACTCGGCTCCCGACCTTATTACAGCCTTGGTCCAAACATGGACAAAGCAGCTGAATTCCAGAGGTGAGGTGAGAGTGACTGCCCTAGACATCAAGGCAGCATTTGACCGAGTGTGGCATCAAGGAGCCCTAGTAAAACTGAAGTCAATGGGAATCGGAGGGGGGAAACACTCTACTGGCTGGAGTCATACCTAGCACAAAGGTTTTGGTGGTTGAAGGTCAATCAGCGCAGCAGGAGTTCCTCAGGGCAGTGTCCTAGGCCCAACCATCTTCAACTGCTTCATCAATGACCTTCCCTCCAACATAAGGTCAGAAATGGGGATGTTTGCTGATGACTGCACATTGTTCAATGCCATTCACAACTCCTCAGATACAGAAGCAGTCCATGCCCGCATGCAACAAGACCTGGACGACGTTCAGGCTTGGGCTGATAAGTGGCAGGTAACATTCGCACCTCAGAAATGCCAGGCAATGACGATCTCCAACAAGCGAGAGTCTAACCACCGCCCCTTGATATTCAATGGCATTACCATCGCCGAATCCCCCACCATCAACATCCTGGGGGTCACCATTGACCAGAAACTTAACTGGACCAGCCACATAAACAAGAGCAGGTCAGAGGCTGGGTATTCTGCGGTGAGTGTCTCACCTCCTGACTCCCTAAAGCCTTTCCATCATCTACAAGGCACAAGTAAGGAGTGTGATTGAATACTCTCCACTTGCCTGGATAAGTGCAGCTCCAACAACACTCAGGAAGCTCGACACCATCCAGGACAAAGCAGCCCACTTGATCGGCACCCAATCCACCACCTTAAACATTCACTCGCTCCACCACCGGCGTACCGTGGCTGCAGTGTGTAACATTCACAAGATGCACTGCAGCAACTCGCCAAGGCTTCTTCGGCAGCACCTCCCAAACCCGCAACCTCTTCCACCTAGAAGGACAAGGGCAGCAGGCGCATGGGTACACCACCACCTCCAAGTTCCTCTCCAAGTCACACATCATCCTGACTTCGAAGTATATCGCCGTTCCTTCATCGTCGCTGGGTCAAAATCCTGGAACTCTCTCCCTAACAGCACTGTGGGAGTACCTTCACCACACGGACTGCAGCAGTTCAAGAAGGCGCCTCACCACCACCTTCTCAAGGGCAATTAGGGATGGACAATAAATGCTGGCCTTGCCAGCGACGCCCACATCCCATAAACGAATAAAACATTTTTTTTAATTCCTCTCCGACCCCCTCAGGCGATCGAAAGCAGTCCAGGAGATCACAGGACCCATGCGTACGTTAACTGTTAATCCACTGACCTTCTACCTCATGCAATCATTTCCCCATCCCAGAACCAATCTAGCTCCCTCTTGAAGACATGCAGAGAGTCAGCACCCACCACACCAGCCGGCAACACATTCCAGAGGCTCACTGCTCTCTGGGAAGAGAAGAACCGCCTAATATCTAGCCTACTCCTACGTGCGTAATTTGCATATTGGACAATGTGTTTGGTGCTTGGGAAGAACAGGAGCGGAAAGTACAGAGGAGCAATGGGCAGAGTAGTATCGGCAGTGCAGAGAGAGACAAGGTTATGATGGAAAGGCTCGAGGTTAGATAGACAGAGCCCAATGTGCTCGAAACTAATGGAAGTTCATGTGGAAAACACAAGAAAGCATGGAACAAAAAAAGGCCATTTGGCCCATCAACCACACTCCTTCCGCAGCCCATGTGCACTCTAACTATCATGGACACTACTCACCCATCTAATCTCCTTCCACAGCCCATGTACACTCTACCCTGTCCATGGACTCTACCCACCCATTTAATCTCCTTCCACAGCCCATGTACACTCTACCCTGTCCATGGACTCTACCCACCCATTTAATCTCCTTCCACAGCCCATGTACACTCTACCCTGTCCATGGACTCTACCCACCCATTTAATCTCCTTCCACGACCCATGTACACTCTACCCTGTCCATGGACTCTACCCACCCATTTAATCTCCTTCCACAACCCATGTACACTCTACCCTGTCCATGGACTCTACCCACCCATTTAATCTCCTTCCACGACCCATGTACACTCTACCCTGTCCATGGACTCTACCCACCCATTTAATCTCCTTCCACGACCCATGTACACTCTAACATAAAATCAAAACCCTGTGGATGCTGGAGATCTGAAATAAAAACAGAACATGCTGGAAAACACTCAGCAGGTCAGGTAGCGTCTGAGGAAAGAGAAACGGAGTTACCGTTTCATGGTCAATGACCTTTGATCAAAACTGGAAGAAGTTAGAGATTTAACAGTTTTTCAGCAAGTGCAGGGACAGGGAAAGGGGGGAGGGGAGGAAAGAAGAAGAGGGAAGGTTTGTGATAGGATGGAAGGCAGGAGTGACTGAATGACCAAGGGGATGATGGTGCAAGGCAAAAGGGGGTGGTAATATTGACAAGTAAAGAAATTAAAGGAGGTGTAAATGGTTACAGCAGAATAGCAGAGGGGAAGGGAAGCATGGAAAACCTGGCAAAGAAGAGAGGGTACCTGTGACCCGGGAGAGTTGGGAGTGCTACCAGTGAGCCAAGTCAGTTCCAATAATACTGATAGACTGTTAAATACATCAAATATGCTTCTATTTATAGAGCACTCAATGAATATGGAAACTCCTTATCTAGGATTGTTTGGGTACGTTGAAGTCGAACTCGACTGATCCTTACACATTTGTGGGGAAGGATTACTGAGGAAAGGGGAGGGTGACATTGCAGGGTACGGTAGTGCAGTGGTTATGTTACTAGAAATAGTAAGGTACTGGGGGGTGGGGTTCAAACGAAGAGAGAATGCAGGATGGTCTAAGATGGGTTCACAGTGTATGTATGTGAACGCACGAAGTGCAGTAAACAAGGTAAATGAGCTGCAGGCACAAATAGCCACATGGGAATATGATGTTGTGGCAATAACTGAGACCTGGCTCAAAAAAGGGCAGGATTGGGTATTAAATATTCCTGGTTATAAAGTGTTCAGGAACGATAGGGAAGGAAAGATAGGAGGTGGTGTGGCAGTGTTGGTCAAGGAGAATGTTACAGTGCTGGAGAGGGAGGATGTCCTGGAGGGGTCAAGGGCAGAATCTATATGGCTAGAGTTTAGAAATAATAGAGGAGCCATTACACTACTAGGTGTATTCTATAGACCACCAAATAGTGGGAAAGATATGGAGGAGCAAATTTGCAGAGAAATTACAGAGAGGTGCAAGAACTATAGAGTAATGATAATGGGGGACTTCAACTATCCTAATATAGACTGGGATCGTAATAGTGTTAAGGGCAGAGAAGGGGAAGAATTTCTGAAGTGTGTTCAGGAGAAATTTCTTGATCAGTATGTTTCCAGCCCGACGAGGGAGGAGGCATTGCTGGATCTGGTTCTGGGGAATGAGGTGGGTCAAGTGGAGCAAATGTCATTAGGTGAACATTTAGGGAATAGTGATCATAGTATCATAAGGTTTAGATTAGCTATGGAACAGGACAGGGAGCAATCTAGAGTAAAATCTTTAACTGGGGGAAGGCCAATTTCAGTGGGATAAGAACGGATCTGGCCCGAGTAAACTGGAATCAAAGATTGACAGGCAAAACTGTAATGGAACAATGGGCTGCCTTTAAAGAGGAAATAGCTCAGGTACAGTTTGAGGTACATTCCCACTCGGGGGAAAGGCAGGGCAACTAAAGTCAGGGCTCCCTGGATGACGAAAGAGATAGAGAGTAAGATGAAGCAGAAAAAGAGCACGTATGACAGATGTCAGGGTGCAAATACATCTGAGAAAGGTCAGAGGAGGAGTGAAAAAGAAAATAAGAGGGGCAAAGATAGGGTATGAGAATAGAATGGCAGCCAACATAAAAGGTAACCCAAAAGTCTTATATAGGCATATAAATAGTAAAAGGGTAGTAAGAGGAGGGGTGGGGCTAATTAGGGGCCAAAAAGGAGACCTATGCATGGAGGCAGAATGTGTGACTGAGGTACTAAATGAGTACTTTGCATTTTTCTTCACCAAGGAAGAGGATGCTGCCATAGACATGGTAAAGTAGGAGCTAGTGGAGATACTTGTAATTAAGGAAAGCCAGCACGGATTTGTTAAAGGCAAATCATGTTTAACTAATTATTTTGAGTTCTTTGATGAGGTAACAGAGAGGGTTGATGAGGGTAATGCAGTTGACGTAGTGTACATGGATTTCCAAAAGACGTTCGACAAAGTGCCACATAATAGGCTTGCCAGAAAAGTTGAAGCCCATGGAATAAAAGGGACAGTGGCAGCATGAATACGGAATTGGCTAAGTGATAGGAAACAGAGAGTAGTGGTGAATGGTTGTTTTTCGGACTGGAGGAAGGTATACAGTGGTGTTCCCCAGGGGTCAGTTCTAGGACCACTGCTTTTCCTGATTTATATTAATGGCTTGGACGAAATTAAATTTAACACAGATGAAATTTAACGCAGAAAAGTGTGAAGTGGTACATTTTGGTAGAAAGAATGAGGAGAGGACATATAAACTAAATGGTACAATCCTGAAGGGAGTGCACGAACAGAGAGACCTGGGGGTATGTGTGCACAAATCGTTGAAGGTGGCAGGGCAGGTTGAGAAAGCAGTTAAGAAGGCTTACGGGATCCTGGGCTTCATGAATAGAGGTATAGAGTACAAAAGTGTGGAAATAATGATGAACCTGTATAAAACACTGGTTTCGGCCACCAACTGGAGTACTGTGTCCAGTTCTGGGGACCGCACTTTAGGAAGGATGTGACACCCTTAGAGGGTGCAGAAAATATTTACGAGAATGATTCCAGGAATGAGGGACTTCAGTTACATTGATAGACTGGAGAAGCTGGGGTTGTTCTCCTTGGAGCAGAGAAGATTGAGAGGAGATTTGATAGAGGGGTTCAAAATAATGAGGGGTCTGGACAGGGTAGATAGAGGGAAACTGTTCCCATTGGCAGAAGGGTCGAGAACCAGAGGACACAGATTTAAGGTGATTGGCAAAAAGAACCAAAGGCGACGTAAGAAAAAACTTTTTTACGCAGCGAGTGGTTAAGATCTGGAATGGACTGCCTGAAAGGGTGGTGGAGGCAGATTCAATCGTGGCTTTCAAAAGGGAGTTGGATAAGTATCTGAAGGAAAGAAATTTGCAGGGCTATAGGGAAAGGGCGGGTGAGTGGGACTAGCTGAAGTGTTCTTGCAGAGAGCCGGCACGGGCTCGATGGGCCGAATGGCCTTCTTCTGTGCTGTAACCGTGCTGTAACATATGATTCTATGATTCTAATGCAGAGACCTGAATTAATAATCCAGTAAAACAGTAAGTTCAAATCCCTCCATGGGCAGGTTAAGAATTTGGATTCAGCTTTAAAAAAAAACTGGAAATAAAAAGCTGGTATCAGTAAAAGTGACCATGAAGCTGAATTTAAGGAAGGAAACCTGCTGTCCTTAACCGGTCTGGCCTATACGTGACTCCAGTCCCACATCAATGTGTTTGATTCTTAATACCCTCTGAAGTGGCCAGGCAAGCCACGCACTGCTAAGAAGGCCCATCACTGCCATCACCTTCTCAGGAATAAGCATTAAATTCCAGCCTTGCCAGAAACACCCACATCCTGAGAATGAATTAAAAAAAAGGCATCAATATTAATTTCAAGAAGTAAGAGGAGGAGCCCAAGCCTGGAGACAGGGCAGGAATAGTCCCAAGCAGCACCTCCCCTTGACATTCCATCACCGGGTTACCATTGACCAGGAACTTAACTGGACCAGCCACATAAATGCCGTGGCTACAAGAGCAGGTCAGAGGCTGGGTATTCTGCGGTGAGTGACTCACCTCCTGACTCCCCAAAGCCTTTCCACCATCTACAAGGCACAAGTAAGGAGTGTGATGGAATACTCTCCACTTGCCTGGATGAGTGCAGCTCCAACAACACTCAAGAAGCTCGAACCATACAGGACAAAGCAGCCCGCTTGATTGGCACCCCATCCACCACCTTAAACATTCACTCCCTCCACCACTGGCGCACCGTGGCTGCAGTGTGTACCATCTACAAGATGCACTGCAGCAACTCACCAAGGCTTCTTCGACAGCGTCTTGCAAACCCATGACCTCTACCATCTAGAAGGACAAGGGCAGCAGGCGCATGGGAACACGTTCCCCTCCAAGTTACAAACCATCCCAACTTGGACACATATCGCTAGATCAAAAGCCTGGAACTCCCTTCCTAACAACACTGTGAGAGTAACTTCACCACACGGACTACAGCGGTTCAAGAAGAAGGCCCACCACCACCTTCTCAAGGGCATCTAGATGGTCAATAAATGTCCGCCTTGCCAGCGACGCCCATCTCCTGAGAATGAATTAAAAAAAAACAATCACTGCCCCTTTCTGACAGTTGATTAATCAATACGTATGTTCCTTACCAGTCTTAATATGCATTTGTTCCTTGAAAGGCTTAATCTGTCCCAGGCAGGCTTTCCCCACGTCATCGAGCATTCTACGGATATTGGGTCTGCTGAAATCATGCACGCTCTTGAGGCTGCTGTGAAAATCGAAGCAAAAGATACAGGAAGAGATTGACGGAACCTGCTGGGCCACAGGTCTCCACACGTGGATTAGCCGAACACATGCGATTTAAAAGTTAAGCGCGATCAGAGTTCTGTTCCTTATAATTCCCCACCCCCCCCTCCCCTCAGCTGAATTAATAAGCTTCCAGACATGGAATGCCAAATTTTTCTGTTTTATTCCCATGGAAGCAGAGCAAGTGTGAATTAAATGAGCACCCCCAAGGCCTAGTGTAGGGATGTTCAGGCTTATTAACGTTGTAGGCCTCAAAGGTTCACATCAGGGAGCCTTTAGGTTCCCGCACCTGAAAGAAAGGAAGAACTTGCATTTATATAGCGCCTTTCACTACCTCAGGATGTCCCAAAGCGCTTCACAGCCAATGAATTACTTTTGAAGTGTAGTCACTGTTGTAATGTAGGAAACGCGGCAGCCAATTTGCGCACAGCAAGCCCCCACAGACAGCAATTGAGATAATGACCTGATCATCTGTTTTAGTGATGTTGATTGAGGGATAAATATTGGCCTGGACACTGGGGATAACTCCCCTGCTCTTCGAAATAGTGCCGGGGGATCTTTTACGTCCAGCTGAGAGGGCAGACGGGGACTCGGTTTAACGTCTCATCCCACAGTGCAGCACTCCCTCAGTGTGCACTGGAATGTCAGTCTAGATTACGTGTTCAAGTCTTTGGAGCAGCGCTTGAACCCACGACCTTTGAGGCGAGTGCAGTAGCAGCAGTAGCAAAGAGAGTGCAACGTAGCACTAAACCGTTCAATGCCCAGGCTCAAGGATGGGGTGGTAGGGATTTGACCTTAATTCGCCAGGCTAGGGAGGAGGAACGAGATCAGCCTGGCTTCCCAGACTTATTTGCTGCCCACGACCCCTTCCTATGTCGGAGTGTGAGAGGGGTGTGCTGGAAGAGCCTTTCCAATGATGGGTGCATTAATACAATTTCACTAATACACCGCTGCTCGTTTGGTGTGGATTCCGTCAGACGAATGCCCAGCGCTTCCCCTCCGCCCCATTGTCTCCCGAGACTCTTCCCTTATCCCGGCGACGGAATTGTCGAGGCGCTTTTTTTCTCCTGGGACCACTGGGCTGAAAGTGACGGACTTGAGCGGACCGAAGGCGAGGATGCTGCTCTCGGAGGCTGATCTTTCTGGAATACCGCCGGTCGCAGTATTAATAAGGATGGGCATGGCTTTCATTAAGCTTTCTTGCCTTGACCGCTTCTGCTGAAAGTCACGTCCCGACTCATTTATTTCCCAATCAGCTTGTAAAAACATTCGCTTTTAATTTAATAAATGGCAATGGTCTCAGCACATAAGTCATGAGCGGCCTGTCATGTTTTTGAAATGCCGGAGCCCTGGTACGTGTCGGATGCAAGGGCTGACACAACCAAGGTCACCTCAGAGAGTGACTCGCTGCATTTGGATTATTCAATGTGTCGTAGTCAGCAGCAGCAGCAGCCCTTTCCGACTGAGACTCCCACAGGGACACAGTTAACTCTCAGCAGCGAAAACAACTCTGATTCTACTCCAGAGATCATTCAGTCCCTCTTGTTCATATTGTCAAGGGGGAATAACTGAATTGCTACAATCAACGACAACTCCTGGCCAGTGGGCACCTTCATTAAACACACAAGACAGCCATGGCTCAGTGGGTGGCACTCTCGCCTGTGAGTCAGAAAGTTGTGGGTTCAAGTCCCACTCCAGAGACTTGAGCACAAAAATCTTGGTTGACAATCCAGTGCTGCACTGAGGGAGTGCTACACTGTCAGAGGATGCCACCTTTCAGAGGAAACATAAAACTGAGGACCCCGTCTGCCCTCTCAGGTGGACGTCAAAGAATCCCACGGCATTATCTTGAAGAAGAGCAGGAGAGTTCTCCCCGGGGTCCCTCAATCGACATCACTAAAAAACAGACTATCTAATCATTATCTCATTGCGGGACCTTGCTGAGGGCAGACGGGGCCTCGGTTTAACGTCTCATCCTAAAGTCGGCTGCTCCAACAGTGCAGCGCTCCCTCAGCACTGCACTAGAGTGTCAGCCTATATTTGTGCTCAAGTCTCTGGAGCAGGGTTTGAACCCACAACCTTCTAACTCAGAGGTGAGCGTGCTACCAACTGAGCCACAACTGGCACCTGAGACGCAATAAGGTGCCACATAAACAATTTGAACTTGCGAATCAGAAGTACAATTTCAAAAGTTGCGGACGGCACCAAATTGGTGCGTATAGTCATACTGATGAAGGCTGTGACAAATTACAAGATGACATTAATAAACTTGCAGAATGGCGTGTAATTGGCAAATGAATTTCAATATGGATAACTGTGAGGTGGTGCACATTGGTAGGAAGAATACTGCTTGGAAAATAAGGGGGCGATTTTGCCAGCCCTGGGGAGGCGGGTCTGCCAGGAAAATGGCAGAATTTGGGGGCAGGTGCCTAACCCGCCCCCATGCCATCTCCCCAGGAGGCGGGTAGCCGTCCCGCGCCGGGTCCCGTCTCCTTGGAGCCGGGAAGGGATTAAAGCCTATTAACTGCCTGCTAACAGGTAGTTAACAGGCAGAAAATAGGATTATCCCCTTTTTGCCCTCACAAGTGCGGGCTTCCCGAAGGCTCCAAAACAGGCCAGCTCAGCGAGGCGAGTACTGGGTCTGCGGGGGTCGGGGGGGTGCAATAGTGAGGTGTGAAGGTAAGTGATGGGTGCAAGAGTGTAGAGGTGAGTATCTGAGGTAAGTGCAAAGTGTTTTTAAAAGTGTACTTACCTTTGTTTCTCCCTGCAGGCTTCAGTCGATTTGTATGCGGAGACTCTCGGACCTCCGTGTTGCAGATGAGAGATGGCCGTTGCATCCTCAAATGCAACAACCATCTCATTTCTGTAAAAGAAAGAAGGTTGATGAGGTCTTGTATGCAAGACCTCATCAAACTGCAGAGAATGTCACTGTTTGACAGCTTCACAGAGCTGTCAAACGATGACAATTCATCTGTCAAAAATTTTTGACAGATGACACGTCATACGTTGAGGTGCTCTGCAACTGACTTTCCCTTAATTGGCCTGCTAAACCCACTGGGCGGGCTTAACAAGGTCAATCAGGGGAAAATAGCGTGGGTTGGCCACAAATCGATGGAGGCGGGACATCGACCCGACAAGCAGCAGTCCCGCCTCCAACACGTCCCCCATTCACAAAATCGCCCCCATAGTGTCTAAATTGGGTAAAGGATCAAAGAGACCTTGGGGTACAGATACACAAATCACTAGAAGTAGCAATGAAGGTTAATAAAGCCATAAAAAAGCAAACAAAGCATTTTGAGAATTGAAAAGCAGCAAAGTTATGGTAAACCTATACAGAACCTTGGTTAGACCACAGTTAGACTACTGTGCACAGTTCTGGTCTCCATATTATAAAAAGGATATAGAGGCACTGGAGAAGGTGCAAAAAAGATTGACAAGGATGATACCAGAACTGAGAGGTTATACCTATCAGGAAAGATTGAACAGGCTGGGGCTCTTTTCTTTAGAAAAGAGAAAGCTGAGGGGCGACTTGATAGAGATCTTTAAGATTATGAAAGGGTTTGATAGGGTAGACATAGCGAAAATGTTTCCACATGTAGGGAATCCAAAACTAGGGGCCATAAATATAAGATAGTCACTAATAAATCCCACAGGGAATTCAGGAGAAACTTCTTTACCCAGAGAGTGGTGAGAATGTGGAACTCGCTACCACAAGGAGTAATTGAGGCGAATAGCATAAATACATTTAAGGGAAAGCTAGATAAGTACATGAGGGAGAAAGGAATAGAAGGATATGTTGATGGGGTCAGGTGAAGTGGGGTGGGAGGAGACTAGTGTGGAGCATAAACACCGGCATGGACCAGTTGGGCTGAACGGCCTGTTTCTGTGCTGTAAATTCTATGTAATAAATGGAAATCCTTCTTCCTTCACTCCTTTCATGAAATTGCCTCAGATCCAGAAGCAAATGATGCCTTTCCACGGGGGTTAACTCATTACTGCCTGTGTTTGTAAACAAACGAGCCCTTGAACTGATGAGCACTTTTCCATGATGGCAGGACTTCCTTATATATAGAAAGAATAAGTGCACGCAGAGCCGAGACTGGCAATCTGCTGCTCCTGACAGCTGGTCTCAGGGAGACGTGGGAGGGGTCCGGAATCCTGGCAATGCATCAGGAACGTCTCCTTCAGTCAGTGACATTTAATAAACTTACCGTGAATAATCTTGATCGGCACTCCGTGACTTGATCGAGCTCACGTCCATATTAAAGGGGCAGTGTCTTCGTGAAAAAGTGTCGGGCCAACTTGCTTTTATTATTTGAAGCTGATAAGTTCAACTGAAAAGCCTAAACCTGAAACGCTTAGCCTGGCTTTCTGCTTTAGACCCTGTGTGTTTCCAGCCTTTTCTGCTCCTATTTTAGTTAACCTTTGTGGCATTTTCACAATTCAGTACTTTGGTTTGGCAAATTTTGTAGACTGTTCCGATCTCAGCACACATCAGGACAATTTATTAATCTTGGTTAGACCACATTTGGAGCACAGTGCACAGTTCTCGTCTCCATATTACAAAAAGGATATAGAGGCACTGGAGAAAGTGCAATGAAGATTTACAAGGGTGATTTCAGAACTGAGAGGTTTTTTTGCCTATCAGGAAAGACTGAACAGGCTGAGGCTCTTCGCTAGAAAAGAGAAGGCTAAGGGGTGACCTGATAGAGGTCTTTAAAATTATGATGGGGTTCGATAGGGTAGACATAGAGAAGATGGTTCCACTTGTGGGGGAAACCAAAACTAGGAGTCATAACTATAAGATACTCACTAATAAATCTAATAGATCATTCAGAAGAAACTTCTTTACCCAGAGAGTGGTGATGATGTGGAACTCACTAACAAGTGGAGTAGTTGAGGCAAATAGTAATTCACAGGGAAGGTAGATAAGTACATTTCATTTTTTTAAATTCATTCATGGGATGTGGGCATCGCTGGCAAGGCCAGCATTTATTTCCCATCCCTACTTGCCCTTGAGAAGGTGGTGGTAAGCCGCCTTCTTGAATCGCTGCAGTCCGTGTGGTGAAGGTACTCCCACAGTGCTGTTAGGGAGGGAGTTCCAGGATTTTGACCCAGCGACAATGAAGGAACAGCCGATATATTTCCAAGTCAGGATGGTGTGTGACTTGGAGGGGAACTTGCAGGTGGTGGTGTTCCCATGCGCTTACTGCCCTTGTCCTTCTAGGTGGAAGCGGTCGTGGGTTTGGGATGTGCTGTCGAAGAAGCCTTGACGAGTTGCTGCAGTGTATCTTGCACAGGAAACTCTCGTTTAAACGGCACCTAAATATCCGGAATTCTCCAATAACCGGCAAAATTCATACTCTGAAAACAACACCTCAATAACTGGAAATGTTGCCGAGTCCGAGTCCGAGTCTCCCGCGGTGGCCGAGTTAGTCAGTGGGGGCTAGTGGAGGCCATCAAAAGGCCTGCAGGTGCGCAGCATCCCTCCCCTTTAACGATGAAATGTGTCAGCGCTATGTGGAGCGGCCGCGTAGTGCTCCGGCGCTACCGCGCTTTGCGCTCCAGACACCGCCCTGAGAGGAAGTGGACCGCCCGAGATAGCGCTCCGCTTCCTCGCCAGGGCGGTAAGCCCAATTTAGCGGCTGGGGCGGTACTCCCATGCCGGGCGCTAACTGGCTGGCGCTAATTCGGTTATCTGGAATTTTTAATCAACCGGCACCATCCCGGTCCCGTCGGTGCCGGATACGAAAGGGTTTCCTGTAGATAGTGTACGCTGCAGCCACGGTGTGCCAGTGGTGGAGGAAGGGAATGTTTAAGGTGGTGGATGGGGTGCCAATCAAGCGGGCTGCTTTGTCCTGGATGGTGTCGAGCTTCTTGAGTGTGGTTGGAGCTGCACTCATCCAGGCAAGTGGAGAGAATTCCATCACACTCCTGACTTGTGTCTTGTAGATGGTGGAAAGGCTTTGGGGAGTCAAGAGGTGTGTCACTCGCCGCAGAATACCCAGCCTCTGACCTGCTCTTGTAGCCACAGTATTTATGTGGCTGGACCAGTTAAGTTTCTGCTCAACGGTGACCCCTTGGATGTTGATGCTGTGGAATGTCAAGGGGAGGTGGTTAGACTCTCTCTTGTTGGAGATGGTCATTGCCTGGCTCTTGTGTGGCGCGGATGTTACTTGCCACTTATCAGCTCAAGCCTGAATGTTCTCCAGGTCTTGCTGCATGCGGGCATGGAGTGCTTCACTATCAGAGGAGTTGTGAATGGAACTGAACACTGTGGGAGAGGAGGCATTCGCAACAAAATAGATGAATTAATAGCGCAGATAGAAGTTAGAAGTTAATAGATTTGCTCTAATAGCCATTACGGAGACGTGGTTGCAATCTGGCAAAGGTTGGGAACTAAATATTCCAGGATACTTAACTTTTAGAAGAGATAGGGAAAATGGAAAAGGAGGAGGGGTAGCCCTGATAATAAAGGATGGGATAAAGACGGTAGAGAGAAAGGATCTTAGCTCCGACAATCAAGAAGTAGAATCAGTTTGGGTAGAGCTAAGAAAGAGCAAAGGGCAGAAAACATTGGTGGGAGTTGTTTATAGGCTCCCAAACAATAGTTGTAATGTAGGGCAGAGTATAAATCAGGAAATTAGAGGCGCATGTAACAAGGGTAATACAGTAATCATGGGAGACTTTAATCTACATATAGACTGGGCAAACCAAATTTGCAGTAATAGGGTGGAGGACAAATTCATGGAATGTATGCAAAATAGTTTTCTAGATCAGTATGTTGAGGAACCAACGAGGGAACAGGCTATTTTAGATCTAGTATTGTGCAATGAGAAAGGGTTAATTAATAACCTTATAGTAAAGGGGCCTTTAGGGAAGAGTGACCATAATATGATAGAATTTTATATTGAGTTTGAAAGTGATTTAGTAAAATCCGAAACTAGGGTCTTAAATCTAAACAAAGCAAACTACGTAGGTATGAGGGGCGAATTGGCTAAGGTAGATTGGGAAACTACATTAAAAGGTATGACAGTAGAGAAGCAATGGCTAGCATTTAAAGAATTAATACATAATTTACAACAAATATACATTCCTTTAAGGCACAAAAACCCCACAGGAAAAGTGGTCCAACCGTGGCTAACAAGAGAAGTTAAAGATAGTATTAGATCAAAGGAAGAGGCTTATAATGCTGCCAAAAAGAGTAGTAAGCCTGAGGATTGGGAGGATTTTAGAATTCAGCAAAGGAGGACCAGGAAATTGATAAAGGAAGGGAAAATAGAAGATGAGAGTAAACTAGCGAGAGAAATAAAAACAGACTGTAAAAGCTTCTATAGGTAGGTCAAAAGGAAAAGATTAATGAAAGTACATGTGGGTCCCTTACAGGCTGAGACGGGAGAAATTATAATGGGGAATAAGGAAATGGAAGTGAAATTAAACAAATACTTTATGTCTGTCTTCACGGAAGAAGGTGCAAAAAAATTCCCGGAAATAGTGGACAACCAAGGGTCCAGCGAGAATGAGGAACTGAAAGAAATTAGAATTAGAAAAACAATAGCACTGGAGAAATTAATGGGACTGAAAGCCAATAAATCCCCTGGACCTGATGGCCTACATCCTAGGGTTTTGAAAGAGATAGCTATAGAGAAAGTGGATGCATTGGTTGTCATTTTCCAAAATTCCATAGATTCTAAAACGGTTCCCGCGGATTAGAAGGTGGCAAATGTAACCAAACTATTTAAGAAAGGAGGGAGAGAGAAAACGGGGAACTACAGACCAGTTAGCCTGACATCAGTAGTAGGGAAAATGCTAGAATCTATTATTAAGGACGTGGTAACAGGGCACTTAGAAAATAATAATAGGATTGGGCAGAGTCAACATGGATTTATGAACGGGAAATCATGTTTGACGAATCTGTTAGAGTTCTTTGAGGTTGTAACTAGCAGAATAGATAAGGGGGAACCAGTGGATGTGGTGTATTTGGATTTTCAGAAGGCATTCAATAAGGTGCCACACAAGAGGTTATTAAACAAAATTAGGGCTCATGGGATTGGGGGTAATATACTAGCATGGATTGAGGATTGGTTAACGGGCAGAAAACAGAGAGCAGAATAAACGGGTCATTTTTGGGTTGGCAGGCTGTAACTAGTGGGGTACCACAAGGATCAGTGCTTGGGCCTCAGCTATTCACATTCTATATCAATAATTTGGATGAGGGGACCAAATGTAACATATCCAAGTTTGCTGATGATACAAAGTTAGGTGGGAATGTAAGTTGTGAGGAGGATGCAAAGAGGCTTCAAGGGGATATAGACAAGCTAAGTGAGTGGGCAAGAACATGGCAAATTGAATATAATGTGGAGAAATGTGAACTTATCCACTTTGGTAGGAAAAATAGAAAAGTATTTTTTAAATGGTGAGAGACTGGGAAATGTTGATGTTCAGAGGGTGTCCTTGTACACAAATCACTGAAAGTTAACAGGCAGGTACAGCAAGCAATTAAGAAAGCAAATGGTATGTTGGCCTTTATTACAAGAGGATTTGAGTATAAGAGTAAAGATGTTTTACTGCAATTATATAGGGCCCTGGTGATACCACACCTGAAGTATTGTGTATAGTTTTTGTCTCCTTATCTAAGGAAGGATATATTTGCCATAGAGTGAGTGCAACAAAGGTTCACCAGACTGATTCCTGGAATTGCGGGGGGTGGGGGGGGGTTGTCCTATGAGGAGAGATTGAGTAGACTAGGCCTGTATTCTCTGGAGTTTAGAAGAATGAGAGGTGATCTCATTGAAACATACAAAATTCTTACAGGGCTTGACAGGGTAGATGCAGGGAGGATGTTTCCCCTGGCTGGGGAGTCTAGAACCAGGGGTCACGGTCTCAGAATAAGGGGTTGGCCATTTAGGACTGCGATGAGGAGAAATTTCTTCACTCAGAGGGTGGTGAATCTTTGGAATTCTCTACCCCAGAGGGCTGTGGAGGCTGAGTCGTTCAGTATATTCAAGACAGAGATCAATATATTTTTGGATATCAAGGGAATCAAGGGATATGGGGATAGTGCAGGAAAGTGGAGTTGAGATAGAAGATCAGCCATGATCTTATTGAATGGCGGAGCAGGCTCGAAGGGCCGAACAGCCTACTCCTGCTCCTATTTCTTATGTTCTTAAAGGCATGGATGAGGGTTTCAGCAGCAGATGAGCTGATGCAGGGGCGGAGACAGGCAATATTACGGAGGTGGAAATAGGCGGTCTTAGTTACGCCACGGATATGTGGTCGGAAGCTCATTTTAGGGTCAAAAAGGACACCAAGGGTGTGAATAGTCTGGTTCAGCCTCAGACAGATGCTAGGGAGAGGGATGGAGTCGGTGGCTAGGGAACTTAGTTTGTGGCGAGTCCCGAAGACACTGGCTTCGGTCTTCCCATTATTTCATTGGTGAAAATTTCTGCTCATCCAGTACTGGATGTCGGACAAGCAGTGTGTCAATTTAGAGACCGTGGAGGGGTCGAGAGAAGTGATAGTGAGGTAGAGCTGGGTGTCGTCAGTGTACATGTGGAAACTGACGCTGTGTTTTCGGATGATGTCGCCAAGGGGCAACATGTAGATGAGAAGTAGGAGGGGGCCAAGGATAGATCCTTGGGAGACACCAGAGGTAACGATGGGAAGAGAAGCCGTTGCAGGTGATTTTCTGGCTACGATTAGATGTCAGCTAACATCGGAGCCAGAAAAGGAAGTTGCGTGGTCAGCAGTTTAGTGGGAATAGGGTCGAGGGAGCAGGAGTGGGTCTCATGGACAAGATGAGCGTGGAGAGGACAAGGGGAGATCGGAGAGAAACTGGAGAAAGATGCGAGTTCAGGGTCCTACTCTTGTCTGCCAAATCTGCTCACTATTCCAGGATCATTCTGGAATGTAAAGCTAACCCCTGGCTACTATTTTCTACTGCTAACCGTCTTCTTAAACCCCTCTCCCCTGTCTCCTCCACACTCACCTCCAACAACAAGTGTGAGGAGCTCATGGACTTCTTTGTCTCTAAGATTGAGACCATCCGATCAGCTGCCTCTGCCACTTACCTTCCTTCCTCTAGCCCACCGGGCCAAACTTCCTCTAAGGTTCCCCCCTTCCCTTGGACTTAAGGGAGCGAAGATGTGGGCCGTACCAGGGGGAATGACCAGGGTGAGAGAGAGCAATGGTTTTAATAGGGAGTAGGGCATCAAAGGTGGTGGTGAGGGTGTGGTTGAGCAGATCAGTAGCTGCAGAAATGTCGTGGTGAATGGAGGGCCAAAGGCTAGACAGTTGGGATTTTGTAAGTGCAATTGTAAGAGAGTTGGGAGAGAGTTTTTTCCAGGGGCGGACACAGAAGGAAGTAGGATTGGGTGGTGGAAGGGGGATATGGGTGGGGAGTGATACAAGGAAATGGTCAGAGATGGCCTTATCTTCGATTGACATGGTGGGAGTAGCGAGGCCACGAGAAATGGCAAGGTCGAGGGGGTGGCCGTGAATATGGGTTGTGGGAGAGAATAAGGGAGGATAGGAGGCTAGTGAACTCAGAGGAGAGAGAGAGTATGATGAATTGAGATGGAGGTTGAAATCACCGAGGATGAGAAGTCACTCGGTGCAGAGGCTGAGGGAGTAAAGCAGTGAAGATATTTCAGTGATAACATTTATAAAATTATAGAATCATAGAAGAATTAAATAGAATCTTACAGCACAGAAGGAGGCCATTCGGCCCATTGTGCCTGTGCTGGCTTTTTGAAAGAGCTGTTCAATTACTCCCACTCCCCTGCTCTTTCCCCGCAGCCATGCAAATTTTTCCCCTTGAAGTATTTATTCCCTTTTGAAAGTTACTGTTGAATCTGCTTCCACCACCCTTTCAGGCAGTGCATTCCAGATCACAACAACTCGCTGTGTAAAAAAAAAAAAATTCCTCATCTCAGCTCTGGCTCATTTGCCAATCACCTTAAATCTGTGTCCTCTGGTTATCGACCCTCCTGCCAGTGGAAACAATTTCTCCTTATTTACTCTCTCATAACCCTTCATGATTTTGAACACCTCTATTAAATCTCCTCTGAACCTTCTCTGCTCGAAGGAGAACAACACCAGCTTCTCCAGTCTATCCACATGACCGAGGTCCCTCATCCCTGGAACCTTTCTAGTAAATCTCCGCTGCACCCTCTCCAAAGCCTTGACATCCTTCCTAAAGTGTGGTGCCCAGAATTGGACACAATACTCCAGCTCAGGCCTAACCAGTGATTTATAAAGCTTTAGCATAACTGCCTTGCTTTTGTGCTCTATGCCAAGGAACCTATATGCTTTTTAACAGCCTTCTCAACTTGTCCTGGACCTTCAAAGACAAGTGTATACACCCCCCCAGGTCTCTCTGTTCCTGCACCCGCTTTAAAATTGTACCATTTCATCTCGAAATGGATCTGTTCTGGAATCCCCCACCAGAGGAAGTAGTATCTCTGTATCAAACCTATCGAATCCTTTTATCATATTAGATCAACCCTCATCTGTCAAAAGAACCTGTCCTCATAATTTAACCCTTTAAGCCCTGGTATCATTCTGGTGAAACTGCGGTGCACCGCCTCCAAGGTTAATATTATCTTTCCCGAGGTTCTTTGCCCAACACTGACTGCAGTACTCCAGCTCTACAACTGAAGCTCTGAACAACTTCCTCCCCTTTGTGTTCCAACCATCTTGAGATATCCTCTGGTAGTCAACAGGGCCACCACTATTTACAACAACGACAACAACTTGCATTTATACTGTGTCTTTAACATCGAAATAAATCCCAAGGCGCTGCACAAAAGCACGAGACAAAAAATGGACGCTGGGCCAAAGAAGGACATATTAGGAGGGGTGGTCAAAATCTTAGTCAAAGAGGTGGATTTTAAGGAGGGTCTTAATGGAAGAGTGGGAGGTGGAGAGGTTTAGGAAAAATGGAATAGCAAACACTAGATAGATAGATCCTGGGGGGACCAGTGCTCCGTCTTGCGACATGGGTCCTGAAAGTAGACGGAAATCTCTGAAATGAAGCTGAAAGAAAATATAAAAGGGATTTGGATAAATACTTGAAGGAGAAAAAATTGCAGGGATATGGGGAAAGAGCGGGGGAGTGGGACTAACTGGACTGCTCTTTGAAAGAGCTGACGCAGACTCGATGGGCCGAGTGGCCTCCTTCTGTGCTTAACTATTCCATGATTCTACAATGAGGTACATGGCTCCCCAATGGTACAATTGGAGCGTACCATGGACTTAATGAGAAAGAAGAAGGTTTGACTGCTTGGACAGATCTGGAGACTCTTATCCAGCCTGGAAAAGACACCCAGAACTGATCATATTGTGCTGCACCCTGCATAACTATACTCTCAGAAGAAAATAAGAACATAAGAACATAAGAAATAGGAGCAGGAGTAGGCCATTCGGCCCCTCGAGCCTGCTCCGTCTTTAATGAGATCATGGCCGATCCGATTTTGGCCTCAACTCCACTTTCCTGCCCGCTCCCCATAACCCTTGACTCCCCTGTTGCTCAAAAATCTGTCCATCTCAGCCTTGAATATATTCAATGACTCAGCTTCCACAGCTCTCTGGGGTAAAGAATTCCAAAGATTCACAACCCTCTGAGAGAAGGAATTCCTCCTCATCTCCGTCTTAAATGGGTGACCCCTTATTCTGAGACTATGCCCCCTCGTTCTAGATTCCCCCACGAGGGGAAACATCCTCTCAGCGTCTACCCTGTCCAACCCCCTCAGAATCTTATATGTTTCAATAAGACCACCTTTCATTCTTCTAAACTCCAATGAGTATAGGCCCAACCTGCTCAACCTTTCCTCATAAGACAACCCTTCCATCCCAGGAATCAACCTAGTGAACCTTCTCTGAACATCCTCCAATGCAAGTATATCCCTCCTTAAATAAGGGGACCAAAACTGTACGCAGTACTCCAGGTGTGGTCTCACCAGCGCCCTGTACAGTTGTAGCAAGACTTCCCTACTTTTATACTCCATACCCCTTGCAATAAAGGCCAACATTCCATTTGCCTTCCTAATTACTTGCTGTACCTGCATGTTAGCTCAGGCTCAGGAAGGCCCTGAAGAGGATGCTCGAGGCTGAAGCAAGGATGATAAATCCAGCAGCATCTAATAGACAACCATTTAAATTAAAACACAAAGTCACTCCAGCATAAGCCATGCTCAATGCATGTTTCCAATGAACTGCTTCACCAAAACCTGAACGCTCCATTATCCTCTACTTGACCTCAAACCTTCTGTTTATCTCTTGATACAGACATCTGCCCCAGGACAAATGATCTCTCTGCACAAAGTCAAAATCCAATTCCAAACATTTATTGCTCTAACAATTCTTGGTGTGCTGTCAATTAGTGGTTTTATTTTTAACTCCAGTACTTCCCCTGTGTGACAGACTATAGCAAGTATATCCTACCACTTAATCTGTTGCTGCTTCTAGTGTGCTACCCTAGTGAGAGGAGAAACTGAGGGTCACTGCTGCACATCACTCGGTGTTTCCCAGCAGAAAGGTGGCCCTTTCCCTCCCTTCTGCTGGTTCTTCAGCAGCATCTCCCAAACCTCCTTCAGCCGCACCTCCCAAACCCACGACCTCTACCACCTAGAAGGACAAGGGCAGCAGGTGCATCGGAAAAGCATCACCTCCAAGTTCCGCTCCGAGTCACACACCATCCCGACTTGGACATACATTGGTGTTCCTTCATCATCGCTGGGTCAAATTCCTGGAACTCCCTACCTAACAGCACTGAGGGAGAACCTTCACCACGTGGACTGCAGCAGTTCAAGAAGAAGGCTTCCTTAGTTGGTCTGAGCAGGTGTCGCTGGGCCTTCTTCTTGAACCGCTGCAGTCCAAGAGGTTTGTTACAACCAAGTGGCTTGTTACGCCACGTCGGAGGGCAGTTTAGAGTCAACCATGTTGGTGTGGGACTGAAGTCACATATTGGCCAGCAGAGCATGTTTCCTTCCCTAAAGGACATTGATAAACCAGTGGGTTTTTACGACAGTCCGACAGCTTCATGGTCACTTTTACTGATGCCAATTCAAATTCTCAAACTGTCATGGGGGAATTTGAACTCCCATTCTCGGGATTACTAGTCCTGTAACATAACCACTACACTACCATACCTTTGTGCTTGGGACCCATGTTAAGGGGGCTCCGCTGCAGATGGTCCTGGAAGTACCACATGCTCCAGGGTGGACTGCAGTTCAGTGAAGACATTAAACAACCACTGCACGATACGGCTAGTGGACTCCTCCATACTCTCTGTCTCATCGTGCAGGGTGTTACTCACACATCAGCAACTGATAGCGCTCACAAAGCTTCATTCTTTTACACACAGGCGTTGAATGGCACTAATTCTGGGACTCTGCAGCTAACAGTGGCCTGGAGCTGGTCCTCTGCCCAACTCCTCCGCTGCCACCTGCATTTGTTTCACCCCACGTTCACCGGTGCTCCCTGCTCTAACTCATAACTGAGCACATAGCCCACGCTCAGTACTAGCATTGGAGTTTCATCCTAGATTATACGCTCAGGTCCTGGAGTGGGCCTTGAACCCACTGACATGAATCTTGTCATTCATGTGGAAATGACTTATGAAATAATACTGGGCGGCCTGCTGGTGGCGCTGTCCAGTGAGAGTATAAATACTCAGGCATGGGCCCAGCTTGCGCGGGACATTCTTAACAGGAACCAGTGAAGGACACAACTAGATCTCCATGTTGTAAAACAGTTGATTAAAGCTTTGTTTAACGCTTAGACCAAGTGCCGAGTAGTTTTCTTACGTCACCCACAACCTTCTCACTCAAGAGGCAAATATGTGACCAACTGAGCCAAGCAGACTCCTAGAGCAAACAGGGCACCTTCTGGAGTTCTCAGTCTTAAATAAATCTTAAATTAGCAGCCTGGCACTAACTTACAGTGACGTCAGCTGTGAGCACTTGGAGTCAGAAGTTCATGGGTTCAAGTCCCACTCCAGAGACTTGAGCACATCGCCTAAGCTGACACTTGGATAGAGTACTAAGGGAGTGCTGCACTGTCGGCGGTGCCTTTCTTCAGATAAGACGCTAAACCAAGGACCTGGCCAATATTTATCCCTCAACCAACATCACTAAACAAAAAAGACAGAGGGGGAGAAATTCAGTATCGCCCCGTTTGGGGCGCCATTATCGGCCGTGCGCAAAGATTAGCGCCTGGCGCTAATTATCGCCTCCGACTGCAAACTTGACTTTTATCGCCCCTGGAGGTGATTGGAGCGCTAAATCAGGTGCTACACACCTGTCTTAAGGCGCAAAGGCCGAGGAGCGAGGCACTAACTCAGAGCGCGGGCGCAGCGCAGGTGCTGTCAGTCAGCAATGGAACACAGACACACTGGCGCCGGCCAGTTCTTAAAGGGGAGGGTCGATCTTGCACTCCAGCCACACCCTGCTCATTGGAGCCTTGAATCTCGGCCTGGAGAGACCTGTGCCTAAATCTTCCAGCCAAGGACTATGGAGAGGGTGAGAGAATGAGCTCAGCGCTTCAGCGAGCGAGCCTTGGCGGCTCTGGTTGGCGCGGTGGAGCGCAGAAGATCAATACTGTACCCAGAGAGTGGCAGGAGGCCTTTGCCGCGCGAGTACAGAAGAGTGTGGAGGGAGGTGGCTCAGAGCGTCTCCTGCAGGAGCATGGTGCCCAGGACCCATACTCAATGTCGAAAAAAGTTCAACGACCTCACTCGGGTCATCAGGGTGAGTGGCTTTTTTTCAATACCTCTCCATCCCTCCATCTCAACCTCACTCAATGGCCAGAGGGTCTTAAAACCCCAATGGCCAACATTCATCCAACACCTATGGCCCTCTCATGAAACACACACGCACATTCCACACTTTGCATACAGTAAGGGCTATTCACCTATGGGAGGCACATCAGGCAAGACCATGGCTGCATACAGTAAAGGTTATTCACCTATGGGAGGCACATCAGGCAAGACCATGGCTGCATACAGTAAGGGCTATTCAATTATGGGAGGCACATCAGGCAAGACCATGGCTGTATATTTCAGATGGTGATTCACCAGCTGAGGAGACGGGCCCTCAAGATGCCAGTGGGAGTGAAGCTGCAGGCGAGGAGGAAGATGAAGCCGGAACATCAGCGCCACCCTCTCCCGAGGAAGCCCATGCCCACACTGGGAACACGCCTTCCCTGGAGGGGAGCAGGGGGGAAGGGTCTGATGAGGGTGAAGCTCCGGGTCCCAGCGGGCTGCAGCAACGCAATGGGGGTAGGGAAGCTCGGGGGCCTTCTCCCCGGAGGGAGAGTAGGCCAGTGAGTCCTGCTGCACTGGACGCAGAGGAGGAGCGGCTCATCGCTGAAATGAACACCCAGGCGGTGGACATGCACACTGAGCTCATGGGTGCAGTGGGAAGGGTGCCCGAATGCATTGAATCACTGGCAAGGAGTGTGGAGCACTTCTCTGTAGCACAAGCGGATGCCACACTAAAGCTTAGTGCTGCAATTCAGTCACTGCCCGACATGACCCCATCTAAGACTGCTCTCATGCAGACTCAGATTGAGGCCACGCAAGCACTGACTGCTGCCATTCTCGCTGTTTCCGACACATTTCCCAGGGGCTCTCACCGCGCCACAGCAGGCCAGCAATCTGTGCTCCAGCAGATTGCTCCGGATGCTGAAGTGCTGCCCTGTGGGAGTGCCAGTGTGTCGGTCGAGCATTGAGTTGCTGTCCTCTCTCAAGATGCGGAGATGCCGGTGTTGGACTGGGGTGGACAAAAATGAGAAGTCGCAAAACACCAGGTTATAGTCCAACAGTTTTATTTAAAATTACGAGCTTTTGGAGCTCCGCTCAAGATGACAGCATTCCTGCTGCCACCACTGTCACTTCTCCATTGCACTTGCCACCGCCTGTAGGCCAGACTGCTGCCGCCCATGCTGAGTTGGTGCAGTCTGCAGCCGGGCCTTCCAGGCCCAGAGCTGGTCGAGGCCGTCCTTCAAGGGCATCTGCAGTCTCAGGTTCTGACAATCAGCAGCCTTCCACCAGCCTTGCTGCAGCCACTGGGGCCCCATTACGGAGGAGCAGTAGGGTGGGAAGGGGGGAAGTGCGCAAGGGAAGGAGATCACCCTCGAAGGGCAAAAAGTAGGAGGTGTGACAAAATGTTTGTCAATTATTTATTAAAGGCCGAGGTTCGTGGTCAAACTTTTGTTTAGTGTTTTGGACATTATCTCCAGGTTGTGAGAACCAGTTATGTTAATGACTGTTTTTTTGTGTTTCTTTCTATTAGTTTATCATGAAGAAATGACACACACAGAGTTTGTAAAATAAATAATTTTTTGTATTCAAAATGTACATGTTTGGTCTTTGGAATCATTGTTGCCTTGGCTGGCTTAGGGGTTGCGGGTTGGTTTCATTCATGTTGTTCTCAATGGCAGAAGCCATTTCCTCAGCAGGGGCCTAGAAGCGGCTTGCTATCAGCCGTTGACGGACGGCCCTTCCAGTTTCAAGATTGTGGGCCTCCCTCCTGCCTTGGTGCTGCTGCTGATCATCCTCCTCCTCTTCCTCCTCCTCCTCCGGTGGTGCTCCAAGGCCTGGTGGCATTGGCTGGGTCCTGAGGATTGCCAGATTATGCAGCATACAGCACACAACTATGAAGAGGGAGACTCGCTCAGGCGAGTACTGCAGGGCTCCTCCTGAGTGGTCCAGACAGCGGAACCGTTGCTTGAGCACGCCAATTGTGTGCTCGACGATGTTCCTGGTGGCGAGATGGCTCTCATTGTACCGCAGCTCAGCAGGGGTGTTGGGGGAACGGAGCGGTGTCATCAGCCAGGTGCACAGTGGATAACCCTTGTCCCCGAGAAGCCAACCACTTGGGTGATGCGGTGCCTGGAAAAGGTCTTCCACAGTAGTCTGGCGTAGGATGAATGCATCGTGGCTGCTGCCAGGATAGCGGGCATTGACAGCGAGTATCAGCTGTCTGTGGTCACAGACCAACTGGACGTTTAGGGAGTGGAATCCCTTTCGGTTGTGGAAATCCTCTGCATTCTTATGCGATGCACGCAATGCCACATGCGTGCAGTCAATGGCATCCTGCACCATGGGGAAGCCCGCTATCCTTGCAAAGCCCAATGCGCATTCATGCTGTTTGGCCCGGGTCATCGGGAAAGAGATGTACTGTTGTGGCGGATCGCCACCTAAAACGGGCATAATCCACTCTTCCGTCTGTGGACAAATTTCCAGCCCCTCCCCTTTAAGGCACATTACCTTTAAGGCAGAAGGGGGCGGGGCCTCAGGTTTTACCCAGAGAATTCTGGGAGTTTTCCCAGAGAATTCTGGGAGTTTTCCCAGAGAATTCTGGGAGCAGTTGAGTCGCAGCCATTTTGTTAGCATGCAGTGAATAAAAGTTTCTTGTTTTCCACACATGGATTCAGCCTCCATTCGTGTTTCGCGGTAGCCTCAACATTGGTGACCCCGACGCTCAGAACGTATTCCGAGCACTGCAATGGCGGACACGAACGCAGTTTCCGTGAAACTGCCGGAGTTTTGGGAAAACCAGCCCGAAGCCTGGTTTCTCCAAGCTGAATCTCGCTTCCGGCTGCGAAATATCACCACAGATGGGACGAAGTACGACTACCTCGTCACATCACTCAGTAGCGCTGCAGTTTCCAAGGTTTGGACAACGCTGCAGAACCCACCAGAGGAAGGCAAGTACGCACATCTCAGAACAGCGTTCCTTAAAAAATTTACGGCCTCGGCATATCAGCGAAACTGCCACCTCCTCAACCTTCCAGGCCTCGGTGATGCCTCACTGTCAGACCTCCTCTCCCACATGCTCTCCCTCACCGACGAGAGCCCACCCGGATCCCTCTTCCGCACGCTGTTCATCCGCCAGCTCCCTCTCAGCATCCGCCCAGCGATCGTGGCGTCCGGCCTCACGAACCTGGAAGCCCTGGCTGATGAGGCCGACAAGCTGCTGTCCGCTCACTCCAGCCGCGACGTCACTCCGGACTTGGCAGCCAATGCCTGGGCGCGCCCCTCACCGGCCACCACGCGGCCACAAGGACCAGCCACCAGGCCCATGGGGCCTTCGCGCCCCACTAACCCGGGCCACTGTTACTACCACGCACGGCTCGGCGCCAGGGCACAACGGTGCACACCTCCCTGCTCTTTCAAGTCCGCCCCCGTACCAGCCCCCGCGATGGCCGTGGGTCACGCGGGCTCCCTGCTGTTCGTCACGGATGACAAAACCGGCCGCTGGTTCCTGTGCGACACTGGGGCTCAGCACAGCATCATCCTGGCCTCCGCCCTCGACATCCAAAAGGGCGAACGAGGACCGGCGCTGGCTGCTGCTAACGGCTCGGAAATCCGGACGTATGGCACCCGGACAGTCACCCTCGATCTTGCTGGTCACCGCTACCGATGGGAGTTCATCACTGCCAAGGTGCTCTCCCCCCTCATCGGCGCAGATTTCCTGTGTGCCCACGGCTTACTGGTAGACATCCCTCGTCACCGCCTCGTGGACATGAACACCATGTCCCCCATCCTGGGCGCCATGGCCCCCCGTCAACCCGCCGACATGGCGTCACAGTGCCACGCCCGGGCCACGGATGACTACTCGGCACTCCTGGCCGAATTCCCGCCCCTTACCAATCCGACCATCTCCGCAGAGGCCGCCAAACACGGGGTGGAACACTTCATCCCCACCACAGGCCCCCCAGTGTACGCCCACGCCCGCAGGCTGGACCCGGCCAAACTGGAGATCGCGCGGACCGAGTTTGCCACCATGGAACAGCTCGGCATCATCCGCCGCTCCAACAGTCCCTGGGCCTCCCCACTCCACATCGCCCCCAAACCAGGCGGAGGTTGGCGCCCCTGCGGGGATTACCGCCGCCTCAATGACGCCACCACCCCTGATCGGTACCCCGTGCCGCACATTCAGGACTTCTCGGCTAGACTGGCCGGCCGCTCAGTCTTTTCCAAGGTCAAGCTGGTGCGCGGCTACCACCAAGTCCCCGTCCACCCCGCGGACATCCCCAAGACGGCCGTAATCACCCCCTTCGGCCTGTTCGAGTTCCTGCGGATGCCCTTCGGCCTCAAAAACGCGGCCCAGGCATTCCAACGGCTCATGGACTCGGTCCTTCGGGACCTGAAGTTCCTGTTCGTCTACCTGGACGACATCCTGGTAGCCAGTTCCTCCAAGCAGGAACACCTCGAACACCTTCGCATCCTGTTCGGGCGCCTCAGCGACCACGGGCTCATCCTCAGCCCAGCCAAATGCCAGTTCGGCCTGGACAAGATCGACTTCCTCGGCCACCACATCACCCATGCTGGGGCCATTCCCCTGCCCACCAAGGTGCAGGCCGTCCAACAATTTCCCCGCCCCATCACCATCAAAGGCCTCCAGGAGTTCCTCGGGATGGTGAATTTCTATAACCGCTTCATCCCCAAAGCGGCGTCCCTCATGAGGCCCCTGTATGAAGCCCTCCGGGGCAGGAGCGGCAAGATGGCGGTCGAATGGACGGCAGACGCGTCCGCCGCCTTCGATTCCACCAAGACCGCGCTTGCCAACGCCACCCTGCTTGCACACCCACGGCCCAATGACAGGGTAGCGCTCACCACGGACGCCTCCGACCACGCGGTCGGCGCCGTGTATGAGCAGTGGGTCGACTGCGCCTGGCAACCACTTGCCTTCTTCAGCCGCCAACTACGCCCCCCGGAGGTCAAGTACAGCACCTTCGACCGCGAGCTCCTCGCGCTGTTCCTGGCGGTCCGCCATTTCCGGTCTTTGCTTGAGGGCCACCCCTTCACTGCGTTTGTCGACCACAAGCCCCTGACATTCGCAATGGCAAAGACAACCGACCCCTGGTCCGCCAGGCAGCAGCGCCAGCTTGCGGCAGTGTCCGAGTTCACCACGGACATCCAACACATCTCCGGCCGAGACAATGTGGTAGCCGACTGCCTCTCCCGCCCCGCCATCCACGCCGCACACCTAGCAGTCGACTACGCTCAACTCGCAACAGACCAGATCACTGACCCTGATCTGCTCTCCGCACCCACCAACCTACCAGGGCTACGCCTGGCCGACGTCGCCTGTGGCCCGACCGCAGTCACGGTCAAGTGCGACATATCCCTATGTCAACCTCGGCCCATCGTCCCAGCGTCCTGGCGCCGCCGGGTATTCGACATTCTCCACAACCTCTCCCACCCCGGCGCCCGCGCATCCATCAAATTGGTAGCCAACCGCTTTGTCTGGCGCGGCCTTCGCAAGGATGTGCGTACTTGGGCCAACTCCTGCCTAGCCTGCCAACGGGCCAAGGTACAGCAACACACGAAAGCACCCCTCGAGGAGTTTACCGTCCCCTCTCGGAGATTTGACCACATCCACGTGGACATCGTCAGGCCCCTGCCGCCGTCGCAAGGCCACACGCACTTGCTGATCATCGTTGACCGCACCACACGCTGGCCTGAGGCAATTCAACTGACCTCTACCACCACCGCCGACATCGCCAGAGCCTTCGTCAGCACTTGGGTCGCACGGTTCGGCGTCCCCTCCGACATGACGTCGGACAGAGGTCCGCAATTTACCTCTGAACTCTGGACCGCCGTCGCACGCAATCTCGGGGTGACCATTCACCGCACCACAGCGTACCACCCCCAAGCCAACGGACTGTGTGAGCGGTTCCACAGATCCTTGAAGGCATCTCTTCGAGCCAGCCTCCAAGACGGCGCCTGGACCGACCGACTTCCGTTGGTCCTCCTCGGCCTGCGCACCGCGGTTAAAGAAGACCTCCACGCATCGGCAGCAGAGCTCGTGTACGGTCAGCCGCTGCACGTACCCGGCGAGTTCCTGCCCACCGCCACGACACCCTGGTCAGCCGACCAGCAACGCCACGACTTCGCCTCACCGGCGCTGCAGTTCGCCCCGGTGCCCATTGCCCGACACGGCGAATCCACCTCACACATCCCACTAAGCCTGCACCAGGCACGGTTTGTTTTCGTCCGGCACGACGCCCACCGCGGACCCCTTCAACCCCCGTACGATGGGCGCTACAAGGTGCTACAGGCTGGGGACAAATTTTTCACCCTGCAAGTGGGCGACAGGACCGCAAAAGTGTCGGTGGACCGACTCAAGCCAGCACACTCGGAGCCCGGGGAGCAGGTCCCTGTAGCTCGTCCACCTCCACGCGGCCGACCTGCCCTCAAGCCGGTTCACCCGGCTGCTCCACGCCCGGCCGTTCCACGTCCAACGGCATCCTACAAGAGCCGCTCCGGCCGGCCCATCAGACCGCCGCACCGTCTCGTCCACACCTCCTAAGCGGATTCTGGGGGGAGCTGTGTGGCGGATCGCCACCTAAAACGGGCATAATCCACTCTTCCGTCTGTGGAAAAATTTCCAGCCCCTCCCCTTTAAGGCACATTACCTTTAAGGCAGAAGGGGTCGGGGCCTCAGGTTTTACCCAGAGAATTCTGGGAGTTTTCCCAGAGAATTCTGGGAGCAGTTGAGTCGCAGCCATTTTGTTAGCATGCAGTGAATAAAAGTTTCTTGTTTTCCACACATGGATTCAGCCTCCATTCATGTTTCGCGGTAGCCTCAACACTGTCATCTCCTTTTATAGAGGGCATTTGTGACCTGACGGATGCAGCGATGCACAGCGAACTGGGAGATATTAGCGATGTCCCCAGTAGCTGCTTGAAAGGAGCCGGTGGCATAAAAGTTCAGAGCCACTGTGATCTTCACTGCCACCGACAGAGACGCCCTGGACCTCAGTAGAGGCTGCAGATCTGGCTGCAACAGGTGGCAGAGCTCAGTGACCACCTCCTTGCTGAAGCGCAGCCTTCGCAAACACTGCTCCTCAGACATATTAATGTAGGAGAATTGTTAGCGAAATACCCTGGGAGGGTAAGGTCTCCTGTACAGAGGCCTGTTGGCCCTCCTCCGTCTGGCCATGATTGCCACTCTCTCTCTGCGTCTCTGTGGCCTCCGAATCTGCCGGCGCAGGATGACGCCCCCAATCAGTGCAGCCCCCAAAGTCTCTTGGCAATCAAAGTAATGAAGTTCAAAAACAAAAGTACCTGCAAAGTGATGCTCAGTAGCCAAAACTACTTCACACAGCGTTGACTCTATGCAGAAGTCTCTCCTTCTCTCTCTCAGAATATCTCTCTTTGTCAGAACGAGTGGTGCAAAAATGTCTACCACAGAAAAAGCCAGGAAGAGGCCGCGTTTAAATAGCGCCCCCCCAGCCCCACAGCGACTGGGAAACGTTCCAGTCCACCTGTCGTTGCTTGCGCCAGGCGGAAAGGAGGGGGGCACCACTCAATATCTGCACCGGGGCGTCACAAGGGTGTTGCACGCTCGAATGACGTCGAGATCTGCGTGCGCAGGAGATCGGGGCGGTATTGTTTAGCGCCGCCGCAAAATGTCTGGTCAATTTCGCGAGCGGCGCAGATATCGCCGCGCCCAGGCGCTAGTTGCTTTGCGCCCCATTAGCGCCCTCTTAAGGCGCTAACGGGAGGCGCAAACCAACTGAATTTTTCCCCCATAGAATATACAGCACAGAAACAGGCCATTCGGCCCAACTAGTCTGTTCTGGTGTTGATACTCCACATGAGTTTCCTCCCATTCCATCCACCTCATCTCAGCCTTTCAGCATAAATTTCTATTCCCTTTTCTCTCATTTACTCGTCTACTTTCCTTTTGAAAGCATCTAAGCTATTTGCCTCAATAGCGAGTTCCACATTCTAACCACTCCCTGAGTAAAGCAATTTCTCCTTAATTCTCTATTGGATTTATTAGTAACTATCTTGTATTGATGGTCCCTAGTTTTGGATTCTCCCACAAGTGGAAGCATTCTCTCCACATCTACCCTGTCCAATCCATTCATAATTTTAAAGACCTCCATCAGGTCACCTCTAAGTCTTCTATTTTCTAAAGAAAGATGCCCCAACCTGTTCAATCTTTCCCGATAGCTGTAATCCCTCAGTTCTGGTACCATCCTTGTAAATCTTTATTGCAATTTCTCCAGTGCTGTCGTCCAGCTGGGTGGGACTGCACTTGCCTGGTTCCATTCTTATCTACCTAATCGTAGCCAGAGAATGGCTTCTTTTACCATTCCCGCATCGTTACCTCTGGTGTACCCCAAGGATCTATCCTTGACCCCCTCCTATTTCCCATCTACATGTTGCCCCTTGGCGACATTATCCGAAAACACAGTGTGAGTTTCCACATGTACGCTGACGACACCCAGCTCTACCTCACCACCACTTCTCTCGACCCCTCCACGGTCTCTAAATTGTCAGACTGCTTGTCCGACATCCAGTACAGGATGAGCAGAAATTTTCTCCAATTAAATACAGGGAAGACTGAAGCCATTGTTTTCAGTCCCCACCACAAACTCCGTTCCCTAGCTATTGACTCCATTCCTCTCCCTAACATCTGTCTGAGGCTGAACCACACTGTTTGGAACCTTGATGTCATATTTTCCCTGAAATGAGCTTCCGACCACACATCCCGCGACATAATCAAGACCGCCTATTTGCACCTCCGTAACATCGCCCGTCTCCGCCCTTGCCTCAGCTCATCCGCTGTTGAAACCCTCATCCATGTCTTTGTTACCTCTAGACTTGACGATTCCAACGCACTCCTGGCTGGCCTCCCACGTTCTACCCTACATAAACTTGAGGTCATCCAAACTCGGCTGCCCGTGTCCCTAACTCGCACCAAGTCCTGTTCACCCATCACCCCTGTGCTTGCTGACCTACATTGGCTCCCAGTTAAGCAATGCCTCGATTTCAAAATTCTCATCCTTGTTTTCAAATCCGTCCATGGCCTCGCCCCTCCCTATCTCTGTTATCTCCTTCAGCCCCACAACCCCCCGAGATATCTGTGCTCCTCTAATTCTGCCCTCTTGAGCATCCCTGATTATAATCACTCAACCATTGGTGGCCGTGCCTTCTGTTGCCTAGGCCCTAAGCTCTGGAATTCCCTGCCTAAACCTGTCCGCCTCGCTACCTCGCTTTCCTCCTTTATGATGCTCCTTAAAACCTCCCTCTTTGACCAAGCTTTTGGTCACCTACCCTAATTTCTCCTTATGTGGCTCGGTGTCAAATTTTTGTCTTATAATACTCCTGTGAAGCACCATGGGACATTTTACTACGTTAAAGGCGCTATATAAATACAAGTTATTGTTGTTGTTCTAGTACTCTAAGTGTGGCCTGACCAGGGTCCTATATAAGTTTGACATAACTTCACTACTTTTGAATTTTATACACCCAGAAATAAATCCCAGTGCTTTGTTAGCATTTGTAATTGCTTTGCTGACCTGCGATAGTGCTTTTAATGATCTGTTCACCTGTATCCCTAGATCCTTTTGCTCTTTAGTGTCAGCTGTGGCTCAGTGGGTAGCACTCTCGCCTCTGAGTCAGAAGGTTGTGGGTTCAAAGTCTCACTCTAGAGACTTGAGTACATGATCTAGGCTGACCCTCCAGTGCCGTGCTGAGGGAGCGCTGCACTGTCGGCGGTGCCGACTTTTGGATGAGACGCTAAACCGAGGCCCCGTCTACTCTCTCAGGTGGACATAAAGATCCCACGGCACTATTTCGAAGAAGAGCAGGGAGTTCTCCCCGGTGTCCTGGCCAATATTTATCCCTCAATCAACATAACAAAAACAGATTATCTGGTCAGTATCACATTGCTGTTTGTGGGAGCTTGCTGTGCGGAATTTTGGCTGCTGCGTTTCCTACATTACAACAGTGACTACACTTCAAAAAGTACTTCATTGGCTGTAAAGCACTTTGAGATGTCCGGTGGTCGTGAACGGCGCTATATAAATGCAAGTCTTTCTTTCTTTCTTTTCTGCCCCATTCATGTTCTTATCTTCTACAGTGTAGGTGATGTTTCTGTTTTTCCTCCCAAAGTGCATCACCTCACATTTATCTATGTTAAAGTTAATTTAACTGCCCAGTCTGCAAGTTTTCTAATGTCTTCTTGTATTATGTTGCATTCTTCCTCGGTGTTAGCTATACCCAGTTTAGTATCATCTGCAAATTGTGATATTGAGTTACTTATTCCTAAATCCAAATCATTAATGTTTTAATTTTAAACATTTATAAAGTCACTTCATAGTATCATAGAATCACAGAAACAGAAGGAGTCCATTCGGCCCGTCGTGCCTGTGCTGGCTCTTTGAAAGAGCAGTCGTGTTTAGGCCCACAATCCCGCTTTTTGTCCTGTAACCCTGTAAGTTCCTCATCCTCAAGGACCCGTCCAACTCCCTTTTAATATTATTGATGGAATCAGCTTCCACCACCTTTTCAGGTCGAGCGTTCCAGATCCCCACAACTCTCTGAGTGAAAAAAATTTCTCCTTGTCTCCCCTCTAGATCTTTTGCCAATGGTTTTAAATCTATGACCACTGGTTATGGACCCACTCACCAGAGGGAATAGTTTTTCTCTATCTACTCTATCAAAACGCTCGCTCCTCGAGCATTGGCAATCTTTGGAAACTGCGCACCGTCAAAGTCCTCAAATTGGACTTTATTCTAAACCTAGTTTGGTCACAATTGGCATTTTTTTTAAATTTCAACTCAGTGACTCATACTTTAGCGCATAGATTTTGGAAAAATAGCCGAGAGGGTAAGACTACCAAAAAGTTCAATTAGAATCGTTGCTTTTCTGGGTGTAGGCCTATTGTGGCATTAGGACACCTCCGAGGGGGGAGAAATTCGGTATCGCCCCGTTTGAAGCGCTAAAACTTTGAAAGTTGAAAAATTAGCGCCAGGCGCGAATCATTCTCGCCTCCCACGAAATTCAGTTTTAGCGCTCCAAGAGGGAAGTGGAGCGCTAAATCAAGCGCTAAACACTTCTCCTGGGGCGCTAAAGTCCGAGAGCGGGGCGGTAGTGGCAGAGCGCTAAACAATTTTGAGCGCATTGTAAACGGCGCTCTTTCATCACAGAGGCTGCTTCCCTCGCTTAAAGGGGAGGGCCATTGATGCTGCACAAGCTAGTTGTTGTCAGTTCTGTTTTGCAAGGTGACCTGGGCGACTGCCATTACAGCCCCAGACACTCTCACAAAGTGGAGGGCTTGGACATCTTGCACCAATGAAACGTTAAAAACTTTGCGCAAAGGTTGCGCGAGCTGAAAAGCATTCCCTTTAATTACCGCTCCCGAAGCGGCCAGCCGAGTTCACAACGCCTCCTGTAGCTGGCGTTGTCGGCGCGAGGCGATACAGCAGGGGGCGCGAGTGAATTTCACATCCAGGGCGATAACGGGATGCTGTGCACTTTATGACATTGCGATATGCGAGGCGGGAGAGGCCCAGGCGCTAAGAGTTATCGCCAGTGCTAATCCAGCACTGAAGTTCGCGGGCGTCGCTGCATTCACCGCGCCCGGACGACGTTAACGGGAGGCGCTAACATACCGAATTTCTAGCCCTTACACTCTCTGCAAACAAACCTATAAAGATACAACAGCCATACGAAGCAAGAAGCTAGAGTTTGTCAGCTACAAGCTACTGTTTTCTGGAGAAAAGTTAAAACGTTGAAGGCCTACAGTACCTTATTAAATAAAAAGAGAAGCAGATTGAACAGGAGCAACAAACCTGGTGAGTGGAATTTCTTTCCAGGACTGTAATGACCACTGAATCTGTTTCATTTGGTTGAAGAGGCTCTTGGAAAATCACTGTGCTGCAAAAAGTCTTTGTGTTATTATCTGGTCATTATCACATTATCTGTTTGTGGGAGCTTGCTGTGCACAAATTGGCTGCCGTGTTTCCTACATTACAACAGTGACTACACTTCAAAAGTACTTCATTGGCTGTAAAGCGCTTTGGGATGTCCTGAGGTCGTGAAAGGTGCTATAGAAATGTAAGTCTTTTCCTTTACAACAATAACTTGTATTTACACAGCGCCTTTAATGTCGTAAAATGTCCCAAGGTGCTTCACAGGTGCATTATCAAACAAAATTTGACACCGAGCCACATAAGGAGATATTAGGACAGATGATTAAAAGCTTGGTCAAAGAGATAGGTTTTAAGGAGGGTCTTAAAGGAGGAGAGAGAGGTAGCGAGGCGGTGAGGTTCAGGGAGGGAATTCCAGAGCTTAGGGCCTAGGCAGCTGAAAGCATGGCCGCCAATGGTGGCTCAATAAAATCGGGGCTGTGCAAGAGGCCAGAATTGGAGGAGTGCAGATTTCTCAGAGGGTTGTAGGGATGGAGGAGGTTACAGAGATAGAGAGCGGCGAGGACAGGGGTGAATTTGAAAACAAGGATGAGAATTTCAATTTTACTTCTGGGGAACACTTACCCTTGGCCGAGGAAAAAAGGGGTGGAGACTGGAGATGCTTGATCTCCACTCCTTGTCCTAATAATTCCAGTGCTTTTCCCTATCCGATGGGATGATAGTCTCCTTTTTCTGTGGCTGCAATGGTGGTAAGTGCAATGAGTTTGGAAAGGGCTAACATAAGCTCGTAATTTCAAATAAAACTGTTGGACTATAACCTGGTGTTGTGCGACTTCTCATTTTTGTCCACCCCAGTCCAACACCGGCATCTCCGCATCATAAGCCCCAAAGCCTACAGTACAAAAGTGCCTCTAATTGCCAGACAGATCGCACAGGTCTACATCGCTCAAACAACAAAACAAAGCACGGGGTGAGCTTGGAGGTCAGCGTGTGTTTTTTAAACTGTTATATAGTCTTCAGGAATTAAACATATTGACATTGAGTTCACATAAACTCCAGAGCTACGTGAAGGACATCATAAAGAGATTTTTATTGAACAACTTTCAGCAGTGAATTTTTATAAGAGATACAGAGAGCACTGAGAGCTGATGTGGAGCTCGGAAGTTATGAAATGACATTTATTTTCAGCTCAAAAGTCAAGGACGTCGGGTCCTTGAATCCCAAACAAGATTTGCTTCATTATCCACACCCGATAAAGCTGTGGTAAGATCAAGAGGAAACTTTTAAGAATAGAAATTACCGTCGGTGACATTAGCAAACATTTAATGTGTTAATGTCAGCCGTACTCTCGCCTCTGATACTAGAAGATTGTGGGTTCAAGTCCCACTCCAGAGACTTAAGCACAAAATCTAGGCTGACGCACCAGTGCTAGTACTGAGGGAGTGCTGCACTGTCAGATGAGATGTTAAACTAACACCCCGTCTGCCCTCTTGAGTGAACGTAAAAGATCCCACGGCACTATTTCGAAGAGCAGGGGAGTTCGCCCCAGTGTCCTGAGCCAATATTTATCTTTCAACCAACATCACTTAAACAGATTATCACATTGCTGTTTGTGGGAGCTTGCTGTGCGCAAATTGGCTGCCGCGTTTCCTACATTGCAATAGTGACTACACTTCAAATAGTACTTCATTGGCTGTAAAGCACTTTGGGATGTCCTAAGGTTGTGAAAGGTGCTATAGAAATGCAAGCTCTTTCTTGTTGTTCTTTCCTGTGTCTTTGTGCATTTTGACTGCTGCTCCCTACCCGAGCCCATTTACTTTTATCTCCCTTTGTTTTTCTCTTCTCTTGAGCTCTCTTGGGCCCTCCTCTCCTGTCTCCTCCCCTTCTTGTCACCCAGTCATGCCACCTTTCATTTCTCCCCTCTCAGGTACTTTGCCTGCCCACCAGTCCCTACCCCAACCATTTGCTACTCCTCTACCCTCCTACTCTCCTACCGCTGTCCCAGGCCTGAAGCCACCCCTTGGAAAAGCCCGCAGCTTCCCTCTGTGCCTGTCTTGGCATTCTCCAAAGGGCCCATTGAGGCACCTGTCACTGCCTCCTTGTGAGCAGCAACCCCAACTGCCCCATCCTACGCACAGGCCGACCTTCCTGCCCACAAACTCGCTGAGGGGGCTAATCTTGCCAACCTCCCTCCAATCACACTCAGCCCTCTAATTGATGGCCCTGTGGACTCTGCCAGGGAATCAACAATCACTGCCTCTCTCTGTATTTCCCTCCAGAATGTCCATTCACCCATGTACAAGGCCCTTGCCACCCACAACCTTACTGTAGATGATTGCATCGATATCAAGGCTGTATCGGAGACTTGATTCATGGGTGATGACACCTTGTCCCTTACCCGCTATACTTTCCACCACCTACCCCACTCAAACTGCCATGGTGCAGGAATGACCCTGATCACCAAATCTCACCTTGGTCTATCCCCCTGCTCCTCTGGCACCTTCTCCTCCTTTGAACGTCTCTCCTCTCGCCTGGCCTTTAAAGTCCTTAGGGGGAAAAATCGGTGACGCCCCCTTTGGGGCGCTATCTTCACCGGGGCACTAACTTCGCCGGGGGGCTACTTTTAGCACCCCTGCACCGTAAATTCAGTGGTAGAGCCCCAAGCAGGAGGCGGGGCGCTATTGGAAACGCTGCCCCTCCTTCCTGGGGCGCTACCATTGAATACCGTGGCGCTACGTGCAGCAGCGCCACGCGCATCGGCACGCAGCGCCGCGATATTACAGGCCTCCCTCCCCTGATTAAAGGGGAGGGGCCTAGCGCAGTGCGCACCGGGGCCCTGCTGAACCACCAGGGAGCGAGCTGCCGGGAAAACAGCCCGGCACTCAAGAGGAGTGCCGGGCTGACCGATCGCGGCCGGCACCCCGCATGAAGAAGCGGGAGGGGGCAGGTGCTGGCAGGCAGCCAAAAAAAAATGGTCGCCTGGCACCTGCCCTTTAATTTGTGCCGCCGCGGCCGCAAAAACGCCCCCTGACCCTGTCGGACATATCGTCCAGCAGTAGGTCAGCGGGCGCGACCAAAGTTTGCGGCCTGGGTGCAAGCGGGGTGCTGCGCACGGTGATGATATCATCGCCGGGGCGCATCGCCGCGGGGATCTATTGGCTACCGCCGCCGTTAACGGGAGGCACAACGCAACCCATTTTTCCCCCTTATTCTCTATCACCCACCCAAGCCCCACCCCGAGTTTCTCACCGAGATATCTTCACTGCTTTCCTCGCTCAGCCTCTGCACCAAGCAATTTCTCGTCTTTGGTAATTTCAACCTCCATCTCAACTCACCTTGCCTTCTCTCCTCTGAGTTCACTGCCTTCGTGTCCTCTCTTAAACTCCTCCTCAATATAAACTCTTCCACCCATATCCACAGCCACCCCCTTGATCTTGCCATCTCACGTGGCATTGTATCCCAAACCACTTACATCCCCTTCCCCCTGCCAAACCCGCTGCCTTCTGTGTCCGCCCCTGGATGAAACTCTCCCCCAAGTCACTTACAACTGCGTTTTCAAGCACCCAACTGTCCAGCCTTTGGCCCTCCATTCTGCACGATAAGGTGGCGATCTGCTCAATCAGTCACTCACCTCTGCCTTGATGCCTTTGTCCGTAGTTAAAGTTTTACTCTCTCCCACCTTGGTCGTTCCCCCAGTACGGCCCCATCTTTGCTCCTTCAAGTCCAAGGGGCGCAGACTTGAATGCATCTGGTGAATAAGCAGTTTAGCCATTCATCGCCAGATCTGGCTGGACTACTGGGCCATCCTCTGCCAAAGCAGCCCACTACTCCAGGATCATCCTGAAGAGCCAAGTCAATCCCTGGCTTCCTTTCCCCACGACAGACCATCTCCTTAAACCCCCTCTCCTGGACAGCATGTGTCCAGGTGTTCAAGTGTCTGGAATGAGACTTGAACCTACAACCTTCTGACTCAGCGGTGAGGGTGCTACCCATTGAACCACGATTGACGCCTCATGTTGGCTGTAGAAATTTTGCAAACAAGTTACCACAACCAGTAATGAGATGACTGAGTGGTTAATGTGGTTATTTTTCAGTGGTGTTGGTTGAGGTGATGAATATTGGCCAGGACACCTGGAGAACTTCCTGCTCTTCTTCAAATAATGCCATGGAATCTTCAACATCTCATCTAAAGGGGAGCTCCTCAGACAGTGCAGCACTCTCTCAGTACTGTATTGGAGTTTCATCCTAGATTATATGCTCAGACCCTGGAGTGGGACTTGAACCCCCAACCTTCTGACACAGGAGGCAAAGATGCAACCAACTGAGCCAAGCCAACTCCTCGAGAGAGCACAGAATCTTCTGGAGCGCTCAATCTTAAATAAATCTTAAATTAGCAGCCAGACAAAGGGTCGGGCAAATCTGGAACTCTCTTCCCTAATCTGCAACTCTCGCCCCCCCCCCACCCCGGAAAAGCTGCTGAGGCTGGGGGTCAATTGAAAAATACAAAACTAAGATTGATAGATTTTTGTTAGGTAAGGGTATTAAGGGTTTCGGAACCAAGGCAGGTAGATAGAGTTGAGGTACAGATCAGCCATAATCTAATGAAATGGCGGAACAGGCTTGAGGCGCTGAATGGCCTCCTCCTCTGTTCTTATGTTCTTTCCTATGTTCCGGGCACTTTCTTACAGTCATATTAAGGGTGACTCAGTGGTAGCACTTGTTGTCAGAAGGTCATGGCTTCAGGTCCCACTTCAGAGACTTCAGCAGATAATTCAGGTTGACTGAGGGAGCGCAGTACTGAGGGAGCGCTGCGCTGCCGGAGATGCCGTCTTTCGGATGAGATGTTAAACCGAGGCCCCATCTGCCCTCTCATGTGGACATAAAAGATCCCAAGGCACTATTTTGAAGAAGAGCAGGGGAGTTCTCCCCGGTGTCTTGGCTAAAATTTATCCCTCAAACAACATCACTAAAAATTATCTGTTCATTTATTTCAATGCTGTTTGTGGGACCTTGCTGTGCGATAATTGGCTGCTGCATTTTCTACATTCCAACAGTGACTGCACTTCAAAAGTACATCATTGATTTTGAAACATTTTGGGACATCCTGAGATCATGAAAGGAGCTATAGAAATGCAAGGTTGTTGTGTTACAGTTGGAGACCAGTTATTTATGCAACCAACATTACATGGCATATTTTATCGACTTTACAGTCAGGCAACAGACATAAAGAGCAATGAATCACTTCACTCTTCGATTAATCTCCTTTAATCCCACTTAATCCCCTTTCTTAAGACCAAACTGTCAACTCCATTATCAACCTATTGCTTTGCTTGTCTGTTTGCAAACAGTTCTCACAATGTTTCTTGAACTCCTCCCTCTTCCCTGTAATGCACAATGCTCGCTCCCGGTTCGTTCAGTTCACCAGTTAAGGGCATGCACGCACCAGATCTGGGCCGGGAAATTCCTGGGAGCTCTGCCAGCATTACTTTTGCTCGTAGATGGGGTATCGACCGCACTTCTGGCAAAGTAACGCTGAGCGGGATCAGCTCTGAGGAGTTTCCCAACCCTGGTTGTGAGTGAAGTTCTGTGGAAGCACATGCACGTACATCTGCCTCAACCTTGGCCCATCGCATGGAAAAAGACTCTGCAGCCATGTTGGCGGTGGTTGACATCATAAAGCAAGGTAGCAACCTCAACCATATCAAACAGACCAAAACCAAATGGGGTCAGAACAAATACCTGGTTCAGATCGCAAGAGGGTGTTGTTGGGACATCCTTAAACCATGTTACCACTGGGGTGATTTTAACTTGATTGCGCCTGGCATTAACGGGGTGGTAACGGGCTCAAAATGGGTTGGCAGCCTCGGTAATGTGCGGGTTAGGTTGATTTGGCTATGATAAATTGACCCTTAGTGTTAGGGGGGTATTAAATATGTGGGGTTATGGGGATAGGATGGGATATGTTAGGGGGAATTAAATACGTGGGGTTACGGGGGTAGGGTGGGATATGTGTACTGTGGGGATTAAAGCAGGGACAGGGTACTGGATTTGGATGATCAGCCATGATCGTCTTGAATGGTGGAGCAGGCTCGACGGGCCGAATGGCCTACTCCTGCTCCTAGATTCTATGTTTCTATGTTTCTATGTAACCCCGATGATGCAGCCTGTGTCATTTTGAAAGGGGCCTACCGATAGGCGAGCAAGCCATCCGCCCCTTTCAGGAAATAGGCGCCTTTTAATATGCAAATCGGGTTCCTTGGACCCCGTTCGCCATTTTAATATAGAGGGCGCGCCGTGTGGGCGCCGATCAGTTCCACAGACAATCGAACCGAACACGCCCAGCCAAGGTAAATTTGACATTATGTTATTAAGGCCTGGAGGAGCAGGAGTTGTAGGAGTTGATGGGCTGGAAGAGATTACAGAGATAGGGAGGGGCGAGGCCATGGAGGGATGTGAAAACAAGGATGAGAATTTTAGAATCAAGGCGTTACTAGACCGGGAGCCAATGTAGGTCGAGCGAGCAGAGGCCACATGGGTGAACATTGGTGAGACCACATCTGGAGTACTGTGTACAGTATTGGTCTCCTTATTTAAGGAAGGATGTAAATGCATTGGAAGCAGTTCAGAGAAGGTTTACTAGACTAATACCTGGAATGGGCAGGTTGTCTTATGAGGAAAGGTTGGACAGGCTAGGCTTGTATCCGCTGGAGTTTAGAAGAGTAAGAGGTGACTTGATTGAAACATATAAGATCCTGAGGGGTCTGGACAGGGTGGATGTGGAGAGGATGTTTCCTCTTGTGGGAGAATCTAGAACTAGGGGTCACTGTTTAAAAAGAAGGGGTCGCCCATTTAAGACAGAGATGAGGAGAAATTTTTTCTCACAGAGGGTCGTGAGTCTTTGGAACTCTCTTCCTCAGAGGGTGGTGGAAGCAGAGTCTTTGAATATTTTTAAGGCAGAGGTAGATAGATTCTTGGTAAGCAAGGGGGTGAAAAGTTATCGGGGGTAGGCGGGAATGTGGAGTAATCGGATCAGCCATGATCTTATTGAATGGCGGAGCAGGCTCGAAGGGCCGAGTGGCCTACTCCTGCTCCTAAATTCGTGTGATCATATGTTCGTATAACATGACTTGGTGCGTCAAATGTCCAGAGATCAAACCCACACGAATCAGCAAAGTCATACTCAGAGCCTGCTCACATAGCCGTAGCCTGACCCCTGCCTCATGATGACGTGCCCCGGACCAGTCGCCGTAGCCACACGAAGATAAATACAAGAAGTGTTAAGTGCATAACCTTGTTCTGGAAAAATTCTGCTTGCAGCCACACTTCCTGTACACTCAGAGCGTATTATGAAACACGCGAACACCAGGCCAAGCACATCAAGAGAACTTGGTGTAATTTATCAGTGCACTTGGGGTTTTGCCAGTGGCTGGCTTCAGGCAAATAACTGTCTTTCAGGCTAATCCCAGACAATACGAGACTCACAGAGGAGCCTGTGTTGAAACCCTTCTACTTCCTTCTCTCTCTCTCTCTCTCTCTCTCATGAGGAAGGCACCGCATTCCTGATTGCGATTTACTTTCTGTCAGTTCCTCCCCACCCCTGCACCCCTCCCCCCCGCCCCGCCCCGTTCATGATGTGGCACATAATGGCATAAAACTGTGTGGTAGCTGCCCTTGCCAAGAAACATGTAAAGACCACTCTCCGCACCCCGCCCCCTCCCCCCCCAACCCCGCAACCCCCCAATTGATGGCAAGAGATTGGATCACGATGGCCAACAGGGAACCGTTTGCTTGCCTGAGGAAGAAACATGGGTCATGGGCTTCTGAAGAATGATTTCAAGGACATTTAACGCCGCCCGGCTCGAAAGGCTTTTGAAAAGCTGAATTTTATTTTCATAATCATGAGGCTTCATGGTTACAACGAAGGGTAGTGGAAATCTGGAACTCGCTCCCCCAAAAGGCTGTGGATGCTGGGGGGGTTCAAATGGAGCTTTCAATACTGAGAGAGTACAGGCAGAGTGGCTCGCTAGACCACTTCAGATGGCAGATAAGAGTCAACCATGTTGGTGTAGGACTGGAGTCACATACAGGCCAGACCAGGTAAGGGCGGCAGGTTTGCTTTCCTATCAAGGATTTTGGTAAACCAGCTGAACATAAGAACATAAGAAATAGCAGGTGTAGGCCCCGAGGCCCCTCGAGCCTGCTCCGCCATTCAATAAGATCATGGCTGATCTTTTACCTCAACTCCACTTTCCCGCCCTATCCTCCTATCCCTTGATCCCTTTCGTGTCCAAAAATTGGCTTTTTAGCAACAATCCGACAGCTTCATGATCACTGTTATTGATTCAGCTTTTAACTTCCAGACTTTTAAAAAACAAATTCTAAATTCTCAAACTGCCATGGTGGGACCTGACCTCATGTTCTACGGAAGTAGGAGTCCAGGCCTCTGGATTACTAATCCTGTAACAGAACCACGACATTACCAAACGCGTGCAATAATCACTGAATGAAATTAACAAGTATTTCCAGGCGTATGTGTTATTTTTTGAAGTGACATGCTATACACTTGTACAACTGAAGTGACTTGGCCTTTGTACACCGGACAGGAAAGCAGCCTGTACGCAAATTATTAAGGTTTCAGCTCAGAACTGCAGACTTGCAGGAGTGTTCCCGTTAGGTCCAGAGGCAAAGTAGGGGACTGAAAGGGGGGGGGTGTGCTTCTGAAAGTGTTCCCCTGCAGGCCTAAAACCTGGCCATTTTTGAAACAAAGGCCTTTGAGAGATAATGTGGAGCCAAGACCGTGGGCCAAGGATCTGCTCACCACGAAAATAATGAGGCCTTGTGGGGCAGGCTCTTAGGAGTGGATTCCAAGCCAGAAATAAGTCACATTTTCAATGAAGTACATCTGCATGATGGCTTTTTTCTTTTTCTCATTTTAGTTCTCTCTCTAACTCTTTCATTAAGTCCCCAGAAGGAGACAGAAGGGCTGAAAGAATTGTTTTGTAACATGCCCTGCAAGGCAGAGGTGGGGTGAGAGCCCTTTTATCATTTCCTTCGAGATCTCCAGTGATTTCTGGGAGTAAGCTCAAAGGGTAAGTTTTGCAAACGAGAGCACCTGGTGCAGAGCCTCAAGCAACAAAAATACATTTTGGGGAATTTGTGGTCGGATATGAGGGCCTCCGATTCGCAGGCCACCACGCAATTTTCCACTGAGTTAAAGTGGTTCAGCTGGACCAGGAAAGGTCCCACGGCACCATTCACAGAAGAGCAGAGTTCGCTCGTTATCACGGCTGCAGATCTCCCTCAAACAGCACCAACAACAAACAAACGTAACTGTCCATTCATCTCATTTGCTGTTTGTGGGACTTTACTGTGCGAAGATTGACTGCCATGTTCGCCTACAAAACAACAGCGATTACACTTCAAGGTTAATTCATTGGATGCGAAGTAGCTTCGGATGTCGTCGAGAAAGTTGAAAGTGGTTCTGTTTTGCTTTTCTTGAGGGTCTGAATTGTTGCTTTGAATAGTGGAAATTTCCATTCATCCATAGAGTGGGTGAGGGGAAGGGGTTTATTTTAATGTCAAACATCATTAACATTTTACGATTCTTCATAAACTGATTTTATATATTCTATAAAAGATAGAAGTCTTGGACTTAGTAAAAAAACACATTTGGAAGATTAGTACATTGCACAGTACCCAATCTAATTTACACAGTACACAGTCTCATTTACACAGTGCCCAGTCTCATTTACACAGTATCCAGTCTCATTTAAACAGAGCCCAGTCTCATTCACACAGAGCCCAGTCTCATTTACACAGTATCCAGTCTCATTCACACAGGACCCAGTCTCATTTACACAGAGCCCAGTCTCATTTACACAGTATCCAGTCTCATTTACACAATGCCCAGTCTCATTTACACAGTATCCAGTCTCATTTACACAGAGCCCAGTCTCATTTACACAGAGCCCAGTCTCATTTACACAGAGCCCAGTCTCATTTACACAGTATCCAGTCTCATTTACACAGAGCCCAGTCTCATTTACACAGAGCCCAGTCTCATTTACACAGTACCCAGTCTCATTTACACAGTATCCAGTCTCATTTACAGAGTATCCAGTCTCATTTACACAGTATCCAGTCTCATTTACACAGAGCCCAGTCTCATTTACAGAGTATCCAGTCTCATTTACCCAGAGCCCAGTCTCATTTACACAGAGCCCAGTCTCATTTACACAATGCCCAGTCTCATTTACACAGTATCCAGTCTCATTTACACAGAGCCCAGTCTCATTTACACAATGCCCAGTCTCATTTACACAGTATCCAGTCTCATTTACACAGTATCCAGTCTCATTTACACAGTATCCAGTCTCATTTACACAGAGCCCAGTCTCATTTACACAATGCCCAGTCTCATTTACACAGAGCCCAGTCTCATTTACACAGTATCCAGTCTCATTTACACAGTATCCAGTCTCATTTACACAGAGCCCAGTCTCATTTACACAGAGCCCGGTCTCATTTACACAGTGCCCAGTCTCATTTACACAGAGCCCAGTCTCATTTACACAGTATCCAGTCTCATTTACACAGTATCCAGTCTCATTTACACAATGCCCAGTCTCATTTACACAGAGCCCAGTCTCATTTACACAGAGCCCAGTCTCATTTACACAGAGCCCAGTCTCATTTACACAATGCCCAGTCTCATTTACACAGTGCCCAGTCTCATTGACACAGAGCCCAGTCTCATTTACACAGTATCCAGTCTCATTTACACAGAGCCCAGTCTCATTTACACAATGCCCAGTCTCATTTACACAGTATCCAGTCTCATTTACACAGTATCCAGTCTCATTTACACAGTATCCAGTCTCATTTACACAGAGCCCAGTCTCATTTACACAATGCCCAGTCTCATTTACACAGAGCCCAGTCTCATTTACACAGTATCCAGTCTCATTTACACAGTATCCAGTCTCATTTACACAGTATCCAGTCTCATTTACACAGAGCCCAGTCTCATTTACACAGAGCCCGGTCTCATTTACACAGTGCCCAGTCTCATTTACACAGAGCCCAGTCTCATTTACACAGTATCCAGTCTCATTTACACAGTATCCAGTCTCATTTACACAATGCCCAGTCTCATTTACACAGAGCCCAGTCTCATTTACACAGAGCCCAGTCTCATTTACACAGAGCCCAGTCTCATTTACACAATGCCCAGTCTCATTTACACAGTGCCCAGTCTCATTGACACAGAGCCCAGTCTCATTTACACAGTATCCAGTCTCATTTACACAGAGCCCAGTCTCATTTACACAATGCCCAGTCTCATTTACACAGTATCCAGTCTCATTTACACAGTATCCAGTCTCATTTACACAGTATCCAGTCTCATTTACACAGAGCCCAGTCTCATTTACACAATGCCCAGTCTCATTTACACAGAGCCCAGTCTCATTTACACAGTATCCAGTCTCATTTACACAGTATCCAGTCTCATTTACACAGAGCCCAGTCTCATTTACACAGAGCCCGGTCTCATTTACACAGTGCCCAGTCTCATTTACACAGAGCCCAGTCTCATTTACACAGTATCCAGTCTCATTTACACAGTATCCAGTCCCATTTACACAGTATCCAGTCTCATTTACACAGTATCCAGTCTCATTTACACAGAACCCAGTCTCATTTACACATTACCCAGTCTCATTTACACAGTATCCAGTCTCATTTACACAATGCCCAGTCTCATTTACACAGAGCCCAGTCTCACTTACACAGTATCCAGTCTCATTTACACAGAGCCCAGTCTCATTTACACAGTATCCAGTCTCATTTACACAATGCCCAGTCTCATTTACACAGAGCCCAGTCTCATTTACACAGAGCCCAGTCTCATTTACACAGTATTCAGTCTCATTTACACAATGCCCAGTCTCATTTACACAGAGCCCAGTCTCATTTACACAGTATCCAGTCTCATTTACAGAGTATCCAGTCTCATTTACACAGAGCCCAGTCTCATTTACACAGAGCCCAGTCTCATTTACACAGTATCCAGTCTCATTTACAGAGTATCCAGTCTCATTTACACAGTATCCAGTCTCATTTACACAGTGCCCAGTCTCACTTACACAGTACCCAGTCTCATTTACACAGTATCCAGTCTCATTTACACAGAGCCCAGTCTCATTTACACAGTATCCAGTCTCATTTACACAGAGCCCAGTCTCATTTACACAGTATCCAGTCTCATTTAGACAGTATCCAGTCTCATTTACACAATGCCCAGTCTCATTTACACAGTATCCAGTCTCATTTACACAGTATCCAGTCTCATTTACACAGTATCCAGTCTCATTTACACAGAGCCCAGTCTCATTTACACAGAGCCCAGTCTCATTTACACAGTACCCAGTCTCATTTACACAGAGCCCAGTCTCATTTACACAGAGCCCAGTCTCATTTACACAGAGCCCAGTCTCATTTACACGGTATCCAGTCTCATTTACACAGTATCCAGTCTCATTTACACAGAGCCCAGTCTCATTTACACAGTATCCAGTCTCATTTACACAGTATCCAGTCTCATTTACACAGAGCCCAGTCTCATTTACACAGAGCCCAGTCTCATTTACACAGAGCCCAGTCTCATTTACACAGAGCCCAGTCTCATTTACACAGAGCCCAGTCTCATTTACACAGAGCCCAGTCTCATTTACACAGAGCCCAGTCTCATTTGCACAGTATCCAGTCTCATTTACACAGTATCCAGTCTCATTTACACAGTATCCAGTCTCATTTACACAGAGCCCAGTCTCATTTACACAGTATCCAGTCTCATTTACACAGAGCCCAGTCTCATTTACACAGAGCCCAGTCTCATTTACACAGAGCCCAGTCTCATTTACACAGTATCCAGTCTCATTTACACAGAGCCCAGTCTCATTTACACAGAGCCCAGTCTCATTTACACAGAGCCCAGTCTCATTTACACAGAGCCCAGTCTCATTTACACAGTATCCAGTCTCATTTACACAATGCCCAGTCTCATTTACACAGAGCCCAGTCTCATTTACACAGTATCCAGTCTCATTTGCACAGTATCCATTCTCACTTACACAGTATCCAGTCTCATTTACACAGTATCCAGTCTCATTTACACAGTATCCAGTCTCATTTACACAGAGCCCAGTCTCATTTACACAGAGCCCAGTCTCATTTACACAGTATCCAGTCTCATTTACACAGTATCCAGTCTCATTTACCCAGAGCCCAGTCTCATTTACACAGAGCCCAGTCTCATTTACACAATGCCCAGTCTCATTTACACAGTATCCAGTCTCATTTACACAGAGCCCAGTCTCATTTACACAATGCCCAGTCTCATTTACACAGTATCCAGTCTCATTTACACAGTATCCAGTCTCATTTACACAGTATCCAGTCTCATTTACACAGAGCCCAGTCTCATTTACACAATGCCCAGTCTCATTTACACAGAGCCCAGTCTCATTTACACAGTATCCAGTCTCATTTACACAGTATCCAGTCTCATTTACACAGAGCCCAGTCTCATTTGCACAGAGCCCGGTCTCATTTACACAGTGCCCAGTCTCATTTACACAGAGCCCAGTCTCATTTACACAGTATCCAGTCTCATTTACACAGTATCCAGTCTCATTTACACAATGCCCAGTCTCATTTACACAGAGCCCAGTCTCATTTACACAGAGCCCAGTCTCATTTACACAGAGCCCAGTCTCATTTACACAATGCCCAGTCTCATTTACACAGTGCCCAGTCTCATTGACACAGAGCCCAGTCTCATTTACACAGTATCCAGTCTCATTTACACAGAGCCCAGTCTCATTTACACAATGCCCAGTCTCATTTACACAGTATCCAGTCTCATTTACACAGTATCCAGTCTCATTTACACAGAGCCCAGTCTCATTTACACAGACCCAGTCTCATTACACAGAGCCCAGTCTCATTTACACAGAGCCCAGTCGCATTTACACAGTATCCAGTCTCATTTACACAGATCCAGTCTCATTTACACAGAGCCCAGTCTCATTTACACAGAGCCCAGCTCATTTACACAGACCCAGTCTCATTTACACAGAGCCCAGTCTCATTTACACAGAGCCCAGTCTCATTACCACAGTATCCAGTCTCATTTACACAGATCCAGTCTCATTTACACAGATCCAGTCTCATTTACACAGAGCCCAGTCTCATTTACACAGAGCCCAGTCTCATTTACACAGAGCCAGTCTCATTTACACAGTATCCAGTCTCATTTACACAGTATCCAGTCTCATTTACACAGAGCCCATCTCATTTACACAGTATCCAGTCTCATTTACACAGTAGCCAGTCTCATTTACACAGTAGCCCAGTCTCATTTACACAGAGCCAGTCTCATTTACACAGTATCCAGTCTCATTTACACAGAATCCAGTCTCATTTACACAGAGCCCAGTCTCATTTACACGTATCCAGTCTCATTACACAGAGCCCAGTCTCATTTACACAGAGCCCAGTCTCATTTAACAGTATCCAGTCTCATTTACACAGTATCCAGTCTCATTTACACAGTATCCAGTCTCCTTTACACAGAGCCATCTCATTTACACAGATCCAGTCTCATTACACAGTATCCAGTCCTCATTTACACAGATCCCAGTCTCATTTCACACAGTATCCAGTCTCATTTACACAGAGCCCATTCTCATTACACAGTATCCAGTCTCAGTTACACAGTATCCAGTCTCATTTACACAGTATCCAGTCTCATTTACACAGAGCCCAGTCTCATTTCACAGTAGCCCAGTCTCATTTACACAGTATCCAGTCTCATTTACACAGAGCCCAGCTCATTTACACAGAGCCCATCCAGTTTCTGATCCAGTCTCATTTACACAGTAAACTCTCATCTCTTACACAGAGCCCAGTCTCATTTACACACAGACGACCAGTCTCATTTACACAGTATCCAGTCTCATTTACACAGTATCCAGTCTCATTTACACAGTATCCAGTCTCATTTACACAGAGCCCAGTCTCATTTACACAGAGCCCAGTCTCATTTACACAGTACCAGTCTCATTTACACAGAGCCCAGTCCTCAGTTACACAGAGCCCAGTCTCATTTACACAGAGCCCAGTCTCATTTACACAGAGCCCAGTCTCATTTACACAGTATCCAGTCTCATTTACACAGTATCCAGTCTCATTTACACAGAGCCCAGTCTCATTTACACAGTATCCAGTCTCATTTACACAGATCCAGTCTCATTTACACAGAGCCCAGTCTCATTTACACAGATGCCCAGTTCTCATTTACACAGAGCCCATCTCAGTTACACAGAGCCCAGTCTCATTTACACATAGCCCAGTCTCATTTACACAGTAATCCAGTCTCATTTACACAGTAGCCCAGTCTCATTTACACATATCCAGTCTCATTTAACACTGTATGCCAGTCTCATTTTACACAGTATCCCAGTCTCATTTACACAGAGCCCAGTCTCATTTACACAGAGCCCAGTCTCATTTACACAGAGCCCAGTCTCATTTACACAGTATCCAGTCTCATTTACACAGACCCATCTCATTTGCACAGTATCCAGTCCATTTACACAGTAGCCCAGTCTCATTTACACAGAGCCCAGTCTCATTTGCACAGTATCCCAGTCTCATTTACACAGAGCCCAGTCTCATTTACACAGAGCCCAGTCTCATTTACACAGAGCCCAGTCTCATTTACACAGAGCCCAGTCTCATTTACACAGAGCCCAGTCTCATTTACACAGAGCCCAGTCTCATTTACACAGAGCCCAGTCTCATTTACACAGAGCCCAGTCTCATTTACACAGAGCCCAGTCTCATTTACACAGAGCCCAGTCTCATTTACACAGAGCCCAGTCTCATTTACACAGTATCCAGTCTCATTTACACAGAGCCCAGTCTCATTTACACAGAGCCCAGTCTCATTTACACAGTATCCAGTCTCATTTACACAGTATCCAGTCTCATTTACACAGTATCCAGTCTCATTTACACAGTATCCAGTCTCATTTACACAGTATCCAGTCTCATTTACACAGTATCCAGTCTCATTTACACAGAGCCCAGTCTCATTTACACAGAGCCCAGTCTCATTTACACAGTATCCAGTCTCATTTACACAGTATCCAGTCTCATTTACACAGAGCCCAGTCTCATTTACACAGAGCCCAGTCTCATTTACACAGTATCCAGTCTCATTTACACAGAGCCCAGTCTCATTTACACAGAGCCCAGTCTCATTTACACAGAGCCCAGTCTCATTTACACAGTATCCAGTCTCATTTACACAGAGCCCAGTCTCATTTACACAGTATCCAGTCTCATTTACACAGAGCCCAGTCTCATTTACACAGAGCCCAGTCTCATTTACACAGTATCCAGTCTCATTTACACAGATCCCAGTCTCATTTACACAGAGCCCAGTCTCATTTACACAGTAGCCAGTCTCATTTACACAGATCCCAGTCTCATTTACACAGAGCCAGTCTCATTTACACAGTATCCAGTCTCATTTACACAGTATCCAGTCTCATTTACACAGAGCCCAGTCTCATTTACACAGTAGCCAGTCTCATTTACACAGTATCCAGTCTCATTTACACAGTAGCCCAGTCTCATTTACACAGTATCCAGTCTCATTTACACAGAGCCCAGTCTCATTTACACAGAGCCCAGTCTCATTTACACATAGCCCAGTCTCATTTACACAGTATCCAGTCTCATTACACAGTAGCCAGTCTCATTTACACAGTATCCAGTCTCATTTACACAGTATCCAGTCTCATTTACACAGTATCCCAGTCTCATTTACACAAGCCCAGTCTCATTTACACAGTATCCAGTCTCATTTACACAGAGCCCAGTCTCATTTACACAGAGCCCAGTCTCATTTACACAGTATCCAGTCTCATTTACACAGAGCCCAGTCTCATTTACACAGTATCCAGTCTCATTTACACAGTGCCCAGTCTCATTTACACAGAGCCCAGTCTCATTTACACAGAGCCCAGTCTCATTTACACAGAGCCAGTCTCATTTACACAGATCCAGTCTCATTTCACAGTATCCAGTCCTATTTACACAGAGCCCAGTCTCATTTACACAGTATCCAGTCTCATTTACACAGTATCCAGTCTCATTTACACAGAGCCCAGTCTCATTTACACAGAGCCCAGTCTCATTTACACAGAGCGCAGTCTCATTTACACAGTATCCCAGTCTCATTTACACAGATCCCAGTCTCATTTACACAGAGCCCAGTCTCATTTACACAGAGCCCAGTCTCATTTACACAGAGCCCAGTCTCATTTACACAGAGCCCAGTCTCATTTACACAGTATCCAGTCTCATTTACACAGTATCCAGTCTCATTTACACAGAGCCAGTCTCATTTACACAGTATCCAGTCTCATTTACACGAGCATCCAGTCTCATTTACACAGAGCCCAGTCTCATTTACACAGTATCCAGTCTCATTTACAAGTATCCAGTCTCATTTACACAGTGCCCAGTCTCATTTACACAGAGCCCAGTCTCATTTACACAGTATCCCAGTCTCATTTACAAGTATCCAGTCCTCATTTACACAGTATGCCAGTCTCATTTACACAGAGCCCAGTCTCATTTACACAGTATCCAGTCTCATTTACACAGTAGCCAGTCTCATTTACACAGATCCAGTCTCATTTACACAGTACCCAGTCTCATTTACACAGATTCCCAGTCTCATTTACACATATCCAGTCTCATTTACACAGTATCCAGTCTCATTTACACAATGCCCAGTCTCATTTACACAGATCCAGTCTCATTACACAGTATCCAGTCTCATTTACACAGAGCCCAGTCTCATTTACACAGTATCCAGTCTCATTTACACAGATCCCAGTCTCATTTACACAGTAGCCCAGTCTCATTTACAGCAGTAGCCCAGTCTCATTTACACAGAGCATCTCATTTACACAATGCCCAGTCTCATTTACAGCAGAGCCCAGTTCTCATTTGACACAGTACCAGTCTCATTTACACAGTGCCCAGTCTCATTTACACAGTATCCAGTCTCATTTACACAGTATCCTGTCTCATTTACACAGATCCCAGTCTCATTTACTACAGTAGCCATCTCATTTACACAGTATCCAGTCTCATTTACACAGACCCAGTCTCATTTACACAGTATCCAGTCTCATTTACACAGTGCCAGTCTCATTTACACAGTATCCAGTCTCATTTACACAGTATCCAGTCTCATTTACACAGTATCCAGTCTCATTTACACAGTATCCAGTCTCATTTACCAGTAGCCCAGTCTCATTACACAGTATCCAGTCTCATTACACAGTAGCCCAGTCTCATTTACAAAGAGCCCAGTCTCATTTACACAGGAGCCAGTCTCATTTACACAGTATCCAGTCTCATTTACAACAGGTATCCCATTCTCATTTACACAGTATCCAGTCTCATTTACACAGAGCCCAGTCTCATTTTACACAGTATCCCAGTCTCATTTACACAGAGCCCAGTCTCATTTACACAGATCCCAGTCTCATTTACACAGAGCCCAGTCTCATTTACACAGATCCCAGTCTCATTTACACACGTATCCAGTCTCATTTACACAGAGCCAGACTCATTTACACAGATCCAGTCCATTTACACAGAGCCCAGTCTCATTTACACAGTATCCAGTCTCATTTACACAGTAGCCAGTCTCATTTACACAGTATCCAGTCTCATTAACACAGAGCCCAGTCTCATTTACACCAGTATCCAGTCTCATTTACACAGTATCCAGTCTCATTTACACAGTATCCAGTCTCATTTACACAAGGCCAGTCTCATTTACACAGAGCCCAGTCCTCATTTACACAGTATCCAGTCTCATTTACACAGACCCAGTTCTCATTACACAGAGCCAGTCTCATTTACACAGAGCCCAGTCTCATTTACACAGTATCCAGTCTCATTTACACAGAGCCCAGTCTCATTTACACAGTATCCAGTCTCATTTACACAGTATCAGTCTCATTTACACAGAGCCCAGTCTCATTTACACCAGTATCCAGTCTCATTACACAGTATCCAGTCTCATTTACACAGTATCCAGTCTCATTTACACAGTAGCCAGTCTCATTTATCACAGAGCCCAGTCTCATTTACACAGAGCCCAGTCTCATTTTACACAGAGCCCAGTCTCATTTACAACAGAGCCCAGTCTCATTTACACAGAGCCCAGTCTCATTTACCACAGATGCCCAGTCTCATTTACACAGAGCCCTGTCTCATTTACACAGAGCCCAGTCTCATTTACACAGAGCCCAGTCTCATTTACACAGTAGCCCAGTCTCATTTACACAGTATCCAGTCTCATTTACACAGAGCCCAGTCTCATTTACACAGATCCCAGTCTCATTTACACAGAGCCAGTCTCATTTACACAGAGCCCAGTCTCATTACACAGTATCCAGTCTCATTTACACAGTAGCCCAGTCTCATTTACACAGAGCCCAGTCTCATTTACACAGAGCCCAGTCTCATTTACACAGTATCCAGTCTCATTTACACAGAGCCCAGTCTCATTTACACAGTATCCAGTCTCATTTACACAGTATCCAGTCTCATTTACACAGATCCAGTCTCATTTACACAGAGCCCAGTCTCATTTACACAGTATCCAGTCTCATTTACACAGAGCCCAGTCTCATTTACACAGTAGCCCAGTCTCATTTACACAGAGCCCAGTCTCATTTACACAGAGCCCAGTCTCATTTACACAGAGCCCAGTCTCATTTACACAGTAGCCCAGTCTCATTTACACAGAGCCCAGTCTCATTTACACAGAGCCAGTCTCATTTACACAGTAGCCCAGTCTCATTTACACAGTATCCCAGTCTCATTTACACAGAGCCCAGTCTCATTTACACAGTATCCCAGTCTCATTTACACAGTACCCAGTCTCATTACACAGTATCCAGTCTCATTTACACAGTATCCAGTCTCATTTACACAGAGCCCAGTCTCATTTACACAGTATCCAGTCTCATTTACACAGAGCCCAGTCTCATTTACACAGTATCCAGTCTCATTTACACAGTATCCAGTCTCATTTACACAGAGCCCAGTCTCATTTACAACAGTATCCAGTCTCATTTACACAGTATCCAGTCTCATTTACACAGAGCCCAGTCTCATTTACACAGTATCCAGTCTCATTTACACAGTATCCAGTCTCATTTACACAGTAGTCCAGTCTCATTTACACAGAGCCCAGGTCTCATTTACACAGAGCCCAGTCTCATTTACACAGTATCCCAGTCTCATTTACACAGAGCCCAGTCTCATTTACACAGAGCCCAGTCTCATTTACACCAGAGCCCAGTCTAATTACACAGAGCCCAGTCTCATTTACACAGTAACCAGTCTCATTACACAGATCCAAGTCTCATTACACAGTAGCCAGTCTCTTTACCACAGAGCATCCAGTCTCATTGACACAGAGCACCAGTCTCATTTACGACAGTAGCCCAGTCCTCATTACACAGAGCCAGTCTCAGTTACACAGAGCCCAGTCTCATTTACACCAGAGCCCAGTCTCATGTTACACAGTAGGCCCGAGTCGTCATTAGGCACAGTATCCAGTCTCTTTTACACAGTAGCCAGTCTCATTTACACAGTATCCAGTGTCATTACACAGTAGCCCAGTCTCATTTACACAGTAGCCCAGTCTCATTACACAGTATCCAGTCTCATTTACACAGTATCCCAGTCTCATTTACACAGTATCCAGTCTCATTTACACAGAGCCCAGTTACACAGTATCCAGTCTCATTACAGAGCCCAGTCTCATTACACAGAGCCCAGTCTCATTTACACAGTATCCAGTCTCATTTACACAGTAGCCCAGTCTCATTTAACACAAGTAGCCAGTCTCATTTACACAGTAGCCAGTCTCATTTACACAGAGCCCAGTCCTCATTTACACAGAGCCCAGTCCTCATTTACACAGTATCCAGTCTCATTTACACAGAGCCCAGTCTCATTTACACAGAGCCAGTCTCATTTACACAGTTCCAGTCTCATTTACACAGTAGCCAGTCTCATTTACACATATCCCAGTCTCATTTATCACAGTACCCAGTCTCATTTACACAGTATCCAGTCTCATTTACACAGTATCCAGTCTCATTTACACAGAGCCCAGTCTCATTTACACAGAGCCCAGTCTCATTTACACAGAGCCCAGTCTCATTTACACAGTATCCAGTCTCATTTACACAGTATCCAGTCTCATTTACACAGAGCCCAGTCTCATTTACACAGTAGCCAGTCTCATTTACACAGAGCCCAGTCTCATTTACACAGATCCCAGTCTCATTTACACAGAGCCAGTCTCATTTACAACAGTAGCCCAGTCTCATTTACACAGAGCCCAGTCTCATTTACACAGTAGCTCAGTCTCATTTACACAGTTCCAGTCTCATTTACACAGAGCCCAGTCTCATTTACACAGAGCCCAGTCTCATTTACACAGAGCCCAGTCTCATTTACACAGTATCCAGTCTCATTTACACAGTATCCAGTCTCATTTACACAGTATCCAGTCTCATTACACAGAGCCCAGTCTCATTTACACAGAGCCCAGTCTCATTTACACAGAGCCCAGTCTCATTTACACAGTATCCAGTCTCATTTACCACAGAGCCCAGTCTCATTTACACAGATCCAGTCTCATTTACACAGAGCCCAGTCTCATTTACACAGAGCCCAGTCTCATTTACACAGAGCCCAGTCTCATTTACACAGAGCCCAGTCTCATTTACACAGTATCCAGTCTCATTTACACAGAGCCCAGTCTCATTTAGACAGAGCCCAGTCTCATTTACACAGAGCCCAGTCTCATTTACACAGAGCCCAGTCTCATTTACACAGTATCCAGTCTCATTACACAGTATCCAGTCTCATTTACCCAGAGCCCAGTCTCATTTACACAGTAGCCAGTCTCATTTACACAGTATCCAGTCTCATTTACACAGAGCCCAGTCTCATTTACACCAGTATCCAGTCTCATTTACACAGTAGAGCCCAGTCTCATTTACACAGAGCCCAGTCTCATTTACACAGTATCCAGTCTCATTTACACAGAGCCCAGTCTCATTTACACAGAGCCCAGTCTCATTTACACAGAGCCCAGTCTCATTTACACAGTGCCCAGTCTCATTTACACAGTATCCAGTCTCATTTACACAGAGCCCAGTCTCATTTACACAGTGCCCAGTCTCATTTACACAGAGCCCAGTCTCATTTACACAGAGCCCAGTCTTCATTTACAACAGAGCCCAGTCCATTTACACAGTATCCAGTCTCATTTACACAGAGCCCAGTCTCATTTACACAGAGCCCAGTCCTCATTTACACAGTATCCAGTCTCATTTACACAGTATCCAGTCTCATTTACACAGAGCCCAGTCTCATTTACACAGTAGCCAGTCTCATTTACACAGTAGCCCAGTCTCATTACACAGTATCCAGTCTCATTTACACAGAGCCCAGTCTCATTTACACAGAGCCCAGTCTCATTTACACAGAGCCCAGTCTCATTTACACAGAGCCCAGTCTCATTTACACAGTAGCCAGTCTCATTTACACAGTATCCAGTCTCATTTACACAGAGCCCAGTCTCATTTACACAGAGCCCAGTCTCATTTACACAGTAGCCCAGTCTCATTTACACAGAGCCCAGTCTCATTTACACAGTATCCAGTCTCATTTACAGAGCCAGTCTCATTTACACAGAGCCAGTCTCATTTACACAGAGCCCAGTCTCATTTACACAGAGCCCAGTCTCATTTACACAGTATCCAGTCTCATTTACACAGAGCCCAGTCTCATTTACACAGAGCCCAGTCTCATTTACACAGAGCCCAGTCTCATTTACACAGTATCCAGTCTCATTTACACAGAGCCCAGTCTCATTTACACAGATCCCAGTCTCATTTACACAGAGCCCAGTCTCATTTACACAGTATCCAGTCTCATTTACACAGAGCCCAGTCTCATTTACACAGTATCCAGTCTCATTTACACAGAGCCCAGTCTCATTTACACAGAGCCAGTCTCATTTACACAGAGCCCAGTCTCATTTACACAGTATCCCAGTCTCATTTACACAGAGCCCAGTCTCATTTACACAGAGCCCAGTCTCATTTACACAGTAGCCCAGTCTCATTTACACAGTATCCAGTCTCATTTACACAGAGCCCAGTCTCATTTACACAGTATCCAGTCTCATTTACACAGTATCCAGTCTCATTTACACAGATCCAGTCTCATTTACACAGAGCCCAGTCTCATTTACACAGTATCCCAGTCTCATTTACACAGAGCCCAGTCTCATTTACACAGATCCCAGTCTCATTTACACAGAGCCCAGTCTCATTTACACAGTATCCAGTCTCATTTACACAGAGCCCAGTCTCATTTACACAGTAGCCAGTCTCATTTACACAGTATCCAGTCTCATTTACACAGTATCCAGTCTCATTTACACAGTTTCCTGTCTTTTACACAGAGCCCAGTCTCATTTACACAGTATCCAGTCTCATTTACACAGAGCCCAGTCTCATTTACACAGTAGCCAGTCTCATTTACACAGTAGCCCAGTCTCATTTACACAGAGCCCAGTCTCATTTACACAGTAGCCAGTCTCATTTACACAGTATCCAGTCTCATTTACACAGAGCCCAGTCTCATTTACAACAGATCCAGTCTCATTTAACACAGAGCCCAGTCTCATTTACACAGGAGCCCAGTCTCATTTACACAGAGCCCAGTCTCATTTACACAGTATCCAGTCTCATTTACACAGAGCCAGTCTCATTTACACAGTATCCAGTCTCTTTACACAGTATCCAGTCTCATTTACACAGAGCCCAGTCTCATTTACACTGTATCCAGTCTCTTTTACACAGTAGCCAGTCTCATTTCACACAGGAGCCCAGTCTCATTTACACAGTATCCAGTCTCATTTACACAGAGCCCAGTCTCATTACACAGTATCCAGTCTCATTTACACAGAGCCCAGTCTCATTTACACAGAGCCCAGTCTCATTTACACAGAGCCCAGTCTCATTTACACAGTATCCAGTCTCATTTACACAGTATCCAGTCTCATTTACACAGTATCCAGTCTCATTTACACAGAGCCCAGTCTCATTTACACAGTATCCAGTCTCATTTACACAGAGCCCAGTCTCATTTACACAGAGCCCAGTCTCATTTACACAGAGCCCAGTCTCATTTACACAGTATCCAGTCTCATTTACACAGAGCCCAGTCTCATTTACACAGAGCCCAGTCTCATTTACACAGAGCCCAGTCTCATTTACACAGAGCCCAGTCTCATTTACACAGTATCCAGTCTCATTTACACAATGCCCAGTCTCATTTACACAGAGCCCAGTCTCATTTACACAGTATCCAGTCTCATTTACACAGTATCCAGTCTCATTTACACAGTATCCAGTCTCATTTACACAGTATCCAGTCTCATTTACACAGTATCCAGTCTCATTTACACAGAGCCCAGTCTCATTTACACAGAGCCCAGTCTCATTTACACAGTATCCAGTCTCATTTACACAGTATCCAGTCTCATTTACACAGAGCCCAGTCTCATTTACACAGAGCCCAGTCCTCATTTACACAGAGCCCAGTCTCATTTACACAGATCCAGTCTCATTTACACAGAGCCCAGTCTCATTTACACAGTATCCAGTCCTCATTTACACAGGACCCAGTCTCATTTACACAGTATCCAGTCTCATTTACACAGAGCCCAGTCTCATTTACACAGTAGCCCAGGTCTCATTTACACAGTATCCAGTCTCATTTACACAGAGCCCATCTCATTTACACAGTATCCAGTCTCATTTACACAGTATCCAGTCTCATTTACACAGTATCCAGTCTCATTTACACAGAGCCCAGTCTCATTACACAGTAGCCAGTCTCATTTACACAGAGCCCATCTCATTTACACAGAGCCCAGTCTCATTGTACACAGTATCCAGTCTCATTTACACAGTAGCCAGTCCTCATTTACACAGAGCCCAGTCTCATTTACACAGAGCCCAGTCTCATTTACACAGTAGCCAGTCTCAATTTACACAGAGCCCAGTCCTCATTTACACAGTAGCCAGTCTCTTTACACAGAGAGCCAGTCTCATTTACACAGAGCCCAGTCTCATTTACACAGAGCCCAGTCTCATTTACACAGTATCCCAGTCTCATTTACACAGAGCCCAGTCTCATTTACACAGTATCCAGTCTCATTTACACAGTATCCAGTCTCATTTAACAGAGCCCAGTCTCATTTACACAGTAGCCCAGTCTCATTTACACAGAGCCCAGTCTCATTTACACAGTATCCAGTCTCATTTACCACAGTATCCAGTCTCATTTACACAGTATCCAGTCTCATTTACACAGTATCCAGTCTCATTTACACAGTATCCAGTCTCATTTACACAGTATCCAGTCTCATTTACACAGTATCCAGTCTCATTTACACAGTATCCAGTCTCATTTACACAGTATCCAGTCTCATTTACACAGAGCCCAGTCTCATTTACACAGAGCCCAGTCTCATTTACACAGAGCCCAGTCTCATTTACACAGTATCAGTCTCATTCTTACACAGAGCCCAGTCTCATTTACACAGTATCCAGTCTCATTTACACAGAGCCCAGTCTCATTTACACAGAGCCCAGTCTCATTTACACAGAGCCCAGTCTCATTTACACAGAGCCCAGTCTCATTTACACAGAGCCCAGTCTCATTTACACAGTATCCAGTCTCATTTACACAGTAGCCCAGTCTCATTTACACAGTATCCAGTCTCATTTACACAGTATCCAGTCTCATTTACACAATGCCCAGTCTCATTTACACAGTATCCAGTCTCATTTACACCAGAGCCCAGTCTCATTTACACGAGCCCCCAGTCTCATTTACACAGTATCCAGTCTCATTTACACAGAGCCCAGTCTCATTTACACAGAGCCCAGTCTCCTTTACACAGAGCCCAGTCTCATTTACACAGTATCCAGTCTCATTTACACAGACCCAGTCTCATTTACACAGAGCCCAGTCTCATTTACACAGTATCCCAGTCTCATTTACACAGAGTCCCAGTCCTCATGTAACTCTTTTACAACAGAGCCCCGTCTCATTTACACAGGTATCCAGTCTCATTACCACAGAGCCCAGTCTCATTTACACAGAGCCCAGTCTCATTTACACAGAGCCCAGTCTCATTTACACAGTATCCAGTCTCATTTACACAGTATCCAGTCTCATTTACACAGAAGCCCAGTCACATTTACCAGAGCCCAGTCTCATTTCACAGAGCCCAGTCTCATTTACACAGAGCCCAGTCTCATTTACACAGAGCCCAGTTCATTTACACAGAGCCCAGTCTCATTTACACAGAGCCAGTCTCATTTACCAGAGCCCAGTCTCTTTTACACAGAGCCCCAGTCTCATTTACACAGTATCCAGTTCGTCATTTACACAGTAATCCAGTCTCATTTTACACAGGAGCCAGTCTCATTTACACAGAAGCCCAGTCTCATTTACACAGAAGCCAGTCTCATTTACACAGAGCCCAGTCTCTTTACACAGTAGCCAGTCTCATTTACACAGTATCCAGTCTCATTACACAGAGCCCAGTCTCATTTACACAGTACCATCTCATTACACAGTATCCCAGTCTCATTTACACAGAGCCCAGTCCTCATTTACACAGAGCCCAGTCTCATTTACACAGTAGCCAGTCTCATTTTACACAGTATCCAGTCTCATTTACACAGAGCCCAGTCTCATTTACACAGAGCCCAGTCTCATTTACACAAGAGCCCAGTCTCATTTACACAGAGCCCAGTCTCATGTACACAGTATCCAGTCTCATTTACACAGTAGCCAGTCTCATTTACACAGAGCCCAGTCTCATTTACACAGAGCCCAGTCTCATTTACACAGAGCCCAGTCTCATTTACACAGAGCCCAGTCTCATTTACACAGTATCCAGTCTCATTTACACAGAGCCAGTCTCATTACACAGATCCCAGTCTCATTTACACAGAGCCCAGTCTCATTTACACAGAGCCCAGTCTCATTTACACAGTATCCCAGGTCTCATTTACACAGATCCAGTCTCATTTACACAGTATCCAGTCTCATTTACACAGAGACCAGTCTCATTTACACAGAGCCCAGTCTCAGTTTACACAGTATCCAGTCTCATTTACACAGTATCCAGTCTCATTTACACAGTATCCAGTCTCATTTACACAGAGCCCAGTCTCATTTACACAGAGCCCAGTCTCATTTACACAGTATCCATTCTCATTACCAGATCCGTCTCATTTACACAGAGCCCAGTCTCATTTACACAGTATCCAGTCTCATTTACACAGAAGCCAGTCTCATTTACACAGTATCCCAGTCTCATTTACACAGTATCCAGTCTCATTTACCACAGTATCCAGTCTCATTTACACAGAGCCCAGTCTCATTTACACAGAGCCCAGTCTCATTTACACAGTATCCAGTCTCATTTACACAGAGCCAGTCTCATTTACACAGAGCCCCAGTCTCATTTACACCGAAGCCCAGTCTCATTTACACAGTATCCAGTCTCATTTTACACAGAGCCCAGTCTCATTTACAACAGAGCCCAGTCTCATTTACACAGAGGCCCAGTCTCATTTACACAGTATCCAGTCTCATTTACACAGTAGCCCAGTCTCATTTACACAGAGCCCAGTCTCATTTACACAGTATCCAGTCTCATTTACACAGAACCCAGTCTCATTTACACAGTATCCAGTCTCATTTACACAGAGCAGTCTCATTTACACAGTATCCAGTCTCATTTACAGAGCCCAGTCTCATTTACACAGTAGCCCAGTCTCATTTACAACAGTATCCCAGTCTCATTTACACAGTATCCAGTCTCATTTACACAGAGCCCAGTCTCATTTACACAGTATCCAGTCTCATTTACACAGTATCCAGTCTCATTTACACAGTATCCAGTCTCATTTACACAGAGCCCAGTCTCATTTACACAGAGCCCAGTCTCATTTACACAGTATCCAGTCTCATTTACACAGAGCCCAGTCTCATTTACACAGAGCCCAGTCTCATTTACACAGTAGCCAGTCTCATTTACACAGAGCCCAGTCTCATTTACACAGAGCCCAGTCTCATTTACACAGTATCCAGTCTCATTTACACAGAGCCAGTCTCATTACACAGATCCCAGTCTCATTTACACAGAGCCCAGTCTCATTTACACAGAGCCCAGTCTCATTTACACAGAGCCCAGTCTCATTTACACAGAGCCAGTCTCATTTACACAGAGCCCAGTTCATTTACACAGAGCCAGTCTCATTTACACAGAGCCCAGTCTCATTTACACAGAGCCAGTCTCATTACACAGAGCCCAGTCTCATTTACACAGAGCCCAGTCTCATTTACACAGAGCCCAGTCTCATTTACACAGAGCCCAGTCTCATTTACACAGAGCCCAGTCTCATTTACACAGAGCCCAGTCTCATTTACACAGAGCCCAGTCTCATTTACACAGTAGCCCAGTCTCATTTACACAGTATCCAGTCTCATTTACACAGAGCCCAGTCTCATTTACACAGTATCCAGTCTCATTTACACAGAGCCCAGTCTCATTTACACAGAGCCCAGTCTCATTTACACAGTATCCAGTCTCATTTACACAGAGCCCAGTCTCATTTACACAGAGCCCAGTCTCATTTACACAGAGCCCAGTCTCATTTACACAGAGCCCAGTCTCATTTACACAGTATCCAGTCTCATTTACACAATGCCCAGTCTCATTTACACAGAGCCCAGTCTCATTTACACAGTATCCAGTCTCATTTACACAGTATCCAGTCTCATTTACACAGTATCCAGTCTCATTTACACAGTATCCAGTCTCATTTACACAGTATCCAGTCTCATTTACACAGAGCCCAGTCTCATTTACACAGAGCCCAGTCTCATTTACACAGTATCCAGTCTCATTTACACAGTATCCAGTCTCATTTACACAGAGCCCAGTCTCATTTACACAGAGCCCAGTCTCATTTACACAGTATCCAGTCTCATTTACACAGAGCCCAGTCTCATTTACACAGAGCCCAGTCTCATTTACACAGAGCCCAGTCTCATTTACACAGTATCCAGTCTCATTTACACAGAGCCCAGTCTCATTTACACAGAGCCCAGTCTCATTTACACAGAGCCCAGTCTCATTTACACAGAGCCCAGTCTCATTTACACAGTATCCAGTCTCATTTACACAGTATCCAGTCTCATTTACACAGAGCCCAGTCTCATTTACACAGTATCCAGTCTCATTTACACAGTATCCAGTCTCATTTACACAGAGCCCAGTCTCATTTACACAATGCCCAGTCTCATTTACACAGAGCCCAGTCTCATTTACACAGAGCCCAGTCTCATTTACACATAGCCCAGTCTCATTTACACAGTATCCAGTCTCATTTACACAGTATCCAGTCTCATTTACACAGTATCCAGTCTCATTTACACAGTATCCAGTCTCATTTACACAGTATCCAGTCTCATTTACACAGAGCCCAGTCTCATTTACACAGAGCCCAGTCTCATTTACACAGTAGCCCAGTCTCATTACACAGATCCCAGTCTCATTTACACAGAGCCCAGTCTCATTTACACAGTATCCAGTCTCATTTACACAGTATCCAGTCTCATTTACACAGAGCCCAGTCTCATTTTACACAGTATCCAGTCTCATTTACACAGTATCCAGTCTCATTTACACAGTATCCAGTCTCATTTACACAGATCCAGTCTCATTTACACAGATCCAGTCTCATTTACACAGAGCCCAGTCTCATTTACACAGAGCCCAGTCTCATTTACACAGTAGCCCAGTCTCATTTAACACAGTATCCAGTGCTCATTTACACAGAGCCCAGTCTCATTTACACAGAGCCCAGTCTCATTTACACAGAGCCCAGTCTCATTTACACAGGCTCCAGTCTCATTTACACAGAGCCCAGTCTCATTTACACAGTATCCAGTCTCATTTTACACAGAGCCAGTCTCTTTTACACAGGATCCAGTCTCATTTACACAGGACCAGTCTCATTTACACAGAGCCCAGTCTCATTTACACAGTATCCAGTCTCATTTACACAGAGCCCAGTCTCATTTACACAGTAGCCAGTCTCATTTACACAGAGCCAGTCTCATTTACACAGTAGCCAGTCTCATTTACACAGTATCCAGTCTCATTTACACAGAGCCCAGTCTCATTTACACAGAGCCCAGTCTCATTTACACAGAGCCCAGTCTCATTTACACAGATCCCAGTCTCATTTACACAGAGCCAGTCTCATTTACACAGAGCCCAGTCTCATTTACACAGAGCCCAGTCTCATTTACACAGTCACCAGTCTCATTTACACAGAGCCCAGTCTCATTTACACAGTATCCAGTCTCATTTACACAGAGCCCAGTCTCATTTACACAGAGCCCAGTCTCATTTACACAGTATCCAGTCTCATTTACAACCAGTCATCAGGCCCAGTCTCATTACACAGTGCCCAGTCTCATTTACACAGAGCCCAGTCTCATTTACACAGTAGCCAGTCTCATTTACACAGAGCCCAGTCTCATTACACAGAGCCCAGTCTCATTTACACAGAGCCCAGTCTCATTTACACAGAGCCCAGTCTCATTTACACAGAGCCCAGTCTCATTTACACAGTATCCAGTCTCATTTACACAGAGCCCAGTCTCATTTACACAGAGCCCAGTCTCATTTACACAGAGCCCAGTCTCATTTACACAGTATCCAGTCTCATTTACACAGAGCCCAGTCTCATTTACACAGATCCAGTCTCATTACACAGAGCCCAGTCTCATTTACACAGATCCAGTCTCATTACACCAGAGCCCAGTCTCATTTACACAGTATCCAGTCTCATTTTACACAGAGCCCAGTCTCATTTACACAGTATCCAGTCTCATTTACACAGTATCTGTCTTCAGTTCAGTCATTTACACAGAGCCCCAGTCCATTATCCAGTCTCATTTACACAGAGCCCAGTCTCATTTACACAGTAGCCAGTCTCATTTACGACAGAGCCAGTCTCATTACACAGTAGCCAGTCTCATTTACACAGTATCCAGGTCTCATTTACACAGAGCCAGTCTCATTTCACAGTAGCCCGAGTTCTCATTTACACAGTCCAGCTCTCATTTACACCAGTAGCCAGTCTCATTTACATCACAGAGCCCAGTCTCATTACAGCAGTAGCCACTCTCAGTTTACCACAGTATCCAGTCTCATTACACAGAGCCCAGTCTCTTTACACAGAGCCTGTCTCATTTACACAGTAGACCAGTCTCATTTACACAGTATCCAGTCTCATTTACACAGTAGCCAGTCTCATTACGACAGAGGCCCAGTCTCATTTTACACAGTATCCCAGTCTCATTTACACAGTAGCGCAGTCTCGTTTTTTTACACAGTATCCAGTCTCATTGACACAGAGCCCAGTCTCATTTACACAGTATCCCAGTCTCATTTACACAGAGCCATCCAGTCTCATTTACACAGAGCCCAGTCTCATTTACACATTAGCCCAGTCTCATTTACACAGTATCCAGTCTCATTTACACAGATCCTCTCATTACACGCAGGCCCAGTCTCATTTCCACAGCCAGTCTCATTTACACAGTATCCAGTCTCATTTACACAGTAGCCCAGTTCATTACAGAGCCCAGTCTATTACACAGTTTCTCATCACAGTATCCAGTCTCATTTACACAGATCCAGTCTCATTTACACAGTATCCAGTCTCATTTACACAGAGCCCAGTCTCATTTACACAGTATCCAGTCTCATTTACACAGACCCAGTCTCATTTACACAGTATCCAGTCTCATTTACACAGAGCCCAGTCTCATTTACACAGTATCCAGTCTCATTTACACAGTAGCCCAGTCTCATTTACACAGTATCCAGTCTCTTTACACAGACCAGTCTCATTTACACAGAGCCCAGTCTCATTTACACAAAGCCCAGTCTCATTTACACAGCCCAGTCTCATTTACACAGTAAGCCCAGTGTCTCATTACACAGTATCCAGTCTCATTTACACAGAGCCCAGTTATACACAGTCAGTCTCATTTACACAGAGCCAGTCTCATTTACACAGAGCCCAGTCTCATTTACACAGCCCAGTCTCATTTACACAGTATCCAGTCTCATTTACACAGAGCCAGTCTCATTTACACAGATCCATCCATTAGACACTGAGCCCAGTCTCATTACTACAGAGCCCAGTCTCATTTACACAGAGCCCAGTCTCATTTACACAGTATCCAGTCTCATTTACACAGTATCCAGTCTCATTTACACAGAGCCCAGTCTCATTTACACAGAGCCCAGTCTCATTTACACATAGCCCAGTCTCATTTACACAGTATCCAGTCTCATTTACACAGTATCCAGTCTCATTTACACAGTATCCAGTCTCATTTACACAGTATCCAGTCTCATTTACACAGTATCCAGTCTCATTTACACAGAGCCCAGTCTCATTTACACAGAGCCCAGTCTCATTTACACAGAGCCCAGTCTCATTTACACAGAGCCCAGTCTCATTTACACAGTATCCAGTCTCATTTACACAGTATCCAGTCTCATTTACACAGAGCCCAGTCTCATTTACACAGTATCCAGTCTCATTTACACAGTATCCAGTCTCATTTACACAGAGCCCAGTCTCATTTACACAGTATCCAGTCTCATTTACACAGAGCCCAGTCTCATTTACACAGAGCCCAGTCTCATTTACACAGAGCCCAGTCTCATTTACACAGAGCCCAGTCTCATTTACACAGAGCCCAGTCTCATTTACACAGAGCCCAGTCTCATTTACACAGAGCCCAGTCTCATTTACACAGAGCCCAGTCTCATTTACACAGAGCCAGTCTCATTTACACAGAGCCCAGTCTCATTTACACAGAGCCAGTCTCATTTACACAGAGCCCAGTCTCATTTACACAGAGCCAGTCTCATTTACACAGAGCCCAGTCTCATTTACACAGAGCCCAGTCTCATTTACACAGTATCCAGTCTCATTTACACAGTATCCAGTCTCATTTACACAGTATCCAGTCTCATTTACACAGTAGCCAGTCTCATTTACACAGAGCCAGTCTCATTTACACAGAGCCCAGTCTCATTTACACAGAGCCCAGTCTCATTTACACAGAGCCAGTCTCATTACACAGACCCAGTCTCATTTACACAGAGCCCAGTCTCATTTACACAGTATCCAGTCTCATTTACACAGTATCCAGTCTCATTTACACAGAGCCCAGTCTCATTTACACAGAGCCCAGTCTCATTTACACAGAGCCCAGTCTCATTTACACAGTATCCAGTCTCATTTACACAGAGCCCAGTCTCATTTACACAGAGCCCAGTCTCATTTACACAGAGCCCAGTCTCATTTACACAGTATCCAGTCTCATTTACACAGAGCCCAGTCTCATTTACACAGAGCCCAGTCTCATTTACACAGAGCCCAGTCTCATTTACACAGTATCCAGTCTCATTTACACAGAGCCCAGTCTCATTTACACAGTATCCAGTCTCATTTACACAGTATCCAGTCTCATTTACACAGAGCCCAGTCTCATTTACACAGTATCCAGTCTCATTTACACAGTATCCAGTCTCATTTACACAGAGCCCAGTCTCATTTACACAGTATCCAGTCTCATTTACACAGAGCCCAGTCTCATTTACACAGTATCCAGTCTCATTTACACAGAGCCCAGTCTCATTTACACAGAGCCCAGTCTCATTTACACAGAGCCCAGTCTCATTTACACAGTATCCAGTCTCATTTACACAGTATCCAGTCTCATTTACACAGAGCCCAGTCTCATTTACACAGTATCCAGTCTCATTTACCCAGTATCCAGTCTCATTTACACAGAGCCCGTCTCATTTACACAGAGCCCAGTCTCATTTACACAGAGCCCAGTCTCATTTACACAGTATCCAGTCTCATTTACACAGTATCCAGTCTCATTACACAGTATCCCGACCAGGTCTCAATTTACACAGTATCCAGTCTCATTTACACAGTATCCCAGTCTCATTTACACAGAGCCCCAGTCTCATTTACACAGAGCCCAGTCTCATTTACACAGTATCCAGTCTCATTTACACAGTATCCAGTCTCATTTACACAGAGCCCAGTCTCATTTACACAGTATCCAGTCTCATTTACACAGAGGCCCAGTCTCATTTACACAGTATCCCAGTCTCATTTACACAGTATCCAGTCTCATTTACACAGAGCCCAGTCTCATTTACACAGTTCCCAGTCTCATTTACACAGTATCCCAGTTCTTTACACAGTATCCAGTCTCATTTACACTGATCCCAGTCTCATTTACACATTATCCAGTCTCATTTACACAGTATCCAGTCTCATTTACACAGACCCAGTCTCATTTACACAGTATCCAGTCTCAATTTACACAGTATCCAGTCTCATTTACACAGTATCCAGTCTCATTTACACAGTATCCAGTCTCATTTACACAGAGCCCAGTCTCATTTACACAGAGCCCAGTCTCATTTACACAGAGCCCAGTCTCATTTACACAGTATCCAGTCTCATTTACACAGAGCCCAGTCTCATTTACACAGTATCCAGTCTCATTTACACAGTATCCAGTCTCATTTACACAGAGCCCAGTCTCATTTACACAGTATCCAGTCTCATTTACACAGTATCCAGTCTCATTTACACAGAGCCCAGTCTCATTTACACAGTATCCAGTCTCATTTACACAGAGCCCAGTCTCATTTACACAGAGCCCAGTCTCATTTACACAGAGCCCAGTCTCATTTACACAGAGCCCAGTCTCATTTACACAGAGCCCAGTCTCATTTACACAGAGCCCAGTCTCATTTACACAGAGCCCAGTCTCATTTACACAGAGCCCAGTCTCATTTACACAGAGCCCAGTCTCATTTACACAGAGCCCAGTCTCATTTACACAGAGCCCAGTCTCATTTACACAGTATCCAGTCTCATTTACACAGTATCCAGTCTCATTTACACAGAGCCCAGTCTCATTTACACAGAGCCCAGTCTCATTTACACAGTATCCAGTCTCATTTACACAGAGCCCAGTCTCATTTACACAGAGCCCAGTCTCATTTACACAGAGCCCAGTCTCATTTACACAGTATCCAGTCTCATTTACACAGAGCCCAGTCTCATTTACACAGTATCCAGTCTCATTTACACAGTATCCAGTCTCATTTACACAGAGCCCAGTCTCATTTACACAGTATCCAGTCTCATTTACACAGTATCCAGTCTCATTTACACAGAGCCCAGTCTCATTTACACAGTATCCAGTCTCATTTACACAGAGCCCAGTCTCATTTACACAGAGCCCAGTCTCATTTACACAGAGCCCAGTCTCATTTACACAGAGCCCAGTCTCATTTACACAGAGCCCAGTCTCATTTACACAGAGCCCAGTCTCATTTACACAGAGCCCAGTCTCATTTACACAGAGCCCAGTCTCATTTACACAGAGCCCAGTCTCATTTACCACAGTACCAGTCTCATTTACACAGAGCCCAGTCTCATTTACACAGAGCCCAGTCTCATTTACACAGTATCCAGTCTCATTTACACAGTATCCAGTCTCATTTACACAGAGCCAGTCTCATTTACACAGTATCCAGTCTCATTTACACAGAGCCAGTCTCATTTACACAGAGCCCAGTCTCATTTACACAGTATCCAGTCTCATTTACACAGAGCCCCAGTCTCATTTACACAGATCCATGTCTCATTTACACAGAGCCCAGTCTCATTTACACAGAGCCCAGTCTCATTTACACAGAGCCCAGTCCTCATTTACACAGAGCCCAGTCTCATTTACACAGTATCCCAGTCTCATTTACACAGAGCCCAGTCTCATTTACACAGTATCCAGTCTCATTTACACAGAGCCCAGTCTCATTTACACAGTATCCAGTCTCATTTACACAGAGCCAGTCTCATTTACACAGAGCCAGTCTCATTTACACAGAGCCCAGTCTCATTTACACAGTATCCCAGTCTCATTTACACAGAGCCCAGTCTCATTTACACAGTATCCCAGTCTCATTTACACAGTATCCAGTCCATTTACACAGTATCCAGTCTCATTTTACACAGAGCCCAGTCTCATTTACACAGAGCCCAGTCTCATTACACAACCCAGTCTCATTTACACAGAGCCCAGTCTCATTTACACAGTATCCAGTCTCATTTACACAGAGCCCAGTCTCATTTACACAGAGCCCAGTCTCATTTACACAGAGCCCAGTCTCATTTACACAGAGCCCAGTCTCATTTACACAGAGCCCAGTCTCATTTACACAGTATCCAGTCTCATTTACACAGTATCCAGTCTCATTTACACAGAGCCCAGTCTCATTTACACAGTATCCAGTCTCATTTACACAGTATCCAGTCTCATTTACACAGAGCCCAGTCTCATTTACACAGTATCCAGTCTCATTTACACAGAGCCCAGTCTCATTTACACAGAGCCCAGTCTCATTTACACAGTATCCAGTCTCATTTACACAGTATCCAGTCTCATTTACACAGAGCCCAGTCTCATTTACACAGAGCCCAGTCTCATTTACACAGTGCCCAGTCTCATTTACACAGTATCCAGTCTCATTTACACAGAGCCCAGTCTCATTTACACAGTATCCAGTCTCATTTACACAGTATCCAGTCTCATTTACACAGAGCCCAGTCTCATTTACACAGTATCCAGTCTCATTTACACAGAGCCCAGTCTCATTTACACAGTATCCAGTCTCATTTACACAGAGCCCAGTCTCATTTACACAGAGCCCAGTCTCATTTACACAGAGCCCAGTCTCATTTACACAGAGCCCAGTCTCATTTACACAGAGCCCAGTCTCATTTACACAGAGCCCAGTCTCATTTACACAGAGCCCAGTCTCATTTACACAGTATCCAGTCTCATTTACACAGAGCCCAGTCTCATTTACACAGAGCCCAGTCTCATTTACACAGTATCCAGTCTCATTTACACAGAGCCCAGTCTCATTTACACAGTATCCAGTCTCATTTACACAGTATCCAGTCTCATTTACACAGTATCCAGTCTCATTTACACAGAGCCCAGTCTCATTTACACAGTATCCAGTCTCATTTACACAAGCCCAGTCTCATTTACACAGTATCCAGTCTCATTTACACAGAGCCCAGTCTCATTTACACAGTATTCCAGTCTCATTTACACAGAGCCCAGTCTCATTTACACAGAGCCCAGTCTCATTTACCAGATCCCAGTCTCATTTACACAGTATCCAGTCTCATTACACAGTATCCAGTCTCATTTACAACAGAGCCCAGTCTCATTTACACAGAGCCCAGTCTCATTTACACAGTATCCAGTCTCATTTACACAGAGCCCAGTCTCATTTACACAGAGCCCAGTCTCATTTACACAGTATCCCAGTCTCATTTTACACAGTACCAGTCTCATTTTACACAGTATCCAGTCTCATTTACACAGAGCCCAGTCTCATTTACACAGTATCCAGTCTCATTTACAGAGCCAGTATCAGTCTCATTTACACAGATCCAGTCTCATTTACACGAGTATCCAGTCTCATTTACACAGTATCCAGTCCTCATTTACACAGTAGCCCAGTCTCATTTACACAGAGCCAGTCTCATTTACACAGTATCCAGTCTCATTTACACAGAGCCCAGTCTCATTTACACAGTATCCAGTCTCATTTACACAGTATCCAGTCTCATTTACACAGTATCCAGTCTCATTTACCACAGTATCCAGTCTCATTTACACAGTGCCAGTCTCATTTACACAGAGCCCAGTCTCATTTACACAGTATCCAGTCTCATTTACACAGTCTCCAGTCTCATTTACACAGAGCCCAGTCTCATTTACACAGTATCCAGTCTCATTTACACAGTTCCCAGTATCATTTACACAGAGCCCAGTCTCATTTACACAGTATCCAGTCTCATTACACAGAGCCAGTCTCATTTACACAGAGCCCAGTCTCATTTACACAGTATCCAGTCTCATTTACACAGTATCCAGTCTCATTTACACAGAGCCCAGTCTCATTTACACAGAGCCCAGTCTCATTTACACAGAGCCCAGTCTCATTTACACAGTAGCACAGTCTCATATACACAGAGCCCAGTCCATTTACACAGAGCCCAGTCTCATTTACACAGATCCCAGTCTCATTTACACAGAGCCCAGTCTCATTTTCACACAGTATCCCAGTCTCATTTACACAGAGCCAGTCTCCATTTACACAGTATCCAGTCTCATTTACACAGTATCTCCAGTCTCATTTAACAGAGCCCAGTCTCATTTACACAGAGCCCAGTCTCATTTACACAGTATCCAGTCTCATTTACACAGTATCCAGTCTCATTTACACAGAGCCCAGTCTCATTTACACAGAGCCCAGTCTCATTTACACAGTATCCAGTCTCATTTACACAGAGCCCAGTCTCATTTACACAGTATCCAGTCTCATTTACACAGAGCCCAGTCTCATTTACACAGAGCCCAGTCTCATTTACACAGTATCCAGTCTCATTTACACAGAGCCCAGTCTCATTTACACAGAGCCCAGTCTCATTTACACAGAGCCCAGTCTCATTTACACAGAGCCCAGTCTCATTTACACAGTATCCAGTCTCATTTACACAGAGCCCAGTCTCATTTACACAGAGCCCAGTCTCATTTACACAGTATCCAGTCTCATTTACACAGAGCCCAGTCTCATTTACACAGAGCCCAGTCTCATTTACACAGAGCCCAGTCTCATTTACACAGTATCCAGTCTCATTTACACAGAGCCCAGTCTCATTTACACAGAGCCCAGTCTCATTTACACAGTATCCAGTCTCATTTACACAGTGCCAGTCTCATTTACACAGTATCCAGTCTCATTTACACAGAGCCAGTCTCATTTACACAGTATCCAGTCTCATTTACACAGTATCCAGTCTCATTTACACAGAGCCAGTCTCATTTACACAGTATCCAGTCTCATTTACACAGAGCCCAGTCTCATTTACACAGAGCCCAGTCTCATTTACACAGTATCCCAGTCTCATTTTCACAGAGCCCAGTCTCATTTACACAGAGCCCAGTCTCATTTACACAGAGCCCAGTCTCATTACACAGTTCCAGTCTCATTTACACAGAGCCCAGTCTCATTTACACAGTATCCAGTCTCATTTACACAGAGCCCAGTCTCATTTACACAGAAGCCAGTCTCAATTTACACAGTTTTCCAGTCTCATTTACACAGTATCCAGTCTCATTTACACAGTATCCAGTCTCATTTACACAGTATCCAGTCTCATTTACACAGAGCCCAGTCTCATTTACACAGATGCCCAGTCTCATTTACACAGTATCCCAGTCTCATTTACACAGTATCCAGTCTCATTTACACAGAGCCCAGTCTCATTTACACAGTATCCAGTCTCATTTACACAGTATCCAGTCTCATTTACACAGTATCCAGTCTCATTTACACAGAGCCCAGTCTCATTTACACAGAGCCCAGTCTCATTTACACAGAGCCCAGTCTCATTTACACAGTATCCAGTCTCATTTACACAGAGCCCAGTCTCATTTACACAGAGCCCAGTCTCATTTACACAGAGCCCAGTCTCATTTACACAGAGCCCAGTCTCATTTACACAGAGCCCAGTCTCATTTACACAGTATCCAGTCTCATTTACACAGAGCCCAGTCTCATTTGCACAGTATCACAGAGCCCAGTCTCATTTACACAGTATCCAGTCTCATTTACACAGAGCCAGTCTCATTTACACAGTATCCAGTCTCATTTACACAGAGCCCAGTCTCATTTACACAGAGCCCAGTCTCATTTACACAGAGCCCAGTCTCATTTACACAGAGCCCAGTCTCATTTACACAGAGCCCAGTCTCATTTACACAGAGCCCAGTCTCATTTACACAGAGCCCAGTCTCATTTACACAGAGCCCAGTCTCATTTACACAGAGCCCAGTCTCATTTACACAGAGCCCAGTCTCATTTACACAGAGCCCAGTCTCATTTACACAGAGCCCAGTCTCATTTACACAGAGCCCAGTCTCATTTACACAGTATCCAGTCTCATTTACACAGAGCCCAGTCTCATTTACACAGAGCCCAGTCTCATTTACACAGAGCCCAGTCTCATTTACACAGAGCCCAGTCTCATTTCACACAGAGCCCAGTCTCATTTACACAGAGCCCAGTCTCATTTACACAGAGCCCAGTCTCATTTACACAGAGCCCAGTCTCATTTACACAGAGCCCAGTCTCATTTACACAGTATCCTGTCTCATTTACACAGAGCCCAGTCTCATTTACACAGAGCCCAGTCTCATTTACACAGAGCCCAGTCTCATTTACACAGAGCCCAGTCTCATTTACACAGAGCCCAGTCTCATTTACACAGAGCCCAGTCTCTTTTACACAGTATCCAGTCTCATTTACACAGAGCCCAGTCTCATTTACACAGTATCCAGTCTCATTTATACAGAGCCCAGTCTCATTTACACAGTATCCAGTCTCATTTACACAGAGCCCAGTCTCATTTACACAGAGCCCAGTCTCATTTACACAGTATCCAGTCTCATTTACACAGAGCCCAGTCTCATTTGCACAGTATCCAGTCTCATTTACACAGTATCCAGTCTCATTTACACAGAGCCCAGTCTCATTTACACAGAGCCCAGTCTCATTTGAACAGTATCCAGTCTCATTTACACAGACGATAGCAAAATACTGCAGATGCTGGAAATCCGAAATAACAACAGAAAACGCTGGAAAAACTCAGCAGGCCAGGCAGCATCCGTGGAGAGAGAAAGAGAGTTGACGTTTCAGGTCGATGACCTTTCATCAGAACTGGGAAGAGCTGGAAATCAAATAGATTTAAGGCCAGGGTAAAGCAGGGAAAAGGGGGAGGGGATAAAGGAACAAAGGAGGAGATGAAGAGACATTAAGAGACATTAAGAGATATGCAAGGCTAGAGGTGGTGTTAATGTGACAGATTAAGGCTGAATGAAGTGTGAAATCTACTGGCAGAATGAAGGACAGCTGCCAGCTTCTAGGAGGAAAAAAAAGGTCGGGGGGGACAAATAAAAGGGTGGATAAAATAAAATATAAATGTGATTGGAGCTGAGGTTATGATCTAAAATTGTTGAACTCGATATTGAGTCCAGAGGGCTGTAGCGTGCCTAAACGAAAGATGAGGTGCTGTTCCTCGAGCTTACGCTGAGCTTCCGTGGAACAGTGTATTAGGCCGAGGACGGTGAGGTCAGAGTGGGAGTGAAGCGGTGAATTAAAGTGACAGGCCACCGGGAGCTCGGGGTCCCCCTTACGGACTGAACGGAGGTGTTCCGCAAAGCGGTCACCCAATCTGCGTTTGGTCTCCCCAATGTAGAGGAGTCCACATCGTGAGCAGCGAATACAGTATACTAAATTGCAGGAAGTACAAGTAAATCGCTGTTTCACCTGGAAGGGGTGTTTGGGGCCCTGGACAGTGGGAAGAGGGGAGGTATAAGGGCATGTGTTGCATCTCCTGCGCGTGCACGGGAAGGTGCCGGGCGAAGGGGAAGGGGTGCTGGGGGTGGTAGAGGAGTGGACTAGGGTGTCGCGGAGGGAGCGGTCCCTGCGGAATGCTGAAAGGGGAGGTGAGGGGAAGATGTGTTTGGTGGTGGGATCACGCTGGAGGTGGCGGAAATGGCGGAGGATGATCCGTTGAATGTGGAGGCTGGTGGGGTGAAAGGTGAGGACAAGGGGAACCCTATCGTGGTTCCGGGAGGGAGGGGCAGGGGTGAGGGCAGATGTGCGGGAGATAGAACGGACACGGTCGAGGGCCGTGTCGACCACGGTAGAGGGGAATCCTCGGTTGAGGAAAAAGGAAGACATGTCGGAAGCACTGGTATGGAAGGTGGCATCATCAGAGCAGATGCGGCGGAGACGGAGAAACTGGGAGAATGGAATAGAGTCCTTACAGGAGGCGGGGTGGGAGGAAGTGTAGTCCAGGTAGCTGTGGGAGTCGGTGGGCTTGTAGTGAATGTTAGTCAATAACCTATCCCCAGAGATGGAGATGGAGAAGTCGAGGAAGGGAAGAGAAGAGTCGGAGATGGACCATGTGAAGGTGAGGGAAGGGTGGAAATTGGAAGCATAGTGAATGAAATGTTCTAGTTCAGGGCGAGAGCAGGAGACGGCACCGATACAGTCATCAATGTACCGGAAAAAGAGGTGAGGGAGGGGACCCGAGTAGGACTGGAACAAAGAGTGTTCCACATATCCCACGAAAAGGCAGGCATAGCTAGGACCCATGCGGGTACCCATAGCAACACCTTTAATTTGGAGGAAATGGGTAGAGTCAAAGGAGAAGTTGTTCAATGTGAGAACAAGTTCAGCCAGGCGGAGGAGGGTGGTGGTGGATGGGGACTGGTTGGGCCTCTGTTCAAGGAAGAAGCGGAGCGCCCTCAGGCCATCCTGGTGGGGAATGGAGGTGTAGAGGGATTGTACGTCCATAGTGAAGAGGAGACGGTTGGGGCCGGGAAACTGGAAACTGTTAAAATGGCGGAGGGCATCGGAAGAGTCGCGGATGTAGGTGGGAAGAGACTGGACAAGGGGAGAAAAAATAGAGTCGAGATAGGAAGAGATAAGTTCCGTGGGGCAAGAACAGGCTGAAACGATGGGTCTACCGGGGCAGTCCTGTTTGTGGATCTTGGGAAGGAGGTAGAAGCGGGCTGTGCGGGGTTGGGGAACTATGAGGTTGGCGGCCGTGGGGGGAAGATCTCCAGAGGAGATGAGGTCAGTGACAGTCTTGGACACGGTGGCTTGATGTTCGGTAGTGGGGTCATGGTCCAGGTGGAGGTAGGAGGAGGTGTCAGAGAGTTGGCGTTCAACTTCCGCTAGGTAGAGGTCGGTTCGCCAAACAACAACAGCGCCACCCTTGTCAGCAGGTTTAATGACAATGTCAGGGTTGGATCGGAGAGAATGGAGTGCTGCAAGTTCAGAGGGAGGTAGGTTGGAGTGAGTGAGGGGAGCAGAGAAATTGAGCTGGCCGATGTCACGGCGGCAGTTAGCAATGAAAAGATCAAGAGAGGGTAAGAGGCCAGAGGGAGGGGTCCAGGTGGAACGAGAATTCTGAAAGCGGGAGAAAGGGTCAGCCGTGCGGGGGGAAGACTCCTGGCCAGAGAAGTGGGCACGGAGACGGAGGCGGCGGAAAAAGAGCTCAGCATCGTGCCGAGCTCGAAATTCATTGAGATGGGGGCGTAAGGGGATGAAGCTCAGGCCTTTGCTGAGGACTGATCGTTCGGAGTCAGAGAGGGGAAGGTCAGAGGGGATAGTGAAAACGCGGCAGGGGGTGAGATTGGGAGAAGGGGGGTCAGAGGAAAGTGAAGGGGAAGAAGGTTCCGGAGGGGCTTTAGTGTCCAAGAGTTGTTGAAGCTTGCGATCCTTGACATCGGAAAGGAAGAAGAAAAGTTTTTTGTTGAAGCGTCGGATGAGTCTAAGGACGAAATGGAACTGTGGACCCGGACAGCTTTGAGATAGAGTGCGTCGGTGCTGCTGAAGAGAGATGTCGAGAGTGTTCATGTGGCGCCGCATGGCATTGAGCGTGGATCTCAAGATGCGGCGAGAGCAGTAGTTCGAGGAACGATGAATATCTTGGAGATATTTGTAATCCTGGGTGGATCCGAAACACGAAGGGTGGAAGTTTAGTTGGAATCCACGTGGGATAAGTCGGAACCGGAGACAGTTGCTGAGGAAAGTAATGTGGCTGTGAAACCGAGTCTTGGCAGATACCTGATCAAACACGAGAAGGGAAACTGAAATCAATGAAGATGAACAAGGTTGAAGAGCCAAACGGAAATCCCGTCGAAGAGAAGAGCAGAACTTCTTCAAGGTAGGCATTCCAAGAAGAGAGGTGGCAGTGAACCAAACACTAATACGATAGCAAAATACTGCAGATGCTGGAAATCCGAAATAACAACAGAAAACGCTGGAAAAACTCAGCAGGCCAGGCAGCATCCGTGGAGAGAGAAAGAGAGTTGACGTTTCAGGTCGATGACCTTTCATCAGAACTGGGAAGAGCTGGAAATCAAATAGATTTAACACAGAGCCCAGTCTCATTTACACAGAGCCCAGTCTCATTGACACAGTATCCAGTCTCATTTACACAGAGCCCAGTCTCATTTACACAGTATCCAGTCTCTTTTACACAGTATCCAGTCTCATTTACACGGAGCCCAGTCTCATTTACACAGTATCCAGTATCTTTTACACAGTATCCAGTCTCATTCACACGGAGCCCAGTCTCATTTACACAGTATCCAGTCTCATTTACACAGAGCCCAGTCTCATTTACACAGAGCCCAGTCTCATTTACACAGAGCCCAGTCTCATTTACACAGAGCCCAGTCTCATTTACACAGAGCCCAGTCTCATTTACACAGAGCCCAGTCTCATTTACACAGTATCCAGTCTCATTTACACAGTATCCAGTCTCATTTACACAGAGCCCAGTCTCATTTACACAGAGCCCAGTCTCATTTACACATTATCCAGTCTCATTTGCACAGTATCCAGTCTCATTTACACAGTATCCAGTCTCATTTACACAGAGCCCAGTCTCATTTACACAGAGCCCAGTCTCATTTACACAGAGCCCAGTCTCATTTACACAGAGCCCAGTCTCATTTACACAGAGCCCAGTCTCATTTACACAGAGCCCAGTCTCATTTACACAGTATCCAGTCTCATTTACACAGTATCCAGTCTCATTTACACAGTATCCAGTCTCATTTACACAGAGCCCAGTCTCATTTACACAGAGCCCAGTCTCATTTACACAGAGCCCAGTCTCATTTACACAGAGCCCAGTCTCATTTACACAGTATCCAGTCTCATTTACACAGAGCCCAGTCTCATTTACACAGAGCCCAGTCTCATTTACACAGAGCCCAGTCTCATTTACACAGAGCCCAGTCTCATTTACACAGAGCCCAGTCTCATTTACACAGTATCCAGTCTCATTTACACAGTATCCAGTCTCATTTACACAGAGCCCAGTCTCATTTACACAGTATCCAGTCTCATTTACACAGTATCCAGTCTCATTTACACAGAGCCCAGTCTCATTTACACAGTATCCAGTCTCATTTACACAGAGCCCAGTCTCATTTACACAGAGCCCAGTCTCATTTACACAGAGCCCAGTCTCATTTACACAGTATCCAGTCTCATTTACACAGTATCCAGTCTCATTTACACAGAGCCCAGTCTCATTTACACAGAGCCCAGTCTCATTTACACAGTATCCAGTCTCATTTACACAGTATTCAGTCTCATTTACACAGAGCCCAGTCTCATTTACACAGTATCCAGTCTCATTTACACAGTATCCAGTCTCATTTACACAGTATCCAGTCTCATTTACACAGAGCCCAGTCTCATTTACACAGTATCCAGTCTCATTTACACAATGCCCAGTCTCATTTACACAGTATCCAGTCTCATTTACACAGAGCCCAGTCTCATTTACACAGTATCCAGTCTCATTTACACAGAGCCCAGTCTCATTTACACAGTATCCAGTCTCATTTACACAGAGCCCAGTCTCATTTACACAGTATCCAGTCTCATTTACACAGAGCCCAGTCTCATTTACACAGAGCCCAGTCTCATTTACACATTATCCAGTCTCATTTACACAGTATCCTGTCTCATTTCCACAGAGCCCAGTCTCATTTACACAATATCCAGTCTCATTTACACAGAGCCCAGTATCATTTACACAGTATCCAGTCTCATTTACACAGAGCCCAGTCTCATTTACACAGAGCCCAGTCTCATTTACACAGAGCCCAGTATCATTCACACAGAGCCCAGTCTCATTTACACAGTATCCAGTCTCATTTACACAGTATCCTGTCTCATTTACACAGAGCCCAGTCTCATTTACACAGTATCCAGTCTCATTTACACAGAGCCCAGTGTCATTTACACAGTATCCAGTCTCATTTACACAGTATCCAGTATCATTTACACAGTATCCAGTCTCATTTACACAGTGCCCAGTCTCATTTACACAGTGCCCAGTCTCATTTACACAGTGCCCAGTCTCATTTACACAGTATCCAGTCTCATTTACACAGTATCCAGTCTCATTTACACAGTATCCAGTCTCATTTACACAGTATCCAGTCTCATTTACACAGTATCCAGTCTCATTTACACAGAGCCCAGTCTCATTTACACAGAGCCCAGTTTCAATTACATAGTATCCAGTCTCATTTGCACAGTATCCAGTCTCATTTACACATTATCCAGTCTCATTTACACAGTATCCAGTCTCATTTACACAGAGCCCAGTCTCATTTACACAGTATCCAGTCTCATTTACACAGTATCCAGTATCATTTACACAGAGCCCAGTCTCATTTACACAGAGCCCAGTTTCATTTACACAGTATCCAGTCTCATTTACACAGTATCCAGTCTCATTTACACATTATCCAGTCTCATTTACACAGTATCCAGTCTCATTTACACAGAGCCCAGTCTCATTTACACATTATCCAGTCTCATTTACACAGTATCCAGTCTCATTTACACAGTATCCAGTCTCATTTACACAGAGCCCAGTCTCATTTACACAGTATCCAGTCTCATTTACACAGAGCCCAGTCTCATTTACACAGTATCCAGTCTCATTTACACAGTATCCAGTCTCATTTACACAGAGCCCAGTCTCATTTACACAGTATCCAGTCTCATTTACACAGAGCCCAGTCTCATTTACACAGTATCCAGTCTCATTTACACAGAGCCCAGTCTCATTTACACAGTATCCAGTCTCATTTACACAATGCCCAGTCTCATTTACACAGAGCCCAGTCTCATTTACACAGTATCCAGTCTCATTTACACAGTATCCAGTCTCATTTACACAATGCCCAGTCTCATTTACACAGAGCCCAGTCTCATTTACACAGTATCCAGTCTCATTTACACAGAGCCCAGTCTCATTTACACAATATCCAGTCTCATTTACACAGAGCCCAGTCTCATTTACACAGTATCCAGTCTCATTTACACAGTATCCAGTCTCATTTACACAGTATCCAGTCTCATTTACACAGTATCCAGTCTCATTTACACAGAGCCCAGTCTCATTTACACAGAGCCCAGTCTCATTTACACAGAGCCCAGTCTCATTTACACAGTATCCAGTCTCATTTACACAGTATCCTGTCTCATTTACACAGAGCCCAGTCTCATTTACACAGTATCCAGTCTCATTTACACAGAGCCCAGTCTCATTTACACAGTATCCAGTCTCATTTACACAGAGCCCAGTCTCATTTACACAGTATCCAGTCTCATTTACACAGAGCCCAGTCTCATTTACACAGTATCCAGTCTCATTTACACAGTATCCAGTCTCATTTACACAGTGCCCAGTCTCATTTACACAGTATCCAGTCTCATTTACACAGAGCCCAGTCTCATTTACACAAAGCCCAGTCTCATTTACACAGAGCCCAGTCTCATTTACACAATATCCAGTCTCATTTACACAGAGCCCAGTCTCATTTACACAAAGCCCAGTCTCATTTACACAGAGCCCAGTCTCATTTACACAATATCCAGTCTCATTTACACAGAGCCCAGTCTCATTTACACAATGCCCAGTCTCATTTACACAGTATCCAGTCTCATTTACACAGTATCCAGTCTCATTTACACAGTATCCAGTCTCATTTACACAGAGCCCAGTCTCATTTACACAGTATCCAGTCTCATTTACACAGTATCCAGTCTCATTTACACAGTATCCAGTCTCATTTACACAGAGCCCAGTCTCATTTACACAGAGCCCAGTCTCATTTACACAGTATCCAGTCTCATTTACACAGTATCCAGTCTCATTTGCACAGTATCCAGTCTCATTTCACAGAGACCAGTCTCATTTACTGTATCATTACAACGTTAGAGCCAGTCACCATTTACACAGAGCCAGTCTCATTTACACATAGCCCAGTCTCATTTCTCAGTGAGCCAGTCTCATTACACAGTATCCAGTCTCATTACACAGAGCCCAGTCTCATTTACACAGTCATCTTCAGTAGCCATCTCATTACACAGTATCCAGTCTCATTTACACAGTATCAGTCCTCATTTACACAGAGCTCAGTCTCATTTCATAATCAGTAGCCAGTCTTCATTTACACAGATCCCAGGTCTCATTTACACAGAGCCCAGTCTCATTTACACAGAGCCCAGTCTCATTTACACAGAGACCCAGTCTCATTTACACAGAGCCAGTCTCATTTACACAGAGTCCAGTCTCATTTACACAGAGCCCAGTCTCATTTACACATAACCATTCACATTTACCAAGCCAGTCTCATTTACACAGAGCCCAGTCTCATTTACACAGAGCCCAGTCTCATTTACACAGTATCCAGTCTCATTTACACAGTATCCAGTCTCATTTACACAGTATCCAGTCTCATTTACACAGTATCCAGTCTCATTTACACAGTATCCAGTCTCATTTACACAGAGCCCAGTCTCATTTACACAGTATCCAGTCTCATTTACACACTATCCAGTCTCATTTACACAGAGCCCAGTCTCATTTACACAGTATCCAGTCTCATTTACACAGAGCCCAGTCTCATTTACACAGTATCCAGTCTCATTTACACAGAGCCCAGTCTCATTTACACAATATCCAGTCTCATTTACACAGAGCCCAGTCTCATTTACACAGTATCCAGTCTCATTTACACAGTATCCAGTCTCATTTACACAGAGCCCAGTCTCATTTACACAGAGCCCAGTCTCATTTACACAGTATCCAGTCTCATTTACACAGAGCCCAGTCTCATTTACACAGTATCCAGTCTCATTTACACAGAGCCCAGTCTCATTTACACAGTATCCAGTCTCATTTACACAGTATCCAGTCTCATTTACACAGAGCCCAGTCTCATTTACACAGTATCCAGTCTCATTTACACAGAGCCCAGTCTCATTTACACAGAGCCCAGTCTCATTTACACAGTATCCAGTCTCATTTACACAGTATCCAGTCTCATTTACACAGAGCCCAGTCTCATTTACACAGAGCCCAGTCTCATTTACACAGTATCCAGTCTCATTTACACAGTATCCAGTCTCATTTACACAGAGCCCAGTCTCATTTACACAGTATCCAGTCTCATTTACACAGAGCCCAGTCTCATTTACACAGTATCCAGTCTCATTTACACAGTATCCAGTCTCATTTACACAGAGCCCAGTCTCATTTACAGAGCCCAGTCTCATTTACACAGAGCCCAGTCTCATTTACACAGAGCCCAGTCTCATTTACACAGAGCCCAGTCTCATTTACACAGTATCCAGTCTCATTTACACAGAGCCCAGTCTCATTTACACAGTATCCAGTCTCATTTACACAGTATCCAGTCTCATTTACACAGAGCCCAGTCTCATTTACACAGAGCCCAGTCTCATTTACACAGTATCCAGTCTCATTTACACAGTATCCAGTCTCATTTACACAGAGCCCAGTCTCATTTACACAGATCCAGTCTCATGTACACAGCTATCCCAGTCCCTCATTTACACAATGCCCAGTCTCATTTACACAGTATCCAGTCTCATTTACACAGTACCTCCCAGTCTCATTTACACAGTAGCCCAGTTCATTTACACCAGAGCCCAGTCTCATTTACACAGGTATCCAGTCTCATTTACACAGATCCAGTCTCATTACACAGAGCCCAGTCTCATTTACACATTATCCAGTCCTCATTTACACAGTATCCAGTCTCATTTACACAGTATCCCAGTCTCATTTACACAGAGCCCAGTCTCATTTACACAGTATCCCAGTCTCATTTACACAGTATCCAGTCTCATTTACACAGTACCCAGTCTCATTTACACAGAGCCAGTCTCATTTACACAGAGCCCAGTCTCATTTACACAGATCCCATCTCATTACACAGATCCAGTCTCATTTACACAGAGCCCAGTCTCATTTACACAGACTCTGTTCTCATTTACACAGAGCCCAGTCTCATTTACCAGAGCCCAGTCTCATTGGACACAGAGCCAGTCTCATTTTACACAGTATCCAGTCTCATTTACACAGTATCCAGTCTCATTTACACAGAAGCCAGTCTCATTTACACAGAGCCCAGTCTCATTTACACAGAGCCAGGTCTCATTTACACAGTATCCAGTCTCATTTACACAGTATCCAGTCTCATTTACACAGTAGCCCAGTCTCATTTACACAGAAACCAGTCTCATTTACACAGATCCCAGTCTTCATTTACACAGTATCCAGTCTCATTTACACAGAGCCCAGTCTCATTTACACAGAGCCCAGACTCATTTACACAGAGCCCAGTCTCATTTACACAGAGCCCAGTCTCATTTACCACAGAGCCCAGTCTCATTTACACAGAGCCCAGTCTCATTTACACAGAGCCCAGTCTCATTTACACAGAGCCCAGTCTCATTTACACAGAGCCCAGTCTCATTTACACAGAGCCCAGTCTCATTTACACGAGCCCAGTCTCATTTACACAGAGCCCAGTCTCATATACACAGAGTCCAGTCTCATTTACACAGTATCCAGTCTCATTTACACCAGAGCCCAGTCTCATTTACACAGAATCCCAGTCTCATTTACACAGAGCCCAGTCTCATTTACACAGTATCCAGTCTCATTTTACACAGAGCCCAGTCTCATTTACACAGAGCCCAGTCTCATTTACACAGAGCCCAGTCTCATTTACACAGAGCCAGTCTCATTTACACAGAGCCCAGTCTCTTTACACAGTAGCTCATTTACACAGATCCCAGTCTCATTTACACAGAGCCCAGTCTCATTTACACAGTAGCCAGTCTCATTTACACAGTATCCAGTCTCATTTACACAGAGCCAGTCTCATTTACACAGAGCCCAGTCTCATTTACACAGTAGCCCAGTCTCATTTACACAGTATCCAGTCTCATTTACACAGTATCCAGTCTCATTTACACAGATCCAGTCTCATTTACACAGAGCCCAGTCTCATTTACACAGTATCCAGTCGCATTTACACAGAGCCAGTCTCATTTACACAGTATCCAGTCCTCTTTTACACAGAGCCAGTCTCATTTACACAGTATCCAGTCTCATTTACACAGTAGCCAGTCTCATTTACACAGAGCCCAGTCTCATTTAACAGAGCCCAGTCTCATTACACAGTAGCCCAGTCTCATTTACACAGAGCCCAGTCTCATTTACACAGATCCCAGTCTCATTTACACAGAGCCCAGTCTCATTTACACAGAGCCAGTCTCATTTACACAGTATCCAGTCTCATTTACACAGTTCCCAGTCTCATTTACACAGAGCCCAGTCTCATTTACACAATATCCAGTCTCATTTACACAGTACCCAGTCTCATTTACACAGAGCCCTGTCTCATTTACACAGTATCCAGTCTCATTTACACAGAGCCCAGTCTCATTTACACAGAGCCCAGTCTCATTTACACAGTATCCAGTCTCATTTACACAGAGCCCAGTCTCATTTACACAGAGCCCAGTCTCATTTACACAGTATCCAGTCTCATTTACACAGAGCCCAGTCTCATTTACACAGTATCCAGTCTCATTTACACAGTATCCAGTCTCATTTACACAGTTTCCAGTCTCATTTACACAGAGCCCAGTCTCATTTACACAGTATCCAGTCTCATTTACACAGAGCCCAGTCTCATTTACACAGAGCCCCGTCTCATTTACACAGTATCCAGTCTCATTTACACAGTATCCAGTCTCATTTACACAGAGCCCAGTCTCATTTACACAGTATCCAGTCTCATTTACACAGTATCCAGTCTCATTTACACAGAGCCCAGTCTCATTTACACAGTATCCAGTCTCATTTACACAGTATCCAGTCTCATTTACACAGTATCCAGTCTCATTTACACAGTATCCAGTCTCATTTACACAGAGCCCAGTCTCATTTACACAGTATCCAGTCTCATTTACACAGTATCCAGTCTCATTTACACAGAGCCCAGTCTCATTTACACAGAGCCCAGTCTCATTTACACAGAGCCCAGTCTCATTTACACAGAGCCCAGTCTCATTTACACAGTATCCAATCTCATTTACACAGAGCCCAGTCTCATTTACACAGAGCCCAGTCTCATTTACACAGTATCCAGTCTCATTTACACAGTATCCAGTCTCATTTACACAGAGCCCAGTCTCATTTACACAGTATCCAGTCTCATTTACACAGAGCCCAGTCTCATTTACACAGTATCCAGTCTCATTTACACAGTATCCAGTCTCATTTACACAGAGCCCAGTCTCATTTACACAGTATCCAGTCTCATTTACACAGAGCCCAGTCTCATTTACACAGTATCCAGTCTCATTTACACAGTATCCAGTCTCATTTACACAGAGCCCAGTCTCATTTACACAGAGCCCAGTCTCATTTACACAGAGCCCAGTCTCATTTACACAGAGCCCAGTCTCATTTACACAGAGCCCAGTCTCATTTACACAGTATCCAGTCTCATTTACACAGTATCCAGTCTCATTTACACAGAGCCCAGTCTCATTTACACAGAGCCAGTCTCATTTACACAGAGCCCAGTCTCATTTACACAGAGCCCAGTCTCATTTACACAGAGCCCAGTCTCATTTACACAGTATCCAGTCTCATTTACACAGAGCCCAGTCTCATTTACACAGAGCCCAGTCTCATTTACCCAGTATCTCAGTTTACACAGAGCCCAGTCCTCATTTACACAGTATCCAGTCTCATTTACACAGAAGCCAGTCTCATTTACACAGTATCCAGTCTCATTTACACAGAGCCCAGTCTCATTTACACAGACCCAGTCTCAGTTACACAGTATCCCAGTCTCATTTACACAGTATCCAGTCTCATTTACACAGTATCCAGTCTCATTTACACAGAGCCAGTCTCATTACACAGAGCCCAGTCTCATTTACACAGTATCCAGTCTCATTTACACAGAGCCAGTCTCATTTACACAGTATCCAGTCTCATTTACACAGTATCCAGTCTCATTTACACAGAGCCCAGTCTCATTTACACAGAGCCCAGTCTCATTTACACAGTATCCAGTCTCATTTACACAGTATCCAGTCTCATTTACACAGTATCCAGTCTCATTTACACAGAGCCCAGTCTCATTTACACAGTATCCAGTCTCATTTACACAGAGCCCAGTCTCATTTACACAGTAGCCAGTCTCATTTACACAGAGCCAGTCTCATTTACACAGTATCCAGTCTCATTTACACAAGCCCAGTCTCATTTACACAGAGCCCAGTCTCATTTACACAGAGCCCAGGTCTCATTTACACAGTATCCAGTCTCATTTACACAGTAGCCAAGTCTCATTTACACAGAGCCAGTCTCATTTACACAGAAGCCCAGTCTCATTTACACAGGTATCCAGTCTCATTTAACACAGTATCCAGTCTCATTTTACACAGTATCCAGTCTCATTTACACAGTATCCATTCTCATTTACACAGTATCCAGTCTCATTTACACAGTAGCCCAGTCTCATTTACACAGAGCCCAGTCTCATTTACACAGTATCCAGTCTCATTTACACAGAGCCCAGTCTCTTTTACACAGTATCCAGTCTCATTTACACAGTATCCCAGTCTCATTTACACAGAGCCAGTCTCATTTACACAGATCCCAGTCACATTACACAGATCCAGTCTCATTACACAGTATCCAGTTCATTGCACAGAGCCCAGTCTCATTTACACAGAGCCCAGTCTCATTTACACAGTATCCAGTCTCATTTACACAGAGCCCAGTCTCATTTACACAGAGCCCAGTCTCATTTACACAGTATCCAGTCTCATTTACACAGTATCCAGTCTCATTTACACAGAGCCCAGTCTCATTTACACAGTATCCAGTCTCATTTACACAGTATCCAGTCTCATTTACACAGTTTCCAGTCTCATTTACACAGAGCCCAGTCTCATTTACACAGTATCCAGTCTCATTTACACAGAGCCCAGTCTCATTTACACAGAGCCCAGTCTCATTTACACAGTAGCCAGTCTCATTTACACAGTATCCAGTCTCATTTACACAGAGCCCAGTCTCATTTACACAGTATCCAGTCTCATTTACACAGTATCCAGTCTCATTTACACAGAGCCCAGTCTCATTTACACAGTATCCAGTCTCATTTACACAGTATCCAGTCTCATTTACACAGAGCCCAGTCTCATTTACACAGTATCCAGTCTCATTTACACAGAGCCCAGTCTCATTTACACAGAGCCCAGTCTCATTTACACAGTATCCAGTCTCATTTACACAGTATCCAGTCTCATTTACAGCAGAGCCATTCTCATTTACACAGTATCCAGTCTCATTTACACAGTATCCAGTCTCATTTCACAGTAGTCCAGTCTCATTTACACAGGAGCCCAGTCTCATTTACACAGAGCCCAGTCTCATTTACACAGAGCCCAGTCTCATTTACACAGTATCCAGTCTCATTTACACAGTATCCAGTCTCATTTACACAGAGCCCAGTCTCATTACACAGAGCCCAGTCTCATTTACACAGTAGCCAGTCTCATTTACACAGAGCCCAGTCTCATTTACACAGAGCCCAGTCTCATTTACACAGTAGCCAGTCTCATTTACACAGTATCCAGTCTCATTTACACAGTATCCAGTCTCATTTACACAGAGCCCAGTCTCTTTACACAGTAGCCCAGTCTCATTTACACAGATCCCAGTCTCATTTACACAGTATCCAGTCTCATTTACACAGAGCCCAGTCTCATTTACACAGTATCCAGTCTCATTTACACAGAGCCCAGTCTCATTTACAAAGTAGCCCAGTCTCATTACACAGAGCCCAGTCTCATTTACACAGTATCCAGTCTCATTTACACAGTATCCAGTCTCATTTACACAGTATCCAGTCTCATTTACACAGAGCCCAGTCTCATTTACACAGTGCCCAGTCTCATTTACACAGTATCCAGTCTCATTTACACAGTATCCAGTCTCATTTACACAGTATCCAGTCTCATTTACACAGTATCCAGTCTCATTTACACAGTATCCAGTCTCATTTACACAGTATCCAGTCTCATTTACACAGAGCCCAGTCTCATTTACACAGTACCCAGTCTCATTTACACAGTATCCTCTCTCATTTACACAGAGCCCAGTCTCATTTACACAGTATCCAGTCTCATTTACACAGAGCCCAGTCTCATTTACACAGTATCCAGTCTCATTTACACAGTATCCAGTCTCATTTACACAGTATCCAGTCTCATTTACACAGTATCCAGTCTCATTTACACAGAGCCCAGTCTCATTTACACAGTATCCAGTCTCATTTACACAGAGCCCAGTCTCATTTACACAGTATCCAGTCTCATTTACACAGAGCCCAGTCTCATTTACACAGAGCCCAGTCTCATTTACACAGAACCCAGTCTCATTTACACAGAGCCCAGTCTCATTTACACAGTATCCAGTCTCATTTACACAGAGCCCAGTCTCATTTACACAGAGCCCAGTCTCATTTACACAGAGCCCAGTCTCATTTACACAGAGCCCAGTCTCATTTACACAGAGCCCAGTCTCATTTACACAGAGCCCAGTCTCATTTACACAGAGCCCAGTCTCATTTACACAGAGCCCAGTCTCATTTACACAGAGCCCAGTCTCATTTACACAGAGCCCAGTCTCATTTACACAGAGCCCAGTCTCATTTACACAGAGCCCAGTCTCATTTACACAGTATCCAGTCTCATTTACACAGAGCCCAGTCTCATTTACACAGAACCCAGTCTCATTTACACAGAGCCCAGTCTCATTTACACAGTATCCAGTCTCATTTACACAGTATCCAGTCTCATTTACACAGAGCCCAGTCTCATTTACACAGAGCCCAGTCTCATTTACACAGTATCCAGTCTCATTTACACAGAGCCCAGTCTCATTTACACAGAGCCCAGTCTCATTTACACAGTATCCAGTCTCATTTACACAGTATCCAGTCTCATTTACACAGAGCCCAGTCTCATTTACACAGTATCCAGTCTCATTTACACAGTATCCAGTCTCATTTACACAGTTTCCAGTCTCATTTACACAGAGCCCAGTCTCATTTACACAGTATCCAGTCTCATTTACACAGAGCCCAGTCTCATTTACACAGAGCCCAGTCTCATTTACACAGTATCCAGTCTCATTTACACAGTATCCAGTCTCATTTACACAGAGCCCAGTCTCATTTACACAGTATCCAGTCTCATTTACACAGTATCCAGTCTCATTTACACAGAGCCCAGTCTCATTTACACAGTATCCAGTCTCATTTACACAGTATCCAGTCTCATTTACACAGAGCCCAGTCTCATTTACACAGTATCCAGTCTCATTTACACAGAGCCCAGTCTCATTTACACAGAGCCCAGTCTCATTTACACAGTATCCAGTCTCATTTACACAGTATCCAGTCTCATTTACACAGAGCCCAGTCTCATTTACACAGAGCCCAGTCTCATTTACACAGTATCCAGTCTCATTTACACAGTATCCTGTCTCATTTACACAGAGCCCAGTCTCATTTACACAGTATCCAGTCTCATTTACACAGAGCCCAGTATCATTTACACAGTATCCAGTCTCATTTACACAGTATCCAGTCTGATTTACACAGAGCCCAGTCTCATTTACAGAGCCCAGTCTCATTTACACAGAGCCCAGTATCATTTACACAGAGCCCAGTCTCATTTACACAGAGCCCAGTCTCATTTACACAGTATCCAGTCTCATTTACACAGAGCCCAGTCTCATTTACACAGTATCCAGTCTCATTTACACAGTATCCAGTCTCATTTACACAGAGCCCAGTCTCATTTACACAGAGCCCAGTCTCATTTACACAGTATCCAGTCTCATTTACACAGTATCCAGTCTCATTTACACAGAGCCCAGTCTCATTTACACAGAGCCCAGTCTCATTTACACAGAGCCCAGTCTCATTTACACAGTATCCAGTCTCATTTACACAGTATCCAGTCTCATTTACACAGTATCCAGTCTCATTTACACAGAGCCCAGTCTCATTTACACAGTGCCCAGTCTCATTTACACAGTATCCAGTCTCATTTACACAGTATCCAGTCTCATTTACACAGTATCCAGTCTCATTTACACAGTATCCAGTCTCATTTACACAGTATCCAGTCTCATTTACACAGTATCCAGTCTCATTTACACAGAGCCCAGTCTCATTTACACAGTACCCAGTCTCATTTACACAGTATCCTCTCTCATTTACACAGAGCCCAGTCTCATTTACACAGTATCCAGTCTCATTTACACAGAGCCCAGTCTCATTTACACAGTATCCAGTCTCATTTACACAGTATCCCAGTCTCATTTACACAGTACCAGTCTCCATTTACACAGTATCCAGTCTCATTTACACAGTTTCCAGTCTCATTTACACAGAGCCCAGTCTCATTTACACAGAGCCCAGTCTCATTTACACAGAGCCCAGTCTCATTACACAGAGCCCAGTCTCATTTACACAGTATCCAGTCTCATTTACACAGAGCCCAGTCTCATTTACACAGAGCCCAGTCTCATTTACACAGTATCCAGTCTCATTACACAGTAGCCAGTCTCATTTACACAGAGCCCAGTCTCATTTACACAGTATCCAGTCTCATTTACACAGAGCCCAGTCTCATTTACACAGTATCCAGTCTCATTTACACAGTATCCAGTCTCATTTACACAGAGCCCAGTCTCATTTACCAGTAGCCAGTCTCATTTACACAGAGCCCAGTCTCATTTACACAGAGCCCAGTCTCATTTACCACAGTATCCAGTCCTCATTTACACAGAGCCCAGTCTCATTTACACAGAGCCCAGTCTCATTTACACAGAGCCCAGTCTCATTTACACAGTAGCCCAGTCTCATTTACACAGAGCCCAGTCTCATTTACACAGAGCCCAGTCTCATTTACACAGTATCCAGTCTCATTTACACAGAGCCCAGTCTCATTTACACAAGCCCAGTCTCATTTACACAGAGCCATCTCATTTACACAGAGCCAGTCTCATTTACACAGAGCCCAGTCTCAATTTACACAGTATCCAGTCTCATTTACACAGTATCCCAGTCCCCATTTACACAGAGCCCAGTCTCATTTACACAGTAGGCCCAGTCTCATTAACACAGAGCCGCTGTCTCATTTACACAGTATCCAGTCTTCATTTACACAGCATCCAGGTCTCATTTACACACTTCCAGTCTCATTTCACAGAGCCCAGTCTCATTTACACAGCATCCAGTCTCATTTACACTGAGGCCCTGTCTCATTACACAGAGCCCAGTCTCATTACCACAGTTCCAGTCTCATATACACAGTATCCAGTCTCATTTTACACAGAGCCCAGTCCTCTTTACACAGTATCCATTCTCATTTACACAGCATCCAGTCTCATTTGACACGAGAGGCCCATCTCATTACAACCGTATCCAGTCTCATTACTACAGTTCCAGTCTCATTACACAGTATCCAGTCTCATTTACACAGTATCCAGTCTGCATTACACAGAGCCCAGTCCTCATTTACACAGTATCCATTCTCATTTACACCAGTAGCCAGTCTCATTACACAGAGCCCAGTCTCATTTACACAGAGCCCAGTCTCATTTACACAGAGCCCATTCTCATTACACAGAGCCCAGTCTCATTTACACAGAGCCAGTCTCATTTACACAGAGCCCAGTCTCATTTACACAGAGCCCAGTCTCATTTACACAGTATCCAGTCTCATTTACACAGAGCCAGTCTCATTACACAGTATCCAGTCTCATTTACAGCAGCAGCCCAGTTCTCATTTCACAGAAGGCCCTGTCTCATTTACACAGTAGCCAGTCTCATTTACCAGAGCCAGTCTCATTACACAGAGCCAGTCTCTTTAGCACAGTAGCCAGTCTCATTTACACAGTACCAGTCTCTGTTACACAGTAGCCATCTCATTACACAGAATCCCACTCTCATTTACACAAGTAGCCCAGCTCATTTACACAGTATCCCAGCTCATTTACACAGTAGCCCAGTCTCATTACACAGTAGCCCAGTCTCATTACACAGTAGTCCAGTCTCATTTACACACTAGCCAGTCTGGCATTTACAAGAGCTCCAGTCTCATTTACACAGCATCCAGTCTCATTACACAGCATCCAGTCTCATTTACACAGTATCCCAGTCTCAGTTACACAGAGTCAGTCTCATTTACACAGTAGCCAGTCTCATTACACAGAGCCAGTCTCATTTACACAGTATGCCAGTCTCATTACACAGAGCCCAGTCTCATTACACAGTATCCAGTCTCATTTACACAGTAGCCCAGTCTCATGTACACAGTAGCCAGTCTCATTTATCACAGTATCCAGTCTCATTTACACAGTAGGCCAGTCTCATTTACACAGAGCCCAGTCTCATTTAACACTGTATCCAGTCTCATTTACACAGTATCCAGTCTCATTTACACAGTATCCAGTCTCATTTACACAGAGCCCAGTCTCATTTACACAGAGCCCAGTCTCATTTACACAGAGCCCAGCTCATTTACACAGAGCCCAGTCTCATATTACACAGTATCCAGTCTCATTTACACAGAGACCAGTCTCATTTAACAGTGATCCCGTCTCATTTTACACAGATCCAGTCTCATTTACACAGTATCCAGTCTCATTTACACAGGAGCCCAGTCTCATTTACACAGTATCCAGTCTCATTTACACAGAGCCCAGTCTCATTTACACAGAGCCAGTCTCATTTACACAGTATCCAGTCTCATTTACACAGTATCCAGTCTCATTTACACAGAGCCCACCAGTTCTCTCATTTACACAGTATCCAGTCTCATTTACACAGAGCCCAGTCTCATTTACACAGTATCCAGTCTCTTTTACACAGAGCCCAGTCTCATTTACACAGTATCCAGTCTCATTTACACCAGTATCCAGTCTCATTTTACACAGTAATCCCAGTCTCATTTACACAGAGCCCAGTCTCATTTACACAGAGCCCAGTCTCATTTAACAGAGCCAGTCTCATTTACACAGAGCCAGTCTCATTTACACAGAGCCCGTGTCTCATTTACACAGAGCCCTGTCTCATTTACACAGAGCCCAGTCTCATTTACACAGAGCCAGTCTATTTACACAGAGCCCAGTCTCATTTACACAGAGCCCAGTCTCATTTACACAGTATCCAGTCTCATTTACACAGAGCCCAGTCTCATTTACACAGAGCCCAGTCTCATTTACACAGTATCAGTCTCATTTACACAGAGCCCAGTCTCATTTACACAGATCCCAGTCTCATTTACACAGTATCCAGTCTCATTTACACAGTATCCAGTCTCATTTACACAGAGCCCAGTCTCATTTACACAGTATCCAGTCTCATTTACACAGTATCCAGTCTCATTTACACAGTTTCCAGTCTCATTACACAGAGCCCAGTCTCATTTACACAGTATACCAGTCTCATTTACATAGAGCCCAGTCTCATTTACACAGAGCCCAGTCTCATTTACACAGTATCCAGTCTCATTTGCACAGTATCCAGTCTCATTTACACAGAGCCCAGTCTCATTTACACAGTATCCAGTCTCATTACACAGTATCCAGTCTCATTTACAGAGAGCCCAGTCTCATTTACACAGTATCCAGTCTCATTTACACAGTATCCAGTCTCATTTACACAGAGCCCAGTCTCATTTACACAGTATCCAGTCTCATTTACACAGAGCCCCAGTCTCATTTACACAGAGCCCAGTCTCATTTACACAGTATCCAGTCTCATTTACACAGTATCCAGTCTCATTTACACAGAGCCCAGTCTCATTTAACAGAGCCCAGTCTCATTTACACAGATCCCAGTCTCATTTACACAGTATCCTGTCTCATTTACACAGAGCCCAGTCTCATTTACACAGAGCCCTGTCTCATTTACACAGAGCCCAGTCTCATTTACACAGTATCCAGTCTCATTTACACAGAGCCAGTCTCATTTACACAGTATCCCGTCTCATTTACACAGATCCAGTCTCATATTACACAGTATCCAGTCTCATTTACACAGTATCCAGTCTCATTTACACAGTTCCAGTCTCATTTACACAGAGCCCAGTCTCATTTACACAGTATCCAGTCTCATTTTACACAGAGCCAGTCTCATTTACACAGTATCCAGTCTCATTTACACAGAGCCCAGTCTCATTTACACAGTAGCCAGTCTCATTTACACAGAGCCCAGTCTCATTTACACAGTATCCAGTCTCATTTACACAGAGCCCAGTCTCATTTACACAGTATCCAGTCTCATTTACACAGTATCCAGTCTCATTTTACACAGAGCCCAGTCTCATTTACACAGAGCCCAGTCTCATTTACACAGTATCCCAGTCTCATTTACACAGAGCCAGTCTCATTTACACAGAGCCCAGTCTCATTTACACAGTATCCAGTCTCATTTACACAGTATCCAGTCTCATTTACACAGAGCCCAGTCTCATTTACACAGAGCCCAGTCTCATTTACACAGTAGCCCAGTCTCATTTACACAGTTCCCAGTCTCATTTACACAGATCCCAGTCTCATTTAACAGTATCCCAGTCTCATTTACACAGAGCCCAGTCTCATTTACACAGAGCCAGTCTCATTTACACAGTATCCAGTCTCATTTACACAGATCCAGTCTCATTTAACACAGAGCCCAGTCTCATTTACACAGAGCCCAGTCTCATTTAACCACAGAGCCCAGTCTCATTTACACAGTATCCAGTCTCATTTACACAGAGCCCAGTCTCATTTACACAGAGCCAGTCTCATTTACACAGATCCCAGTCTCATTTACACAGAGCCCAGTCTCATTTACACAGATGCCCAGTCTCATTTACACAGAGCCCAGTCTCATTTACACAGAGCCAGTCTCATTTACACAGAGCCCAGTCTCATTTACACAGATACCAGTCTCATTTACACAGTATCCAGTCTCATTTACACAGAGCCCAGTCTCATTTACACAGAGCCCAGTCTCATTTACACAGAGCCCAGTCTCATTTACACAGAGCCCAGTCTCATTTACACAGTAGCCCAGTCTCATTTACACAGAGCCCAGTCTCATTTACACAGTATCCAGTCTCATTTACACAGTATCCCAGTCTCATTTACACGAAGCCAGTCTCATTTACACAGAGCCCAGTCTCATTACACAGAGCCCAGTCTCATTTACACAGTAGTCCCAGGTCTCATTTACACAGAGCCAGTCTCATTTACACAGAGCCAGTCTCATTTACACAGAGCCCAGTCTCATTACACAGAGCCCAGTCTCATTTACACAGGAGCCAGTCTCATTTACACAGAGCCCAGTCTCATTACACAGAGCCAGTCTCATTTACACAGAGCCCAGTCTCATTTACACAGTATCCCAGTCTCATTTACACAGAGCCCAGTCTCATTTACACAGATCCCAGTCTCATTTACACAGAGCCCAGTCTCATTTACACAGATCCAGTCTCATTTACACAGTATCCAGTCTCATTTACACAGTATCCAGTCTCATTTACACAGAGCCCAGTCTCATTTACACAGTATCCAGTCTCATTTACACAGAGCCAGTCTCATTTACCACAGTATCCAGTCTCATTTACACAGAGCCCAGTCTCATTTACAGTATCCAGTCTCATTTACACAGAGCCCAGTCTCATTTACACAGTATCCAGTCTCATTTACACAGTATCCAGTCTCATTTACACAGTATCCAGTCTCATTTACACAGAGCCCAGTCTCATTTACACAGTATCCAGTCTCATTTACACAGAGCCCCAGTCTCATTTACACAGAGCCCAGTCTCATTTACACAGTATCCAGTCTCATTTACACAGAGCCAGTCTCATTTAGCACAGTATCCAGTCTCATTTACACAGAGCCCAGTCTCATTTACACAGTATCCAGTCTCATTTACACAGAGCCCAGTCTCATTTACACAGAGCCCAGTCTCATTTACACAGTAGCCCAGTCTCATTTACACAGAGCCCAGTCTCATTTACACAGAGGCCCAGTCTCATTTACACAGAGCCCAGTCTCATTTACACAGTATCCAGTCTCATTTACACAGAGCCCAGTCTCATTTACACAGTATCCAGTCTCATTTACACAGTATCCAGTCTCATTTACACAGAGCCCAGTCTCATTTACACAGAGCCCAGTCTCATTTACACAGAGCCCAGTCTCATTTACACAGTATCCAGTCTCATTACACAGAGCCCAGTCTCATTTACACAGTATCCAGTCTCATTTACACAGAGCCCAGTCTCATTTACACAGTATCCAGTCTCATTTACACAGTATCCAGTCTCATTTACCAGAATCCAGTCCTCATTTACACAGAGCCAGTCTCATTTACACAGTATCCAGTCTCATTTACACAGAGCCCAGTCTCATTTACACAGTATCCAGTCTCATTTACACAGAGCCCAGTCTCATTTACACAGAGCCCAGTCTCATTTACACAGAGCCCAGTCTCATTTACACAGAGCCAGTCTCATTTACACAGTATCCAGTCTCATTTACACAGATCCCAGTCTCATTTACACAGAGCCCAGTCTCATTTACCAGTATCCAGTCTCATTTACACAGAGCCCAGTCTCATTTACACAGAGCCCAGTCTCATTTACACAGAGCCAGTCTCATTTACACAGAGCCCAGTCTCATTTACACAGAGCCAGTCCTCATTTACACAGTAGCCAGTCTCATTTACACAGTGCCCAGTCTCATTTACACAGAGCCCAGTCTCATTTACACAGAGCCCAGTCTCATTTACACAGAGCCCAGTCTCATTTACACAGAGCCCAGTCTCATTTACACAGTATCCAGTCTCATTTACACAGTATCCAGTCTCATTTACACAGAGCCCAGTCTCATTTACACAGAGCCCCAGTCTCATTTACACAGAATCCAGTCTCATTTACACAGAGCCCAGTCTCATTTACACAGTATCCCAGTCTCATTTACACAGTATCCAGTCTCATTTACACAGTATCCAGTCTCATTTACACAGTATCCAGTCTCATTTACACAGTATCCAGTCTCATTTACACAGTATCCAGTCTCATTTACACAGAGCCCAGTCTCATTTACACAGAGCCCAGTCTCATTTACACAGAGCCCAGTCTCATTTACACAGAGCCCAGTCTCATTTACACAGAGCCCAGTCTCATTTACACAGTATCCAGTCTCATTTACACAGAGCCCAGTCTCATTTACACAGAGCCCAGTCTCATTTACACAGAGCCCAGTCTCATTTACACAGTATCCAGTCTCATTTACAGTATCCAGTCTCATTTACACAGTATCCAGTCTCATTTACACAGAGCCCAGTCTCATTTACACAGAGCCCAGTCTCATTTACACAGTATCCAGTCTCATTTACAAAGTATCCAGTCTCATTTACACAGAGCCCAGTCTCATTTACACAGAGCCCAGTCTCATTTACACAGAGCCCAGTCTCATTTACACAGAGCCCAGTCTCATTTACACAGTATCCAGTCTCATTTACACAGTATCCAGTCTCATTTACACAGAGCCCAGTCTCATTTACACAGAGCCCAGTCTCATTTACACAGAGCCCAGTCTCATTTACACAGTATCCAGTCTCATTTACACAGAGCCCAGTCTCATTTACACAGTATCCAGTCTCATTTACACAGAGCCCAGTCTCATTTACACAGTATCCAGTCTCATTTACACAGAGCCCAGTCTCATTTACACAGTATCCAGTCTCATTTACACAGAGCCAGTCCTCATTTACACAGTATCCAGTCTCATTTACACAGAGCCCAGTCTCATTTACACAGAGCCAGTCTCATTTACACAGAGCCCAGTCTCATTACACAGAATCCAGTCTCATTTACACAGAGCCAGTCTCATTTACACAGAGCCAGTCTCATTTACACAGATCCAGTCTCATTTACACAGAGCCCAGTCTCATTTACACAGAGCCCAGTCTCATTTACACAGAGCCCAGTCTCATTTACACAGAGCCCAGTCTCATTTACACAGAGCCCAGTCTCATTTACACAGAGCCCAGTCTCATTTACACAGTATCCAGTCTCATTTACACAGTATCCAGTCTCATTTACACAGTAGCCCAGTCTCATTTACACAGAGCCCAGTCTCATTTACACAGTATCCAGTCTCATTTACACAGTATCCAGTCTCATTTACACAGTATCCAGTCTCATTTACACAGAGCTCAGTCTCATTCACACAGTATCCAGTCTCATTTACACAGAGCCCAGTCTCATTTACACAGAGCCCAGTCTCATTTACACAGAGCCCAGTCTCATTTACACAGAGCCCAGTCTCATTTACACAGTATCCAGTCTCATTTACACAGAGCCCAGTCTCATTTACACAGTATCCAGTCTCATTTACACAGTATCCAGTCTCATTTGCACAGAGCCCAGTCTCATTTACACAGTATCCAGTCTCATTTACACAGAGCCCAGTCTCATTTACACAGAGCCCAGTCTCATTTACACAGAGCCCAGTCTCATTTACACAGTATCCAGTCTCATTTACACAGAGCCCAGTCTCATTTACACAGTATCCAGTCTCATTTACATAGTATCCAGTCTCATTTGCACAGAGCCCAGTCTCATTTACACAGTATCCAGTCTCATTTACACAGTATCCAGTCTCATTTACACAGAGCTCAGTCTCATTTACACAGTATCCAGTCTCATTTACACAGAGCCCAGTCTCATTTACACAGAGCCCAGTCTCATTTACACAGAGCCCAGTCTCATTTACACAGAGCCCAGTCTCATTTACACAGTATCCAGTCTCATTTACACAGAGCCCAGTCTCATTTACACAGAGCCCAGTCTCATTTACACAGAGCCCAGTCTCATTTACACAGTATCCAGTCTCATTTACACAGTATCCAGTCTCATTTACACAGTATCCAGTCTCATTTACACAGAGCCCAGTCTCATTTACACAGAGCCCAGTCTCATTTACACAGTATCCAGTCTCATTTACAAAGTATCCAGTCTCATTTACACAGAGCCAGTCTCATTTACACAGAGCCCAGTCTCATTTACACAGAGCCCAGTCTCATTTACACAGAGCCCAGTCTCATTTACACAGTATCCAGTCTCATTTACACAGATCCAGTCTCATTTACACAGAGCCAGTCTCATTTACACAGAGCCCAGTCTCATTTACACAGTATCCAGTCTCATTTACACAGTATCCAGTCTCATTTACACAGAGCCCAGTCTCATTTACACAGAGCCCAGTCTCATTTACACAGTATCCAGTCTCATTTACACAGAGCCCAGTCTCATTTACACAGAGCCCAGTCTCATTTACAGAGCCCAGTCTCATTTACACAGAGCCCAGTCTCATTTTCACAGAGCCCAGTCTCATTTACACAGTATCCAGTCTCATTTACACAGAGCCCAGTCTCATTTACACAGAGCCCAGTCTCATTTACACAGAGCCCAGTCTCATTTACACAGAGCCCAGTCTCATTTACACAGTATCCAGTCTCATTTACACAGTATCCAGTCTCATTTACACAGAGCCCAGTCTCATTTACACAGAGCCCAGTCTCATTTACACAGAGCCCAGTCTCATTTACACAGAGCCCAGTCTCATTTACACAGAGCCCAGTCTCATTTACACAGTATCCAGTCTCATTTACACAGAGCCCAGTCTCATTTACACAGCGCCCAGTCTCATTTACACAGTATCCAGTCTCATTTACACAGAGCCCAGTCTCATTTACACAGAGCCCAGTCTCATTTACACAGAGCCCAGTCTCATTTACACAGAGCCCAGTCTCATTTACACAGAGCCCAGTCTCATTTACACAGAGCCCAGTCTCATTTACACAGTATCCAGTCTCATTTGCACAGAGCCCAGTCTCATTTACACAGTATCCTGTCTCATTTACACAGAGCCCAGTCTCATTTACACAGTATCCAGTCTCATTTACACAGAGCCCAGTCTCATTTACACAGTATCCAGTCTCATTTACACAGAGCTCAGTCTCATTTACACAGTATCCAGTCTCATTTACACAGAGCCCAGTCTCATTTACACAGAGCCCAGTCTCATTTACACAGAGCCCAGTCTCATTTACACAGAGCCCAGTCTCATTTACACAGAGCCCAGTCTCATTTACACAGAGCCCAGTCTCATTTACACAGAGCCCAGTCTCATTTACACAGAGCCCAGTCTCATTTACACAGAGCCCAGTCTCATTTACACAGTATCCAGTCTCATTTACACAGAGCCCAGTCTCATTTACACAGAGCCCAGTCTCATTTACACAGTATCCAGTCTCATTTACAGTATCCAGTCTCATTTACACAGTATCCAGTCTCATTTACACAGAGCCCAGTCTCATTTACACAGAGCCCAGTCTCATTTACACAGTATCCAGTCTCATTTACACAGTATCCAGTCTCATTTACACAGAGCCCAGTCTCATTTACACAGAGCCCAGTCTCATTTACACAGTATCCAGTCTCATTTACACAATGCCCAGTCTCATTTACACTGTATCCAGTCTCATTTACACAGAGCCCAGTCTCATTTACACAGTATCCAGTCTCATTTACACAATGCCCAGTCTCATTTACACAGTATCCAGTCTCATTTACACAGAGCCCAGTCTCATTTACACAGTATCCAGTCTCATTTACACAGAGCCCAGTCTCATTTACACAGTATCCAGTCTCATTTACACAGAGCCCAGTCTCATTTACACAGTATCCCGTCTCATTTACACATTATCCAGTCTCATTTACACAGAGCCCAGTCTCATTTACACAGTGCCCAGTCTCATTTACACAGTATCCAGTCTCATTTACACAGTATCCAGTCTCATTTCCACAGAGCCCAGTCTCATTTACACAGTGCCCAGTCTCATTTACACAGTATCCAGTCTCATTTACACAGTACCCAGGACCATGTACACAGTCCCCAGGACCATTTACACAGTACAATTTGTTGCTCTCTTCTCAATAATAGTTTTGAGACAATCAGGTGCCAGTGTGACAGACATGTGTAAGTGTGACGCCTGATGGGTGACAGCTAGGGTCTCATGGGCTTGATACAGAATCACAGAATCCCCACAGTGCAGATCGAGGCCATTTCGGCCCATCGAGCCTGCACCGACACATATCCCACCCTATCCCCGTAACCCCACGTATTTAATCCCACCTAACACTAAGGGTCAATTTATCATAGCCAAATCAACCTAATCCGCACATCTTTGGACTGTGGGAGGAAACCGGAGCACCCGCAGACACGGGGAGAATGTGCAAACTCCACACAGACAGTCACCCGAGGCTGGATTCGCACCCGGGTCCCTGGCGCTGTGAGGCAACAGTGCTAACCACTATGCCACCGTGTTACATTCGGAATGTTGCAGTATTATATTGATAGACAGACAGAAAGACAGATAATAAATATAGATAGATAGATAGATAGATAGATAGATAGATAGGATCGATAAGATAGATAGATAGATAGATAGATAGATAGATAGATAGATAGATAGATAGATAGATAGATAGATAGATAGATAGATAGATAGATAGATAGATAGATAGATAGATAGATAGATAGAAGGAAATGTGTTTCGAACAGCGTTTATCAGAGCTTCACTTTAATTAAAGAATTAAGATGATTAGTTTTCCTAAACTGAGGGTGAGAATATTTCCTTTGAGGGAGGCATTTGTTTTCATTTGATCTAGTGGTTTATTAGACTCCAGATTCAGTTCCCTGAAGCAGCATTTAATGTTTAAAAGCTAATTGGCACACTTCTCTCACAGCACAGCAAGATATTACCAGTTCAGGCCCCTAATCCCTTAGCCTCCGAGAGACAGAAAGCTTTTTAATGTGGAGATCCCCAGGAATTCAAATCCATGCCCAAGTACATGTAGGACAAACCACTTCCTCCTGTGAAAAAAAAAATTCTAATGACTTAACGTCAAATGTGAGAATGACATAAACCTCACGAGCCTACCCTTAACTGTATCAGGTCTGTGGTATCCGCCTCTTAAATGAGTGTACAGACACAGCAATGGGTGTAAAGTTAGCCATGCCAACTCAGTAAAAATAATAATTGGAGACATACATCCCAACTTTTGGCCAGACCTCCCCCCTCAACCTCATAAAGAGACTGTGGGGCTAGCTCCTGACTTTGTGCGTGAGTGTAAAAATTGACGATTGTGAACCATTGGACGGTTTTACATCTCTCCCCATTTTTATTTCCATTGACTTCAAAATGACGCGCCATTTGTTCCAAATTATAATCACTAGCAGATCTCCTGTGGCGTTGCTCAGCAGTTACACTGTCATATAAGGGCAGGAGCATTCTAAAATGTAACACGATTTATTATTCTATTGCTGAGGGACAGCTGCGAGTCATCGAGGATATCCCTTCAGGACCACAAAGTTTCATTGCTGAAACGTCCTGAGGCTAATTCCAGTCTAATTGCTCTGAGGGACAACCTAACCTCGGTCAATTTGAAGGTGCTTTCTGCTGCTAGATAGGTTTCCCCGTAGATTAGAAGCGACAGTCTTTCTTCGCTCTTATACTTTTTCCATGTGCGACATAGAAATTGGCAATGTGTGAGAAAACGTGACAACTTAAGTGTGACATACGCCTCGCAAATCCTTAAATCCCGCAAACCCTAAACTTATGCTTGTGGTGAGTCAGAGGTTACGCTATTTCAAGGGGCTGTTTGATTGACAGTCGAGGATCAACCAATCGAGTAACAAAGAGTCTGTCCACTTTACACTGGGCGTGAGAAGGCGGGGCGTCGCAAGGACGGATGTGTCGGGCGACCAATGGCGGGAGTGTGGTGGGGGGGAACGGGGCAGTTGGAGGTGCGAGATCATGTGACAAAACCTCCAGGAATATGTCCAACCAGAGCTGTCGACCCTGCATGGGGTCGACGGCAGAGGTTCCAGACAGGCCAATCCTGGCACTTACTCTTCGGCCCCTTGCATCTCGATTATCCTGGAAGAACATCCAAACTAATTCAACTGACTTTAGTTAGGGTCTCCCTCCCCTAACGCTTCTCCTAATTACAGCTCAACGCCCCATCTGCCCCTGGTGAAGAGCCTGGGAACATTTCACTCTGTTTTAAGGCGCTATGTAAATCCTAGTAGCCGTCGAAATAGAGAGTGACGGTGGGGGGAGGGGGGGGGGAGGGTGTGGGGGGGCGGGAAAGCGTCTTTCAGTGCGGAGGAGATTACGATCTGGGAACGGAGCAGCCTTGAAGCAGCTGAATTATGTCTGAGGGACAGATGGAAAGGGCGTACGCAACAGGCATTCCATTTAATTCGAGGGTTGCTCACACAGTGGCCCTTTCCATTAATGACAGGAAGGGTAGAAAGTTGTGGGAATGCCCCGCAGATGGATGATGACAATTAATGAAGCCACGCGACTGGCCGATCTCTCGTCCTCCAGATGTCAGCTTTTCAACTCAGTGACTCGATGGTGGTTTGGTTCCTCGCCAGAGCGGAGTTCTCCCTCTACAAATCATTTCTTCGTGAAGTTCACTTTTGATTTGCCTTATACGAATGGTTCAACTGGCAAGAAACACCTCCTCGGCGAAACTTCACTTCGCTGCGCCCCTCTCCAGCTGTGACAGAAAGCAATCCGACCCTAAGAGATTGGAAGCCAGGCCATCAAGGGCTTCACTTTTAAAGGAACATCTTTCGTCTATATGAGAAAACCCTGGCGGTAATTTTCACCTTCATCGTTTGGGCGGTGAACCGGCGGAGCCGATCGGCCAGCCCCTTGTGGAACCCGCCCGACTTTTTGCATACAGCCGAGAAACAGGCCATTCAGCCCATGCCAGCGATTTCCATTATTGGCCCTCCTTTTTCCCCCTCTCCTCCCTTTCAGGATCTTAAGAGACCGCACTCAAAGCAATCTTGTATTTGGATGTCATTATCCTGTAATTAAAGCTGGAATTGATGTCCGTATTTCCTATTTGTGAATGCAATTATGCTGTGGCACTGTGTTCTCTCCTTAGTTTGGGAGGAGGGGCTTGAGTTTGGCAAACTTCAGCTTTCATCTGCTAATTCTCACCGACTATTTCTCTTGGGTTTTTAAATCCGCTTATACGTTTTAACTCATTTACCTGACAGTTTGCTTAATGAACGCTTCATCTCACTCAGGTTTAGCGTCCCTTCGGGCTTTTCAAACCCGCGACACGCAATGAGCACACGAAGAGCGAAGACAGCTTCAACAATGCTCGCCCTAAACCTGTGAGACGGGGAAGCTGCCGCTCAACTTCAGGGAAAAAACTCTTCCTGACTACAAAGAGGGCGCGCTCCCAATGAGAGGCAATAGCCACGCTTGAAGCTCACCCTTGGAGTAGAATTAAGTGTTCAGATACATAAAACGCTGAGGACAAGTTGATAAACCTGTAAACAATTCACGTGGGATCCTAGGTTTTACAAAAAGGAGCATTGAGCACTAAAGCAAAGAGGTAATGCTTAACCGATAGAAACATTGATTAGGCCGCAGTTTTGAATATCGCTCTCAGTTCTGAGCGTCCTACTTTAGCAAAGATGTCACAGCCACTGAGGTGGTGCAGAAGAGGTTTACTAAGATTCACTGGGATCATTTCCCCTAAAAGAAAGTCTTGCATTTCTATAGCGCCTTTCACGACTTCAGGATATCCCAAAATGCTTTACAGCCAATGAAGTACTTTTGAAGTGTAGTCACTGTCGTTGAGGCTGGGGATCAATTGAAAAGTTCAAAACGGAAATTGATAGAGTTTTGTTCGGCAAACGTATTTAGGGTAACGGAGCCAAGGCGGGTAGATGGAGTTAAGATACAGATCAGCCAGGACTCTAGAGGAATCAAGGAATATGGAGATCGGGCGGGAAAGTGGAGTTGAGGTTGATGATCAGCCATGATCTTATTGAATGGCGGAACAGGCTCGAGGGGCCGTATGGCCTACTCCTGCTCCTATGTTCCTCAGCCTCACGAGCTAATATCGTGATTTGTGTCCTGCTCTGCCCTGTCATTGAAGATAAGAATCTTTGGCTGCTCTGGTCATCATGGTGTGGGGCAGGCTTGATGGACCAGCTGGTCTTTCCCTGCCCATCAATCATCTATATTTCTATATCTCTTTGGCATGCTGTCTTCCCAGCCCACTTTAGGCATCTCTTGAAACTTTGAATTTGCACAGTATTGATTCCGCATAACCCACGTACTTTCTTACGGATTAAAGGGTAGTAAAATCCTAGTAGTGGACCTCTCAGTACGGTGCCTGCTCTTCTCCAGACTTAACTAATGTGGGTGTTTCTCAGCTGCATCCATTTCTGGCCTGGAACACACTGTACTCATTTCTTTTAGGCCATCTGGGTTGCCATGGTATCGTCATTCTTGCTGAGAATTCTGGGTAAATAGAACCACCAGAGATTCACGGCTGCCACGATCGACATTGATCTCTTTAACACGGGGTCGGAAGAAAATGTTTGAGAAACTTTTGACAAAAGAACTGGGAACCTCTATGTTTATCACCTTCTGCCACTTGTTTCAATAATGCACACGGAATCCCCACCTTCCCAATTATCTGCTCGAATTGTTCCCCCCGCCCCCCCCCCACCCCCAGAGGACTGCTGTTCCTGGCTCTCAGGCACAGCTCTCCTCAGTGCTAGATGCAACCTCCTGCCCTGGTCTCTTTGCGTCTCCAGCCCGGGTTTTGCTTCCCACACTGTATCCTGGTATGTACCAGTTGAGGATTGGGAGGAGACGGGGCAGAGGGCCAGAACCACTAAAGAAGCTGCCCGCGGCACTCCCATCCCGTCCTCATGGTACTGAGTATTAAGTATATTGGCCCCACTAACTCCGCTGATCTCAAATGGAACTCACACGTCGGTGGGATTGGTAATGCTGCCTCCAATCTCACGTCATTTCTTTTCCCCCTCAACAACAGTTAAGCCAAGTCCATTCAAGATTTGCGTACTGCTCCAACATCTGAGGAGGCTCATCTATCGCCACTCTCTCTCTCTCTCTTGCTCTCTCATTCTCACGCTCCTGGATAGGATACAAGAAAAAGATTGTCACCAATTAAACAACCCTCTGCACACTCCAATTTCTTTCTTGTCTTTCTCTCTGCTATGCTCCTAATATGTTGTCGTACGCAGCCCCCTTCCTTCTTGTGTCCTATTCAGTGGCCCCTACTGGGAAGGTTTGGCTCGGGGAAGGATCAAAGAAAAAAGTCTTGCATTTATATAGCGCGTTTCATGACCTCAGGATGTCCCAAAGTGCTTTACAGCCAATGAAGTACTTTTGAAGTGTAGTCACTGTTGCAATGTAGGAAACGCAGCAGCCAATTTGCACACAGCAAGATCCCACAAACAGCAATGTGATAAATGACCAGATAATGGGGGAGAAATTCAGTATCGCCCCGTTTGGGGCGCAATTATCGGCCGGGCGCAAAGATTAGCGCCTGGCGCAAATTATCGCCACCGACTGCAAACTTGACTTTTATCGCCCCTGGAGGTGATTGGAGCGCTAAATCAGGCACTTCACACCTGTCTTAAGGCGCAAAGGCCGAGGAGTGAGGCGCTACCTCAGAGCGCTGGCGAAGCTCATGTAATGTCAGTCAGCAATGGAACACACACACAATGGTGCCGGCCAGTTCTTAAAGGGGATGGTTAATCTTGCTTTCCATCCACATCCTGCTCATTGCAGCCTTGAATCTCGGCCTGGAGAGACCTGCACATCAAATCTGCTGGAAAGTACAATGGAGAGTACCAGGCAAAGAGCTCAGAGTGCAGCCCCCACAGTCTCTTCTAAATCGATACAAGGAATGGCAAATCAAAATGAAGCTGCAAAGTGCTGCTCAGTACCCAAAACTCCTTCACACAGCGTTGAATCTCTCCAGAAGTCTCTCTCTCTCTCTCTCAGAATGCGTGGTTCAAAAATGGAACCAACAATAAAAGGCAGGAAGCGGTCACCTTTAAATAGCGCTCCCCCTTTCCCTTCATGACTGCAGAACGCTCCCCTCAACCTGTTGTTGCTAGCGTCAGGCGGTAAGGCAGGGGGCGCCACTCAATATCCGCTCCGGGGCGATACCGGGGCGTTGCGCACTCGACTGACATCACGATCTGCCGGCGCAGGAGATCGTGGCGGTAGTGTTTAGCGCCGCTGCAAAATCTCTCGTTAATTTCGCGAGCGGTGCAAACTTCGCCGCGCCTGGGCGCTAGATGCTTTGCGCCCCATTAGCACCCTCTTAAGGCGCTAACGGGAGGCGCAACCAACTGAATTTTTCCCCCAATCTGTTTTAGTGATGTTGGGTGAGGGATAAATATTGGCCAGGACACCGGGGAGAACTCTTCTTCAACTAGTGCCGTGGGATCTTTTACGTCCATCTGAGAGGGTAGACGGGGCCTCAGTTTAAAGTCAAATCTGAAAGACGGCACCTCCGACAGTGCAGCGCTCCCTCAGAACTGGCACTGGGGTTATGTGCTCAAGACTCTGGAGTGGGTCTTAAACTCACGAGCTTCTGACTCAGAGGCGAGAGCGCTACCCACTGAGCCACAGCTGAGAGGATCGGACTTCATAGCCCACCAGGTTTGAGTAGGCCACACAGCGTTTGTTGCCAAGGCTCGGGTGATGTGCTGGAGAGCCACAGGCCTCTGTGTTACCGTACCCCCGAATAAAGTCGCCATCGCCAGCAGAGGCCTGAAGCGGGGAGAGAAGCGGGGAAGACAACATGTGTTGCCTCTCATCTCCCGCTTTCCTTTTCCTCGCAGCTCGGTGATGTGCAGGGCGGCGGGGGAGATTCCGCAGCAGATGGGATGCTAATCAAATGAGCTTCTATCTCCTGTATAAACACAGCTTACTGGGACGTGGTGGCTGCAAGCACTGTAGATAAGACAGCGACCCAAGCGAGCACACCAGGAGGCTCCCCAAACCACCATGGCCCATCATGTCCTGCACTCGGTCCTGCGATAAGATCAGAGGGGCTGCCCTTTTATCGAGGCTGTGCTCACAGCCACCGCAGACACTGAAAGGCACATGAGGTCCGCCCATGTACAGACTGTGGAGAGGAATTTGGCTGGTATTCCAAAAAGCCAGCCATAGGAGAAAGCGCTTGATAAGTAAAAACAGAGCTCCAGAAGACTGCCTGATAGGCGTATCAATGTGGCTGACCCGGTTGCCGGTTACAACAGGGTGATGTGATTATTTATTTTAACTTTGATAAGTTCTTTTTTTAAATGTCAGCGGGTTCCTCACAATTTTCCCTCTTCCTCTCGCAGAGGTTGTGGCTGATTTCTTCCGGTGGTCCCTCTCTCAAGCGGCCATTTTCTGTGCGTAAGCCAAGTGTCGGCCAGCCATTTGGCCATGGGGGAGCATCGCAGGCGAGCCCAGTCCTGTCCTCATCCGCACACGTGCATACAGAGAGACGAAAATGACAGGCAGGAAAAGACCAACTGGTCCAGCAAGCCTGCCCCACACTCATAATGGCTAGACTACCATAACTAGACACTTCCCACCAATTCTCCCTCCCCCACCCTTCACATAGGAACAGGAGGAGGCCATTCAGCTGATCTGTACCTCAACTCCATTTACCCGCCTTTGCTCCATATCTCCTGATACCCTTACCTAACATAAATCTAACAATCTCATTCTTGAAAGCTCCAATTGACCCTCAGCATCCATGGCCTTTCGGGGACATGAGTTCCAGATTTCCACTACCATTTGTGTGAAAAAGTGATCTCTGATTTTGCTCATGAACGGCCTAGCTCTAATTTTAAGATTATGCCCCCTTGTTCTGGATTCCTCCACCAGAGGAAAATAGTTTCTGTAGCTACCCTATCAAATCCCTTAACCATTTTCATCACCTCGATCAGATCACTCCTCAACCTTCTAAACTCAAGGGAATACAAGCCAGGTGTATGCAACCTGTCCTCATAATTTAACCTTTTTAAGCCCTGGTCACAGTCAGCAAGAAGGGTTTTCATGGGGCTTTTGAAGGGAGGGAAGGAGATTGGGAAGCAAGGAGACTTGATGGGAGAATTCCAGAAAGGAAGGGCGGCCAATGGCGGAAAGGATAGCCACTGGCGTGAAGGGAGTGAACAGTAATCTGGGAGCTGGAAGGATACAGGGAGATACATCTGGGGAAGATCACTGGGAAAAGGGTGGAGCAATTTGTGGAGGGATTTGAAATTGAAAATGACCTTAAAAATAATAAAGAAGTAAAGTTGACGAAATAACGAGATAATGACGGTGAGTGTTGCATGTCGCTTTGTGGTTTGAATTCGGATGCAGCTGCAGGCTAAATTGCAGTTTGTGGGTTTCTATGTTGAAACCCACTTGTGTGGAATTCACTTGTATGCAGTTTGGGTTAGTATGCAAGTTTCCCAAATTCCCAAAGCATTTCCATTTCCCGCAACGCGATTTCGCTCCTCTGTAATTAAGTTGTTGACATGCAAATTCCATTTGAATAATGCAAGTCAAGGATTTGATCTCTGCATCCTCGTTCAGTTCTCCAGGATACTCCTCCGACTCTTGAACCTTCCCTTCTCCTCGGCTCCCGCCTCCTCACCCACTTGCTCCCCCAGCTCGAACGTGAGCATTCAGCCCTGCCCCTCCTCTCTCTCTCTCTCTCCCACTCACACTCTTGATCAAGAAGGAAGCACGTCAACACGATCAGGAAGCAGAGCAATCCCAAAGAAAGCAGGAACCGGATGAGGTGCTAGGTTCGGCAGCTTGGTGTGACCTCTGGTATCTGGATTCAAACCCAGTCCAGACTAAAGTAATGGAAGTCCCTTCTGTAAGGGCCCTGCGAGAAATGAGTTTGCTACCACAGGCGACATTTGCAATATCAACCAATTCGCTCTCTACAGATTTGTCAAACAGAGACGGAGCATAATACATTCACTAGAATGTTACCAGGAATGAGTTACAGCAAAGAGACTTGAGAAGTTAGGGCTTTTTCACAAGAGCTTGAGAAGGAGCATAAGAACAGAGTGGGTAGGCGCTGGTCATAAGGTCACAGTTCCAGAACACCAACCTCACCATCCTCCCATTGCAACCTGTTCTTTAAATAGGTCCTGTGACCAGGCCTCAACCTCTCTCCCCGGCAACACCCTCCAGCAGTGAATTACCTCTCTATAAAAAAAATTACACAGAATTACAAAGCACAGAAACAGGCCATTCGACCCAACTGGTCTACTGCCGGCGTTTATGATCCACACTAGCCTCCTCCCACCTTACTTCATCTCACCCTATCAACATATCCTTCTATTCCTTTCTCCCTCATCTACTTATCTAGCTTCCCTTTAAATGCATCTATGCTATTCGCCTCAGCCATTCCTTGTGGTAGCGAGTTCCACATTCTAGCCAGTCTCTGGGTAAAGAAGTTTATCCTGAATTCCATATTGGATTTATTTATGACTATCTTATATTTATGGCCCCAGTTCTGGTCTCCCCAACAAGTGTAAACATCTTCTCTACGTCTACCCTATCAAACCCTTTCAGAATCTTAAAGACCTCTATCAGGTCACCTCTCTGTCTTCTCTTTTCGAGAGAAAAGAGCCCCAGCCTGTTCAATCTTTCCTAATAAGTATAACATTTCAGTTCTAACATCATCCTTGTGAATCTTTTTTGCATCTTCTCCAGTGCCTCAATAGAATATGGAGACCAGAACTGTGCACAGTACTCTAAGTGTGGTCCAACTAAGTTTCTATGCAAGTTTAACCTACTTATCGGTTTTTCAATTCTATCCCTCCAGAAATGAACCCCAGTGCTTGGTTTACTATTTTATAGCCTTCTTAACCTGTGTTGCTAATTTTAGGTAATATTTTTACAGATATTACCTGGTATCTGTCACAACTTTGAACCAGAGCCTTCTGGCCCTGGTGCATTAATTTAGCTGAAAGTACAGTCCTGGGTTTATTTTCTTTAACCCCTTAAGTATTTTACATTAGTCCATAATGTCCCATTCTTCATGTTGTTCGATTTCTGATATGAGACATCACAGGAAGAATTTATGACAGGATGGGCGGGAGAAGGGAAGGTCAACAATAACTTGTATTTAAGCGCCTTTAATGCAGTAAAATGTCCCAAGGCGCTTCACAGGAGTATTATAAGACAAAAAATTTGACACCGAGCCACATAAGGAGGAATATGGGCAGATGATCAAAAGCTTGGTCAAAGAGGTAGGTTTTAAGGAGCATCTTAAAGGAGGAAAGAGAGGGAGAGAGACGGAGAGGTTTAGGGAGGGAATTCCAGAGCTTAGGGCCTAGGCAACAGAAGGCACGGCCACCATTGATTGAGCGATTATAATCAGGGATGCGCAAGAGGGCAGAATTAGAGGAGCGCAGATATCTCGGGGGGCTGTGGGGTGGAGGAGATTACAGAGATGGAGGGATTTGAAACAGGGATGGGAATTTTGAAATCGAGGCGCTACTTAACCGGGTGCCAATGTAGGTCAGCGAGCACAGGGGTGCTGGGTGAACGGGATTTGGTGCGAGTTAGGACACGGTCAGCCGAGTTTTGGATGACCTCAAGTTTACATAGGGTAGAATGTGGGAGGCCAGCCAGGAGTGCATTGGAATAGTCCAGTCTAGAGGTAACAAAGGCATGGATGAGGGTTTCAGCAGCGGATGAACTGAGGCAGGGGCGGAGACGGGCAATGTTACGGAGGTGGAAACGTCAGACAGGGATATCGCTTCCAGGTGCATCACCTGACTCCAAATTCCCAGCAAAAGTTAATGAGGTGAGGAGATGATCATGATCGTAAGTGCTATATGTTCCTATGCAGTTAGGCGCTGCAGGAAGTGTTATGACTCATTGTGGTTTGCAAGTCTTTATGTTGAAGTTTGCGTAAGGCTCGCTTGTATTCAAATCCCATTGCTATGCAAACTTCCCAAATTCCCAAGCTACTCCCTTCACCTGCAATACAGTTTTTCTCCTTTATAATTAAGCTATATACATTCATGGATTTTTATAGGGTTCCCGGATAAATAGGGAGCTTGCTGTGCGCAGATTGGCTGCCCGGTTTCCCTACATTAAAAAAGTGACTACACTTCAAAAATACTTAACTGGCTGTAAAGCGTTTGAGATGTCTTGATGCCACGAAATGCACTTTAGAAAGGCAAGCCTTTCTTTATCCTTGGGTACAGGTCTGTCACTGTGTAACACTGGGCGACAGTACTGGTGGGTACAGGTCTGTCACTGTATAACACTGGGGAACAGTACTGGTGGGTACAGGTCTGTCACTGTATAACACTGGGGTACAGGTCTGGTGGATACTGGTCTGTCACTGTGTAACACTGGGCGACAGTACTAGTGGGTACAGGTCTGTCACTGTATAACACTGGGGTACAGGTCTGGTGGATACAGGTCTGTCACTGTGGAACGCTGGGGTACAGGTCTGGTGGATACAGGTCTGTCACTGTGGAACGCTGGGGAACAGTATGGTGGGTACAGGTCTGTCACTGTATAACACTGGGGTACAGTACTGGTGGATACAGGTCTGTCACTGTATAACACTGGGGTACAGGTCTGGTGGGTACAGGTCTGTCACTGTATAACACTGGGCTACAGTACTGGTGGGTACAGGTCTGTCACTGTATAACACTGGGGTACAGTACTGGTGGGTACAGGTCTGTCACTGTATAACACTGGGGAACAGTACTGGTGGGTACAGGTCTGTCACTGTATAACACTGGGGTACAGTACTGGTGGGTACAGGTCTGTCACTGTATAAAACTGGGGTACAGTACTGGTGGGTACAGGTCTGTCACTGTATAACACTGGGGTACAGGTCTGGTGGGTACAGGTCTGCCACTGTATAACACTGGGCTACAGTACTGGTGGATACAGGTCTGTCACTGTGTAACACTGGGGTACAGGTCTGGTGGGTGCAGGTCTGTCACTGTATAACACTGGGGTACAGGTCTGGTGGATACAGGTCTGTCACTGTATAACACTGGGCTACAGTACTGGTGGGTACGGGTCTGTCACTGTATAACACTGGGGTACAGTACTGGTGGGTACAGGTCTGTCACTGTGTAACACTGGGGTACAGGTCTGGTGGGTGCAGGTCTGTCACTGTATAACACTGGGGTACAGGTCTGGTGGATACAGGTCAGTCACTGTATAACACTGGGCTACAGTACTGATGGATACAGGTCTGTCACTGTATAACACTGGGCTACAGTACTGGTGGATACAGGTCTGTCACTGTATAACACTGGGGTACAGTACTGGTGGGTACAGGTCTGTCACTGTATAACACTGGGGTACAGTACTGGTGGGTACAGGTCTGTCACTGTGGAACGCTGGGGAACAGTATGGTGGGTACAGGTCTGTCACTGTATAACACTGGGGTACAGTACTGGTGGATACAGGTCTGTCACTGTATAACACTGGGGTACAGGTCTGGTGGGTACAGGTCTGCCACTGTATAACACTGGGGTACAGTACTGGTGGGTACAGGTCTGTCACTGTATAACACTGGGGTACAGGTCTGGTGGGTGCAGGTCTGTCACTGAATAACACTGGGGTACAGGTCTGGTGGATACAGGTCTGTCACTGTATAACACTGGGCTACAGTACTGATGGATACAGGTCTGTCACTGTATAACACTGGGCTACAGTACTGGTGGGTACAGGTCTGTCACTGTTTAACAATGGGCTACAGTACTGGTGGGTACAGGTCTGTCACTGTATAACACTGGGGTACAGTACTGGTGGGTACAGGTCTGTCACTGTATAACACTGGGGAACAGTACTGGTGGATACAGGTCTGTCACTGTATAACACTGGGGTACAGTACTGGTGGGTACAGGTCTGTCACTGTATAACACTGGGGTACAGTACTGGTGGGTACAGGTCTGTCACTGTGGAACGCTGGGGAACAGTATGGTGGGTACAGGTCTGTCACTGTATAACACTGGGGTACAGGTCTGGTGGGTACAGGTCTGCCACTGTATAACACTGGGCTACAGTACTGGTGGATACAGGTCTGTCACTGTGTAACACTGGGGTACAGGTCTGGTGGGTGCAGGTCTGTCACTGTATAACACTGGGGTATAGTACTGGTGGATACAGGTCTGTCACTGTATAACACTGGGCTACAGTACTGGTGGGTGCAGGTCTGTCACTGTATAACACTGGGGTATAGTACTGGTGGATACAGGTCTGTCACTGTATAACACTGGGGTACAGTACTGGTGGGTACAGGTCTGTCACTGTGTAACACTGGGGTACAGTACTGGTGGGTACAGGTCTGTCACTGTATAACACTGGGGAACAGTACTGGTGGATACAGGTCTGTCACTGTATAACACTGGGGTACAGTACTGGTGGGTACAGGTCTGTCACTGTATAACACTGGGGTACAGTACTGGTGGGTACAGGTCTGTCACTGTGTAACGCTGGGGAACAGTACTGGTGGGTACAGGTCTGTCACTGTATAACACTGGGGTACAGGTCTGGTGGGTACAGGTCTGCCACTGTATAACACTGGGCTACAGTACTGGTGGATACAGGTCTGTCACTGTGTAACACTGGGGTACAGGTCTGGTGGGTGCAGGTCTGTCACTGTATAACACTGGGCTACAGTACTGATGGATACAGGTCTGTCACTGTATAACACTGGGCTACAGTACTGGTGGATACAGGTCTGTCACTGTGTAACACTGGGCTACAGTACTGGTGGATACAGGTCTATCACTGTATAACACTGGGCTACAGTACTGGTGGATACAGGTCTATCACTGTGTAACACTGGGGTACAGTACTGGTGGGTACAGGTCTGTCACTGTGTAACACTGGGGTACAGTACTGGTGGGTACAGGTCTGTCACTGTATAACACTGGGCTACAGTACTGGTGGATACAGGTCTGTCACTGTATAACACTGGGCTACAGTACTGGTGGATACAGGTCTGTCACTGTGTAACACTGGGGTACAGTACTGGTGGGTGCAGGTCTGTCATGGTATAACACTGGGGTACAGGTCTGGTGGGTACAGGTCTGTCACTGTATAACACTGGGCTACAGTACTGGTGGGTACAGGTCTGTCACTGTATAACACGGGTACCGTACTGGTGGATACAGGTCTGTCACTGTATAACACTGGGCTACAGTACTGGTGGGTACAGGTCTGTCACTGTATAACACTGGGGTACCGTACTGGTGGGTACAGGTCTGTCACTGTATAACACTGGGGTACAGGTCTGGTGGATACAGGTCTGTCACTGTATAACACTGGGGTACAGGTCTGGTGGGTACAGGTCTGTCACTGTATAACACTGGGGTACAGGTCTGGTGGGTACAGGTCTGTGACTGTGTAACACTGGGGAACAGTACTGGTGGGTACAGGTCTGTCACTGTGTAACACTGGGGTACAGTACTGGTGGGTACAGGTCTGTCACTGTGTAACACTGGGGAACAGTATGGTGGGTACAGGTCTGTCACTGTATAACACTGGGCTACAGTACTGGTGGGTACAGGTCTGTCACTGTGTAACACTGGGGAACAGTACTGGTGGGTACAGGTCTGTCACTGTATAACACTGGGCTACAGGTCTGGTGGGTATAGGTCTGTTACTGTATAACACTGGGGTACAGTACTGGTGGGTACAGGTCTGTCACTGTATAACACTGGGGTACAGTACTGGTGGGTACAGGTCTGTCACTGTGTAACACTGGGGAACAGTACTGGTGGGTACAGGTCTGTCACTGTGTAACACTGGGGAACAGTACTGGTGGGTACAGGTCTGTCACTGTATAATACTGGGCTATAGGTCTGGTGGGTATAGGTCTGTCACTGTATAACACTGGTGTACAGTACTGGTGGGTACAGGTCTGTCACTGTATAACACTGGGGTACAGTACTGGTGGGTACAGGTCTGTCACTGTATAACAGTGGGGTACAGGTCTGGTGGGTACAGGTCTGTCACTGTATAACACTGGGCTACAGTATGGTGGGTACAGGTCTGTCACTGTATAACACTGGGGAACAGTACTGGTGGGTACAGGTCTGTCACTGTGTAACACTGGGGTACAGTACTGGTGGATACAGGTCTGTCACTGTATAACACTGGGCAACAGTATGGTGGGTACAGGTCTGTCACTGTGTAACACTGGGGAACAGTACTGGTGGGTACAGGTCTGTCACTGTATAATACTGGGCTATAGGTCTGGTGGGTATAGGTCTGTCACTGTATAACACTGGTGTACAGTACTGGTGGGTACAGGTCTGTCACTGTATAACACTGGGGTACAGTACTGGTGGGTACAGGTCTGTCACTGTATAACAGTGGGGTACAGGTCTGGTGGGTACAGGTCTGTCACTGTATAACACTGGGCTACAGTATGGTGGGTACAGGTCTGTCACTGTATAACACTGGGGAACAGTACTGGTGGGTACAGGTCTGTCACTGTGTAACACTGGGGTACAGTACTGGTGGATACAGGTCTGTCACTGTATAACACTGGGCAACAGTATGGTGGGTACAGGTCTGTCACTGTGTAACACTGGGGTACAGTACTGGTGGATATAGGCCTGTCACTGTATAACACTGGGGTACAGTACTGGTGGGTACAGGTCTGTCACTGTATAACACTGGGGTACAGTACTGGTGGGTACAGGTCTGTCACTGTATAACACTGGGGTACAGTACTGGTGGGTACAGGTCTGTCACTGTATAACACTGGGGTACAGTACTGGTGGGTACAGGTCTGTCACTGTATAACACTGGGGTACAATACTGGTGGTACAGGTCTGTCACTGTATAACACTGGGGGACAGTACTGGTGGGTACAGGTCTGTCACTGTATAACACTGGGCTACAGTACTGGTGGGTACAGGTCTGTCACTGTGTAACACTGGGGAACAGTACTGGTGGGTACAGGTCTGTCATTATCAGGACTGATCTCCATCAGTAGCGAGACGGGCCTAATATCCAGAGAACAGCTGCAGGCCTAAAGAGGACTGTTTTTTTTGGCAGGAATGTGTTTTTAGAAGCAGTCAGTCAGCTTCTGCCTGTTTTCTAAGTTGATTTGCATCAGTAAAGTACCCATCTTCCGATGTGATTCTGCAGCTGTGGGATGCAGCATGTGTTCATCATTAATGACCGCTAACGTGGCCTTAACGACTTAAATTGGTCTTTTCTTCACTTCCCATTAACCTTTTTCACAGGTACAGATGCTCAGCAAAAATAAAACCCGTAAACAAATCATGCATTGGTGCTTCCTATACCGATCGCGGTAGTTAAGTGTCAGCTCAGTTGGTCGCACTCTCTGAGCCCGAAGGTTGCGGGTTCAAGCCCCGCTCTAGCTCTGGCGTGTATAATCTAGGCTGATACTCGGTGCAGTACTGAAGGACTGCGGCATTGCTGGAGGTATATAAATACAAGTTGTTGTTGTTGTTGAGGTGCCATCTTTCAGATGAGATCGCGCTACCTGATCAGATGGACATTAATGATTTTATGGTCTCGTTTGAAGACAAGCAGAAACTTGTCCTGCTCTGCACTTTGCTGCCACCCATAAACTGGGTTTCTTTCCTCAGTGCCAATTGTGGGACCTTGCTGTGCGCAAAATGGCTGCCTGCATTACAGCAGTCGCTGCATGTCAGCGCTGTTTTTACTGAACACGGAAATGCCGCCTAGGGTGCTTAAATATTTTTGGTATAAAATGGATTTCTTTTTTGTTGTTCAGGAATAACAGAACATCTGATTTTAATACAGTTACAAATCTAAGGTTTTGTTTATTTTTCCAGAACTAGCTCAACAATTGAATTTTTCCTCCCAGCGCTCCAGTGTTTCCCGCCGGGACCCCCCTCCCCGATTTTTGTTTACTGCACGTGTGCGAGCTTCCCGATGATGGATTGGATTGTGGTGCGGAGTGTTTCCGAGAAAGGGGGGACCCGGTGACTCAACCGTCGCTGTTGTCACGACACCTCCGCGCGGGGGCGGCAACGGCAGCGACAGCAAGGCGAGAGGTTTCTCACTCTGGAACATTTCCCGAAGGCGTCGACTGAATCTGGCGGGCATTTCCTGAGAGAGGCCTTTTCTCGGGCCCAACAGCTTGGTTGGCCAGAATTTGGACTACTTCCAACACTGGGATGTTTCGTGAAAGACTAGCTTCTGAACACATTGAAAGGAAGGCAGCTGTGTATCTTTAGTTACGGAACAACACACAAAAAAAATCAGGTGATACTTTTCCCAGCGGAATCTTACTGTAAATAAGTAACAGGTTTGCCGAGTGCACGTACTTCCTTCTCATTCTCTTCTGCCATTAAAGACATATGGTAGATTTGATAGGCATCCTGTCACATGCTGATTTTTATTGTGCTCTAGGTGTATAAAGGCCAACTTAAGTCAGGCCTTCAAGGAAATTAATTAGCTCCCCAATGGTCCTTTATTTGTTCATTTGTTGTTGGGATGTGGGCGACACCAGCAAGGCAGCATTTATTGCCCATCCCCAGTTGCCCTGAGGGCTTTAAGAGTCAACCACATAGTGTGGGACATGTGTGCCACGTGTAGTCCGGACCGGGCAGGGGTGGCAGGTTCCCTGTGCTGAATGACGGTGGTGAAGCAGTTGGCTCTTTACGACTTTCACCCACCTAACATTATCAGTTTTTATTGAGTACAATTTAACTGCTCACTATGAAAGAAAGACTTGCATTTCTATCGCACCTTTCACAACCTCAGGACATTCCAAAACGCTTTACAGCCAATGAAATACTTTTTGAGGTGTAGGCACTTGTTGTAGTGTAGGAAACGCGGCAGCCAATTTGCGCACAGCAAGCTCCCACAAACGGTAATAATCTGTTTTTAGGTGTTGGCTGAGGGATAAATATTGGCCTCATCCTGTTCCTATGTTCCTAATCCCAGTTCCCTGTCCTTGTTCCTTGGCGATATTCCACAGTCCTGCTCTCCCAGCAGTGTAGCTGCACTCACAGGGAGCACAGAGTCGAAGATGGGGCAACAGCACTTTAGCCCTTTAGCAGGCTCAACGGGCCGAGTGGCCTGCTCCAGTTGCTAGGTTCCTTCCCTGGTCTGTGCTCTGATCTCGGATGGGGTAAGGAGGGGGAGCTCCAGGCTGTGCTAATGGAGGAAACAATTTCGGGCAGGGTGCCCACTGAAATGAGAAAGTACGCGTAGGGTCAGGACCGGATCACCTGTGGTCAAATTATCTAACATAATGATGGGCAGGAAAAGACCGGCTGGTCCATCAAGTCTGTCCCACACTCATGATGCCTGGAGCGCCATGACTAAACACTTCCACCGCCCCCCCGCCCATCTCACCAACCCCCCCACCACCACAGCCATGTAATCTCCTGGGAGAGGTAAAGAATCAGAAAGAAATAACAGGGCCACCAATAAGGGGAAAAAACTCTGGAAAATTCCTCTACGACCCCCCCTCAGGTGATCAAAACCAGCCCAGGAGACCCCATTGACCGTATGTATGTTAACTGTTAATTCCCTTACCTTTTATATGATGCAATCTCTGCCCCAGTCACGAAGCGGTCCAGCTCCCTTTTGAAGGCGTGCTGAGAGTCAGCACCCACCGCACCAGAGGCTCACGTTTTCTTTTCATTCCTGGAGTGTGGGCATCGCTGGCAAGGCCAGCATTTATTGCCCATCCTTCATTGCCCTTTAGAAGGTGGTGGTGAGCGGCTTTCTTGAACTGCTGCAGTCTGTGTGGTGAAGGTAGTCCCACACTGCTGTTAGGGAGGGAGTGCCAGGATTTTGACCCAGTGACGATGAAGGAACGGCGATATACTTCCAAGTCAGGATGGTGTGTGATTTGGAGGAGAACTTGGAGGTGGTGGTGTTCCCATGCGGCTGCTTCCCTTGTCCTTCTAGGTGGAAGAGGTCGCGGGTTAGGGAAGTGCTGTCGAAGAAGCTTTGGCGAATTGCTGCAGTGCATCTTGTAGATGGTACTCACTGCAGCCACGGTACGCCGGTGGTGGAGGGAGTGAATGTTTAAGGTGGTGGATGGGATGGCGGGCTGCTTTGTCCTGGATGGTGATGAGCTTCTTGAGTGTTGTTGGAGCTGCACTCATCCAGGCACTACTCTCTGGGTAAAGAGAAACCACCTAACATCTAGCCTGCTCCTACTTTTGTTTAGTTCAAATGTAAGTCCTCTGATCCTGCCCCAATCTGCTCACATTCACTGTCCAGCAATGAGCCGGCATAGACACGATGGATCGAATGGCCTCCTTCTGTGCTGTAACCTTCTATGTTGCTACGGTCTAGACTCACACATGGAAGAATTGTTGAGGGACCAGAGGGAGATGCAAGCCAGCACCATCGGGAGGGAACGGAAGAACATTGGAAATTTTCGGCATCAGATGTTACAAGGAGGGGGAAAGTGGAAAAGCTAAAAATGGGGTATGTGTGACGATTGCCCATGACAGAGTGACTTTGCCATGAATCGGGTTCCTTTCTTGCAGAAAAATTTGAAGTTCTAGCTTCTTATCTTGTGTTTACACTCCAAGTTTTACAGTAATATGGACAAATGTCCTCAATGTGAGCCAACCATTAAGTGCCAGAAATAGAATCATAATTTCCTGGTAGTGGCTATTGTACCAGTACTGGAATTAGATTTGCATTTACAATGAGTCACAGAGATAACCACCTAGAGTAGTACCATGGCAGATTGTTGAAGTATGCTGTTTCACAAGATCAAAAGATAGCGTCGAAGGAAAAGGAAATTGGTGGAAAGAATTTAGTGATCCCTAAAGTAAAGGATCCACAGGTGCTGATGGTAATTTGGAGGAGATGAAGGGGGAAAGTCCATGATAGATTGATCGTACCTAGACTCTGCACGGAGCAAAGTTGAGAGACTGAATGGCCTTTTCTTGCTTCTTCATGTTCAAGGAGAGACCTTCGACCCGGTTGATCTCACCCTACTGCCTGCCTCCAAACGATTCGGCCCCAGATTGGAGATGAACCGTGAAGTACTGAAGCTTGGGAAGATATACAAGATGGCTGCTCCCGCAGGTGGAACCGTCACCCTGGTAACAGTCAGTGCGATTCCGGAATCTTCTGAAAGACAGGATATCTGTCCGCCATAAGAAGAACTTGTATTTTTTATAGCGTCTTTCAGTACTTTTGAAGTGTAGTCACTCTTGCAATATAAGAAAGGCAGTAGCCAATATGCGCAAAGCAAGGTCCCATAAACCGCAATGTGATAACAACCAGATAATCTGATCTAGTGATGTTAGTTGAGGGATAAGTACTGGTGCAGGACACCATGGAGAACACCCCTGTTCTTCTTCAAATAATGCCATGGGATCACTTACCTGAGAGACCAGATGGGACCTTGGCTTAAAGTCTCATCCAGAAGGAACAGCACCTCTCTGGAGTGGGACTTGAACCCACAACCTTGTGACTCAAAGACAAGAGTGCTACCAACTGAGCCACAACTGACATAAAGATATGCCCCTATCCTGACCGATTTTCCAGTCCCTTAAATCGTTTCGGCAGGCTCCCAGGCCTCCACCCTATGATCCACTGCACAGAGGTTCCAGGCCTTAAAGTTAACTATCTCAGGCCGCCCTGACGTCCAGCTGTGTTTTGTCGCAGATGGCGGAACACACGTTGGATGATGTGCTTCCGCCATTTGAGCATCTTTGCGCCGTGCACACCCACGTACGGGTGAGCCGTCAAGCCGTCGCTTCCAGTGGGAAATCGGACGGCTGCCAAAATGGGCGGCGGCCTAACGGAATGGCCCTCCGGCTCATTTCCTGCGTTGGGAGGGTGACGGAATTTCAGCCCCTGTACATCGATCGGTATATAGAAAAGTCTTGACTTGTCCTGTATGAGTCTGTCACACTCCAGACATCTCACTTTGAACTGTTAAAGTATTAAAAAGAAGAAAGAAAGATAGCCTGTATCGTACCAGCTTCTCCTCACCGAGAGCCAGAATATTAGAATCAGCTGCCAGTTCGCACATTTCCCTCACCTATACCAATTGGCGTCGAATTTATAGAAATTGCTAGACGAAAAAAGACCACGGTCCATCCAGTTTGCCTTCTACCATCCTGGTAGTCACTCAATACAATGATAATGGAGTTGTTGACTAACCGTAGCAATCAATCTCCATCAATTAGTCTACAGCAGAGCCAGACGTGAGGCGAGGAAACCCCCCCCCAGTGGTGGAGAACTTTGAGAACCAGAGGGCCAAAGTCACCTGTTCCTCCCGAGCACGCTACACTCGCCACACGTCATGTCTCAGATTACTCAAACACTGTGTCCCAAAATGTTACTTTCTGAAAGAAATCGATCTCATTTACATTTGAATGAATCGACACTAACTGCTTCCAGCGTCTCCCGAGGGAGTCTGTTCCATAGATTGACCACTCGCTCACTGAAATAATGTTGCCGCAGACTATTGAATTTACCCCACTTCCAGCGCAAGCCGTGTCCTCTGGTTCTAGTGTCCTGGAGAAGGTGGAACAGCTCATCGTGGTCCCTTTAGAATCCTAAAAACAGCAAGCCTCGCCTCTCAACCTTCTCTTTTCCAGTGAGAATTGACCTCAGTATGTTTCTATTTATAGCAATTTACGGGAACGGTAGCTTAGTGGTTATGTTACTGGACTAATAATCCAGTAAGCCTGGAGTAATGATCCGGAGACTGAGTTCAAATCCCACCACGGCAGCTGGTGAATTTAAAATTCAGTTAATTAAATAAATCTGGAATTTAATAAAAAGCTAGCATCAGTAATGGTGACCATGAAACTACCGGATTGTTGTAAAAACCCATCTGGTTCACTAATGTCCTTTACGGGAAGGAAATCTGCCGTCCCTACCCGGTCTTGTCTATGTGTAACTCCAGACCCACAGCAATGTGGTTGACTCTTAGTTGACCTCTGAAATGGCCTAGCAAGACACTCAGTTGTATCAAACTGCTACAGAAAATAATAAGAAGAATAAAAACGGACAGACCACCTGGCAGCGAGCTCGGCACCGGCTTTGGATCTCCGTTCCTTCATCGTCGCTGGGTCAAAATCCTGGAACTCCTTCCTTAACAGCACTGTGGGAGTACCATCACTACAGGGACTGCAGCGGTTCAAGAAGGCGGCTCACCACCACTTTCTCGAGGGCAATTAGGGATGGGCAATAAATGCTGGCCTTGCCAGCGACGCCCACATCCCAGGAACGAATTTAAAAAAAACGTTGTTGTCTTCAAGGGCTATGCTAACTTGAGGACAGGAGCAGAATAATACATTGTGCGTCACATGGTACCATGTTCCTGTCACTAGAAATCTGTGTGCCCTCCGACTTCACATTAGCAACACCACTGGAGATTTGCTGCCATATTAAAGGGACGTGGGTGATTATTCAGAGACGAGACGAGGCTGAGTTGAAAAGTCTGGGGCGTTGGCGTGGAGAGATCAATAGAGAGGAGACTTGAGAGAGACAGACATAAAGACGAAAGAAAGAGGGAGAAAGACGAAAGGGAAAGAGAAAGAAAGAGGGGTGGAGAAAGAAAGGGACAGAGAGAGAAAGGACAAGGGGGAAAGAAAGAAACAAAAAAGAAAGGTGAACAGAGGGAGAAAGGGGAAAGGAGTGTGATAAAGAGTGCAAAAGAAAGCATGAGAACGAAAGAGAAAACAACACAAAAAGAGAAAGGGAAAAAGAAAGAGAGAAAGAAAAAGAAAACGCAAGAAAAGTGAGAAAGACAGAGCAAGAAAGAAAGAAAGCTGAGAGACATTTCTGGCCTCAAATAGAAATGAAATTGCATTTTGCACTGATCTCTGGCAGCGATGCCTATCGGCAACATCCTTACACCTGTGCATGTGTCAATCTGACAGCTGCCTACATGAGATGCAACAGATGGGATTGGACGCATCCGAACTTATCAGTGGGTTTATCGTGCATGCAGACGGCGCAGGACTCGATTTAAAAAGACTTTAAATGTCAATCAATAGTCACCATCAGCGAGCCTCTCCGTCAAAGCCCACCACAGCTAAACTCTCGCTGACCCTGGAAGCTTCAGAACGATTTTATTATTTCATCAGCAGCGGCAGGCCCCGAGTTTGGCGGTGTGGATTTGTTATGTTTCAATTAGCTTTACTCCCTCGGGCGTGAGAAGTTATCTCCCGGATAACCACGGTCCCCACCCCCCCCCCGCTTTGTTTCGATAACCTGCTGCACAATTACATTGCACAGTGTGTGTGGGTGGGTGGGTGGGTGTGGGGGAGGGGGGCAGTGCAGGGCTGTTTTGGGGGATGGGGATGGGGGTGGGGGAAGTGATGGAAGGGGGGAATACGGGAATATTGCTGGCGATGCAGAAATAGGAGGACGTCCGATGACACTGGAATGAATGCCTCGAGCGCAGGCAGCCTTGATCTGCAGCCTACATCTTATCGTCTTGACTTGCAAGTCTACAATCCAGACTAAATATCATCCTGGCGAGGCTTGTGAGAGCTCTTACTTTCTTAGGAGAGGAGGCAGCAACGCGTAATGGAAGTGACACTTGAAGCTTACAGGCGGGTCGAGCATGTTAAATCGACTTTGCGCAGGCTGGTGCGATTGTGCTTCTTTTGGAAAATGTCTTCTGCAATTTCCGTGCAGCTGTCTGTCGAGGTGACAACGTTGAGCGCTAAATGCTTGAAACCAGGGATAAAAGAAAGAGCTTTGCATTTCTATAGCGTCTTTCGTGACCTCAGGACGCCCCCGAAGCGCTTTACAGCCCATTCATTACATTTTGAAGTACTGCTGTAATGTAGGCAAATGCGGCCGCCAATTTGCGCACAGCAAGGTCCCACAAATGGCAATGTGATAATGACCTGTTTTTAGTGGTCTTGGTTGATGGATAAATGTTGGCCAGGACAACGGGAGAACTCCCCTGCTCTTCACTGAATAGTGTCACGCAACGTTCCCTCTGATTTTTTTTCTTTGGGCCGCGCGGCCCCTTTAAGCGGCTGCACGGCCCATTCAAAAATCCGTGCATGCGCTGTTTTTGCATTTAAAAGCCATGGGCCGGCTGCCCAGCTTAAAGGGAACATTGGTGCCATGGGATCTTTTACATCCACTTGAATAGGCAGACAGTGCCTTGATTTAACATCATCCGAAAGATGGTACCTCCGACAGTGCGGCACTCCCTCAGTACTGCATTGAAATGTCAACCTGGAATTATGTGCTCAAGTCTCTAGAGTGGGGCTTAGAACCCACAACCTCCTGACCCAGAAGCAAGAGCGTTACCACTCAGCCACAGCTAACATCTCTAAATGCTAACGTTTAAGCAATGAAAGATGCAAGGAACGCATACGTGAAACCCCAACTGCCCTCTCAGGTGGACGTAAAAGATCCTATGGCACTGTTAGAAGAAGAGCCGAGGAGTTCACCCTGGTGGCCTGACCAATATTTATCATTAAAACAGATGATCTGGTCATTATCACACTGTTTTTTGTGGGATCTTGCTGTGTGCAAATTGGCTGCCACCTTTCCTACATTACAGCAGTGACTACACTTCAAATAGTACTTCATTGGCTGTAAAGAGCTTTGGGATGTCCTGAGGTGGGAAAGGTGCTGTATAAATGCAGGTTATTTCTTTCTTTCTTTCTTCCCTCCTGCTCAGCAGCCACTACTCCCTTTGCTCGGTACTGGGCTCAGACATGTTGTTGCGCTTGTGAGAAGTCCATTGAAAATGCAAGTTGTTGTTTACGTATGTCCTCATTTATAATTGAAACTCCCTATGTAAACATGTCATGCAGTAATAAAATGTTCTCACCAGTGCAGATGCTGCAGTACCACCACTGGTGGGAGGATGTAATTGCAGCATGACAAGTTTACATAGGCAGTTTCCATTGTAAATGCGGACATAGGAGTGTATAACGGAAATATAAAAATAAGGACAATGTGAATGACATTTAAAATGGGGACTGAATCGCATCTGTGCATTCTGGTCTAATTATCCCCACCTTCTAATCCTACTTCATCAGAAGATTTACCTTTGCTCTTGACTTGCTGTGTGCAAGAAGATCGACTCAGAATCCCCACAATGCAGATAGAGGCCATTTCGGCCCATCGAGCCTGCACCGACACATATCCCACCCTATCCCCGTAACCCCACGTATTTAATCCCCCTAATCCTAAGGGTCAATTTATCATAGCCAAATCAACCTAACCCACACATCTTTGGACTGTGGGAGGAAACCGGAGCACCCGGAGGAAACCCACGCAGACACGGGGAGAATGTGCAAACTCCACACAGACAGCCACCCGAGGCCGGATTTGAACCCGGGTCCCTGGACGCTGTGAGGCAACAGTGCTAACCACTATGCCACCGTGTTGCCCACTCATCCCAATAAAGTGTACGACTGCTTTGGAACAGAATGTGGAAAGATAAGATTCATGTGAGCTTTCATTTTGAATCTTCTTTTCCTTATGAAGGCAATCTTTGAAAAAAGCATGGTTGAATTCATTGACTTGTTTTGAGGGTGTGCGTGTGCAAATGTGTCTGTGTGTGCACTTTTTTCTGTGTGTGTGTGTGTGTGTGTGTGTGTGTGTGTGTGTGCGTGTGCATAGGCATGTGGGTGTGCACGCATGCGATCTATATTTGTTTAATGATTGCAGAACACTCTGACCTGAACTCTGTGGTGCAGGACAATGTGTAACATTGCACAATTAGGTTATATAACCTATGCTCCGTATTTGAATACCGGACACTTTAATGATGTTTGCTTGCCCTCCCTTGACAACTGCAAGGGAGTTTCCTTGAGCCCTTTCAGATCTTTGCTTCCTGGGGTGGTGTCCGATTTCCTGGAAGGTCGTGTTATGAGATAGATTGCTGTTAATCTGGCTGTAATTAATTTGAGAGGCTTCGTTTGGACAGATCTCCGTGTTGTAGTCTGTTTATGTAACTTATCTAGTGCCTGCTCTGGCACTGTACTGTAACTTCCAATTAATCAGCATCTTATATGTACTGTTTATAAAAAGACAACAGTTGGACTCGCACCAATTCATAGTGCAAAGGTCTGTTTAGTCTCTATCTCATTCACTATCTCTTTTTTCTCTCTTGGTGTCTCGCTGTCTCTTTCACTGACTTGGGCTGATTCTGCAATCCAGGTCTCCCAGCGGATGGGGTAGTGTATAGTGGTTCCAGTGCTGAGCTAGCAAACCCCAAGGTTGTCAGCTCAAATACTGCCCTGGCAAATTGAGCATCTGAACTCAATTCATTGGGTAATTTGGAGGCTAGCAGCAGGGAAAACGACCGTCAAATCAACCAGATCGTTGTAAAAAAGTAACTGAACTGGTTCACTAATGTCCTTCAGGGAAGGGGATCAACCACCTCCACCCATTGTCTCACCATCTTCTCAGGATAAGTAGGGATGAGCAATAAAGATAGTCTTGCAGTTTGCTGATTTCACCGATCTACAACAGCTTGCATTTATATAGCACCAATAAAACGTCCCAAGGCACTTCACAGGAGCGTAATCAAACAAAATTTGACACCAAGCCACATAAGGAAATGTTAGGGCAGGTGACTAAAAGTTGGTCAAAGAGGTAGGTTTAAACGAGTGTCTTAAAGGTAGAGAGGTGGAGAGGTTTAGGGAGGGAATTCCAGAGCTTAAGGCTGAGGCAGCTAAAGGCACGGCCGTCAATGGTGGAGCGATGAAAATCATGGATGCGCAAGAGGCCAAAATTGGAGCAGCGTAGAGATCTCGGAGGGTTGTAGGGCTGGAGGAGGTTATGGAGATAGGGAGGGGCGAGGCCATGGAGGGATTGAACACAAGGATGAGAATTTTAAAATTGAGGCATTGCCGGACCGGGGATCAATGTAGGTCAGCGAGCACAGGGGTGATGGGTGAATGGGACTTGGTGCGAGTTAGGACACGGGCAGCAGAGTTTTGGATGAGCTCAAGTTTACCGTGAGTGGAAGCTGGGAGGAGAGGTCAGTGAATTTTCTTCTCGTGTTGAGTAACCCTGCAAGGGTTGCTGGAGAAGGGACTCACTGCCAAAACCACCTCTTTCCACTGACCTAGAGCATGGGTTTGCCACCCTCAAGGTCAAAACATTGTGTCCTTCTTTGCTGGATTCCAGACAAAGCTTACACTCTTGCCTCTGAGTCTGAAAACTGTGGGTTTATGTTCCACTCCAGAGACTGGAGCTCATAATCTCGGCCGAGGGAGTGCTGCACTGTCAGAGCTGCTGTCTTTTGGATGAGATGTCAATCCATCTACCCTCTCAGTTGACCCCAGGACGTCCCAAAGTGCTTCACAGCCAATGAAGTACTTTTTGAAGTGTAGTCACACGTAGGGAAATGAGGCAGCCACTTTCCGCACAGCAAGGTCCCACAAACACCAATGAGATAAACGACCAGGTAATATCTTTTGATGATGTTGGCTGAGGGATAAATGTTGACCAGGACACTGGGGAGAGCTCCCCTGCTAGACTAAGAAAAGGAAAAGTCAACCAGGATTCTTGGTCTGAACTGTTCTCCATTCACCCCTGTCGGAAAACACAGGTCAGAACAGGATCACCTTGGTTGGCCGCCCATCTTCAACGCCCCTCCCCCCTACGCCCCCTCACTACCCCACCCCAGGCCTAGATGCCTTCCAGAACTCACTGTCTAGCCTAACACATGAACATTGGCCACTTAATTAGTTACCAGAAGGCATCAGGTGCCCACAAAACTGCACGCTAGCATGACTTGGCAAATTCAAGAGCCAAAAAATGACGCAGAGAGCAAACAAAAATAACATTTGTATTGATGCAGTTGAACTTGACTTAATTTAGTCCTTCGGATAACTGGCCGGATAGTAACCAGTCACCCATCAATTACTCAGATATTGCAAATAATTAAGGAAGTTCATTTTAATAAGCACATTTATTTTCATTTTAGTCTGATATTAAGTTACATTATTTTCAGCATCATTTACCAGTGTTGTCGGGAAGGTTTCTAATATGTGATCCAGTGAAAAAAAGAAAAAAAGGGAAGACTATGATTTACAGTGTACCTTATCGTAGCTCTCAGAAACATCTCAGAAGTACTTTACATGAATTACTTTGAAGTGCGGACGGTGCTTTATGTAGGTAAATGTGGCAATCATTCACGGCAGCCATTTTGCACAGACTAATGTCGCACAAACAGCAATCCTTGTCTGTTTTAGGTGAGGGAGGAATGTTGGCCAGGAAACTCCCTTTCTCTTCTTTGAATAGTGCCGTGGGATCTTTAACATCCATCTGAACAGGCAGTACTGCAATAGATTATGTGCTTCAGCCTTGGAGTGGGGTTACTTCCTGACTGATGGGCGAGAACACTACCGACTGAGCAATGCCGATAGTTCAGCCAGCTCAGAGATGAAGAACTGATCCATCTTCCCAGTGGAAATGAGAGCTTTAAAGAAACAATAAAATAACTGATTTCCTGCCTTCCCATCTCAATCTTCTCCCTCCCCACCCCCCTTCTTTATTAAGGTGCTAACTCCTACTGGGGTACAATCCAATTGAGGGCCGACAACCATCTGGTGTCCAGTTCCAGCACCTGTTCTTCATGTGTGGCCTAGACAATGAGTGTCCATAACTATTCTGAAAGACTGAACAGGCTGGGGCTCTGTTCTCGAGAAAAGAGATGACTAAGAGGTGACCTAATAGAGGTGTTTCAAATGACATAAAATTACATAGAATCTCCAGCACAAAAACAGGCCATTCGGCCCAACCAGTCCATGCCAGCGTTTATGCTCCACACAAGCCTCCTCCCACCCTACTTCATCTCATCCCATCAACATATAACATATATATCTCATATAAACCTACCACATGGAGTAGTTGAGGTGAATAGCAAGGGGAAGATAGATTAACACATGAGGGAGAAAGGCATAGAAGGATATGCTGCTAGAGTGAGATGAAGAGGGCTGGGAGGAGGTTCATAAACACCAGCAGATGCTGCCTTGATGTCGAGGGCAGTCACTCTCACCTCACCTCTGGAATTCAGCTCCTTTGTCCATGTTTGGACCAAGGCTGTAATGAGGTCGGGAGCCGAGTGGTCATGGCGGAACCCAAACTGGGCATCAGTGAGCAGGTTATTGGTGAGTAAGTGCCGCTTGATAGCACTGTCGAGGACACCTTCCATCACTTTGCTGATGATTAAGAGTAGACCGATGGGGCGGTAATTGGCCGGGTTGGATTTGTCCTGTTTTTTGTGGACAGGACATACCTGGGCAGTTTTCCACATTGTCGGATAGATGCCAGTGTTGTAGCTGTACTGGAACAGCTTGGCTAGAGGCGCGGCTAGTTCTGGAGTACAAGTCTTCAGCACGATAGCCGGGATGTTGTCAGGACCCATAGCCTTTGCTGTATCCAGTGCGCTCAGCCATTTCTTGATATCATGTGGAGTGAATCGAATTGGCTGAAGACTGGCTTCTGTGATGGTGGGGACCTCGAGAGTAGGCCGAGTGGTGAGAATGTGGAACTCGCTACCACAGGGAGTAGTTGAGGCGAATAGAGTCATAACAGCACAGAAGGAGGCCATTCAGCCCATCGAGTCCGTGCCGGCTCTCTGTAGAGCAATCCAGTCAGTCCCATTCCCCCCCTCTATCCAGTCTCCCCTTGAAAATATTGAGTGTTTCCGCTTCCACCACTTCCATCGACAGCGAATTCCAGGTCATCACCACTCACTGTGTAAAAAAGTTTTTCCTCACATCCCCCTGTATCTCTTGCCCAAAACCTTAAATCTGTGTCCCCCTAGTCCTTGTACCATCAACTAGTGGGAACAGCCTTTCCCCATCCAGCCTATCCAAACCCGTCATAATCTTGTACACCTCCATCAAATCACCCGTCAACCTCCTTTACTCTAATGAAAACAAATCCAGCTTCTCCAACCTGTCCTTGTAGCGAAGATCCCCCATCCCCGGAACCATTCTGGTAAATCTCCTCTGCACCCTCTCAAGTATAGTGTCGATGCATTGATGAGGAGGTTAGATGAGCATATGAGGGAGAAGGGAATAGAGGGTTATGCTGATAGAGTTAGACACCAACGGTTGGGCCGAATGACCTGTTTCTGTGCTATACAATTCTATGAAATTCTGTATATTCATTTATGTAGGGCATTACAGCTGAGCCGAATCCTATTCTCTCTCAATGCAATTTTATCAGGATAGGAATCAGGAAGAGGAACCCTCGCTGATTTTTCTGTTCACTAAGCCTAGGCGATGCTCTGTTCCGTTCCAGTGACCTCACTACTACCCAGACTGGGATCAGTTAACACAGCACAGACTAGGGATTGATCCTGCAACTTTCCTAGTTTGCATGTGTTCAATTGTAAGTGCCCCCCCCCCCACCCCACCCCCGCCCCCACCTTATGTTTAATAAAGCTATGGAGAGACTAGAGAAGCTGGGATTGTTCTCCATGGAGCAGCGAAGGTTAAGGGAAGATTTAATAGAGGTGTTCAAAATTATGAGGGATTTAGATAGCGGAGATAGGGAGAAACTGTTTCCACTGGCAGGAGGGTCGGTAACCAGAGGACACAGATTTAAGGTGATTGGCAAAAGAACCAGAAGGGAGATGAGGAGAATATTTTTTTTATGCAGCAAGTTAATATGATCTGGGATGCACTGTCTGAAAGGATGTTGGAAGCATATTCAATGGTAACTTTCAAAATTATTTACTATTTAAAATGGTAACTTTCAACACTATTTTGAAATGGATATATACTTGAAAAAGAAACATTTGCAGAGCTATGAGGAAAGAGCAGGAGAGTGGGACTAATTGGAGAGCTCCATCAAAGAGCCGACACAGGCACAATGGGCCAAATGGCCTCCTTTTGTGCTGTATGATTCTACGTTAAGATCCCAACAATACTTGATCCTGAAAAGCACGCCTTGGGGTGACTCTCCAGGGATCAAGGCAGCCATGGGTCAATGTCCCAGGACGTCAGGTGAAGGTAGAAATAATGAGGTACTTGACTCCACCAGAGTTATCACCGAGCATGCCAATGGCATGCTGAAGCAAAGCCTCAGGTGTTTGGATTGATCTGGGGGGGGGTCCTGCAATACTGCAGAGCAAGGGTTTTAGGGTTTCACCCTTGGCTCAGTGGGTAGCACTCTTACTTCTGAGTCAGAAGGTCATGAGTTAAAGCCCCACTCCAGTGACTAATAATAAAGAACTCCAGCGTATAATCCAGGCTGACACTCCAGTGCAGTACTGAGGGAGTGCTGCTCTATTGGAGGTGCCGTCTTTCAGATGAGATATTAAACAGCCCTCTCAGGTGGACGTAAAAGATCCCATGCCACTATTTTGAAGAAGAGCAGGAGAGTTCTTCCTGGTGTCCTGGCTAAAATTTATCCCTCAACCAACATCACTAAAACAGATTATCTGGTCACGATCACATTGCTGTTTGTGGGAGCTTGCTGTGCGCAAACTGGCTGCCGTGTTTCCTACATTACAACAGTGACTCCACTTCAAAAAGTACTTCATTGGCTGTAAAGCACTTTGGGATGTCCTGAGGTTGTGAAAGGCGCTATAGAAATGCAAGGCTCTTTCTTTAGTTCTTTATTGATACTGTCTGCTGTGAGGTGGGGGCTCCTGAATTTGCCTGCACACTAGAGGCTTCAGCCATATAACTGAAACTGATGATCCGGTGTAAGTGCCCAGGCTATGGTGGGTGAGGGGGAATGTCAGTATGCCGCCTACCCCTACCCTCCCCAAAAGATATTGTAGGTTCCCCTGGTGGTAATTCTTCAGTGGGGTCAGGCCCACGATCCCAGCCTGGGCCTCTCTAGGTTGTCCCTCACTATGTACCGCTAGGGACAGCTGATGCACCCAGTCCCACCGGGGATACCTGTGCTAACAGTACATCGACTCCCAGTGCAGGCCTGGGGCCGCAGGAACTCTGACATTCAGAGTTCCCCAGCACCCGCTTCCAACCTCGCTTGTCAGGACCCAACGGAGGATCTGAGCTCACAAGACAATCCGGGAAACTTCAGTGCCAGGCCCGGACCTGGCTTATCTGGATCAAGGTCTAGCTTCTGGCTTTTAAAAATATGTAGATAGATTAAACTATGACGGACACAAGGTTCTGTCCTGCATCATAACTAAAATACTTTTATATTGCATCTTCTGCAATAACTTTTTAGTCTGGACATTGCGATTCAAGTGTAAATCTTTGAGCAGCAGCCTGAAAGGATCTCCTTTTGTCTCAGCGCTTGATAGTAAGGCAATGCACGACACTGGCTGGAGAATAGCAGCTAGCTCTGGTGTCTGTCGTGGCACAGTGGGTAGCACCCTCACCTCTGGGTCAGTAGGGCGTGGGTTCATAGCCCCACTCCAGGAGACTTGTGCGCAAAATCTAGGCTGACCCTCCCAGTGCAGTGCTGAGGGAGCGCTGCTCTGTCAAAGGTGCTGTGTTTCAGGGGAGATGTTAAGCCGAGGCTGTCTGCTCTCTCAGCTGGGTGCAAAAGATCCCACAGTACAATTTGAAGAGCAGGGATGGTGTCCTGCCTAATACTTACCAGTAAAACAGATTATCTGATCATTTAACTCATTGCTGTTTGTGGAACCTTGCTGTGTGCAAATTAGCTGCCGTGTTCCCTACGTCACAACAGTGACTGCACTTCAAAAGTTCTTAATTGGCTGTAAAGCGCTTTGGGACATCCTGAGGTCGTGCAAGGCGCGATAGAAAATGTAAGTTCTTTCCCTTTGAGGAGGTCAGAGCTCATCTCTGTTAATCCTATTGCCTCTAAACAAAGTCTAGCTGGATCACGATTGTCCAGCTAGTACTTCTGCTCTGTGAAATACTAATGTGGGCAAGTTTACTGTCGTGTGAAGATATGGGGTTCATAGAAACATAGAAAAATAGGAGCAGGAGTAGGCCATTCGGCCCTTCGAGCCTGCTCCACCGTTCAATATGATCATGGCTGATCCTCTATCTCAATACCATATTCCCGTTCTCTCCCCATACTACTTGATGCCTTTTGTGTCTAGAAATCTATCTCCTTCTTAAATATATTCAGTGACTTGGCCTCCACAGCCTCCTGTGGTAGAGAATTCCAAAGGTTCACCACCCTCTGAGTTAGAAATTTCTCCTCATCTCAGTCCTAAATGTCCTACCCCATATCCTGAGACTGTGACCCCTCGTTCTAGACCCCCCCCCCCAGCCAGGGGAAACATCCTCCCTGCATCCAGTCTGTCTAGCCCTGTCAGAATTTTATACGTTTCAATGAGATCCCCTCTCATTCTTCTAAACTCTAGTGAACACAGGCCTAGTCGACCCAATCTCTCCTCATACGACAGTCCTGCCATCCCAGGAATCAGTCTGGTGAACCTTCGCTGCACTCCCTCTATGGCAAGTATATCCTTTCTTAGGTAAGGAGACCAAAACTGCTCACAGTACTCCAGGTGTGGTCTCACCAAGGCCCTGTTTAACTGTAGTAAGACATCCTTGTTCCTGTACTCAAATCCTCTTGCAATGAAGGCCAACATACCATTTGCCTTGCTGCACCTGCATGTTTGCTTTCAGTAACTGGTGTACAAGGACACCCAGGTCCCTCTGTACATCAACATTTCCCAATCTATCACTATTTAAATAATACTCTGCCTTTCTGTTTTTCCTACCAAAGTGGATAACTTCACATTTATCCACGTTATACTGCATCTGCCATGTATTTGCCCACTCACTCAACTTGTCTAAGTCGCCTTGAAGCCTCTTTGCATCCTCCTCACAACTCACAATCCCACCTAGTTTCGTGTCGTCAGCAAACTTGAAAATATTCTGACGAAAGGTCTTCGACCTGAAACGTTAACTCTGTTTCTCTCTCCACGGATGCTGCCTGGCCTGCTGAGTTTTTCCAGCGTTTTCTGTTGTTATTTTGAAAATATTACATTTGTTTCCCTCATCCAAATCATTGATATATATTGTGAATAGCTGGGGCCCAAGCACTGATCCCTGCGGTACCCCACTAGTCACCGCCTGCCACCCTGAAAAAAAACCATTTATTCCTACTCTCTGTTTCCTGTCTGTTAACCAATTTTCAATCCATGCCAGTATATTACCCCCAATCCCATGTGCTTTAATTTTGCACACTAACCTCTTATGTGAGACTTTATCAAAGGCCTTCTGAAAATCTAAAATTTAACAGACAATTCATTGTCTGTGATTGCTGCAAACACAATGGAGGTGTCTTACCAGAAGGACATACTAAAAGGCTTTGTTTCAGGCCTGACCTTTCCTCACCTGTGATAACAGATAGGAAGTGTCCGCAGTTTATAGAATCTAACAGCACAGAAGGAAGCCATTTGGCCCACGGTGCCTGTGCCCCAGCTCTTTGAAAGAGCTGTCCAATTAATCCCACTCCCCCTTGCTCTTTCCCTATAGCCCTGTCATTTTTTTCCTTTTCAAGTATTTATCCAATTCTCTTTTGAAAGTTACTATTGAATCTGCTTTCAGCACCCTTTCAGGCAATGCATTCCAGATCACCACAAGAAGGCAAAGTAGGCGTTTAATCGGCGTTACTTTTTGCTGATGGCTACGTATGAGTTGAGCGTTGAGAGAGTGGAATCCTCTTGCCATTCATTGTGCAATGAAGCTCGCAGGGCCACGTGGGCACGCTCAGTAACCCACTGCACCTGTCGGGATGCACGCCTCTCAGTAACGTTGCAGGGCTCTCTCGTGCTGCTGTCAGCTGGCCTTAGGGAAGGAGATGAGCTCGGATGCTCAAGCAAACAAGGCATCTGTGGCCCGCTTCACACATCTCTGCACAGCTAATTAGCCGGTATCCGCGATGTCCATACTGACACCTGATAATGACCCCAATTCATAAAGGTCGGCTGTGGTTGAGACTTTCGCGGCCACTGGCAATGCAGGGCTAGTGGTGGAGTTTGACGGAAGGTTTGTCTTGCATTGTGTGTCAGCCTTGGCTCAGAGATAGCACTCTTGCTTCTGAGTCAGAAGGGTGTGAGTTCAGGCCCCACTCAAAAGATTCGAGTGCATAACCCAGGCTGACACTTCAGTGCAGTACTGAGGGAATGCTGCACCGTCAGAGGTGCCGTCTTTCGGATGAAATGTTAAACCACGACCCTTTTCTCGCCCTCAGGTAGATGTGAATCCTATGACACTATTTCAAAGAAAGCAGGGGAGTTCTCCCCTGGCCAATATTTATCCCTCAGCAAACATCACTAAGACAGATTACCTGGTCATTATCACATTGCTGTTAGTGGGATCTTGCTGTGCACAAAATGTCTGGTTTTCTTCCTTTCTTTAACCCTCTGACAGCTTCCTTGGTAAAGTGAAGTCTCTTCTCAGACAAGTGGAGGTATGTGTGCCTCCGCTTGTATATTCAGGGTGAGAGGACCTGGCACATGGTTGCTGCCGACGCCCTGGGATTCCTCTGTCGGCCCGCCTCTTTTCCTTCAGGCAGATGTAGGGCAATGCTCAGTGGGAAATCCCATTGTGGCACTAGGAATATAGGAATTGCTAGATGAAAAAAGACCATGGTCCATCTAGTTCGCCTTCTACCACCCGGGAAGTCACATGATACAATAATGGAGTTGTTGACTAATCATAGTAATCGATCTCTATCAACTAATCTACAACAGACCCAGACATGAGGTGAAGAAAATCACCAGTGGTGGAGAGCTTTGGGAACCATAACAAAACCATAAAAGGCAGGAAACAGTAAGCGGTGCTGACTCACTCTTTCATTCATTGTAATGTTGCTTCATCCACACTCTCCAAATGTACTCGCCGAGCAGATATCAAACCACTAGAGAGAGAAAAAAGCAATAAGTAGACGCTCCTGAGCATCATCCAAAAATAACAACAACAACTTGTATTTATATAGCGCCTTTAACGTAGTGAAACGTCCCAAGGCGCTTCACAGGAGCGATTATCAAACAAAAATTGACACCAAGCCACATAAGGAGATATTAGGACAGGCGACCAAAAGCTTGGTCAAAGAGGTAGCGTTTAAGGAGTGTCTTAAAGGAGGAGAGAGAGGCAGAGAGGTTTAGGGAGGGAATTCCAGAGCCTAGGGCCCAGGCAGCTGAAGGCACGACCACCAATGGTGGAGCGATTATAATCAGGGATGCTCAAGAGGCCAGAATTGGAGAAGTGCAGAGATCTCGAAAAGTTGTAGGGATAGGGAGGAGCGAGGCCATCGATGGATTTGAAAACAAGGATGGGAATACTTGAAGCCTAGGTCCAAAGTCACTTGTTTCTCCCGAGCATGTTACACTTACATCACATCATGCAACAAGTTACTCATATTCCAAAATGTTATTTCCTGAAAGAAATCTACCGAATTTGCCTTTGAATTAATCGATACTAACTGCTTCCACTGTCTCCCTAGGAAGCCTGTTCCATAGATTGATCACTCGCTTACTCAAATATTGTTTCCGAAGATTAGTTTTGAGGACAGCAATAGGGATAGAAAGAAAAGGCAGCACCACAGCAAACATCTTCAAATGCCTCAGTAGCAGCAGGGTGGGTGGGAAGGAGGGGGAGTGCAGACGGGAGAAAAACATCAGCAAGAAGCTTCAGCAATGGCCTAACAATGTTAGTCTCACTGCTGGCCCTCTTTCAGCTGATCTCCATATGGAGCACTGCACCTAGCGACCCTGAATGCCCCGTTTACGTGGGCAGGTGAAGAAAAGAGGGTGAAACAGGTGGGAAATGATGGAAGGTTGAACGTCACTTGATTACGCAGTGGTCTGCAGGCATCCGCCCACAGACTGTAATCCCGATCGGAGAATCCCAACAAGGAAGAACATAGGAACATAGGAACAGGAGCAGGCCATTCAGCCCCTCGAGCCTGTTCCCCCATTCAATTAGATCATGGCTGATCTGTATATTAACTCCAACTACCCGCCTTGGTTCAGTCACCCTTAATACCCCTGCCGAACAAAAATGATTTCTGATTGGGAACACTCACGTTGCACCCAAAGGACAGGCGTTCCCCAATCATAAGGTCACAAGATGAGTACAGACGAGGAAGGCCATTTGGCCCATCCTAATTCATCCATTTAGAACTACCTAACGCTCCCCCTCCCGCCATTGTTGCATCTAGTTGTTTCTGAAATGATACCAGGATTTTCGCCCGTTCCACTCTACTCGGGTCTATTCCAAGTGTTGATCACTCTCTGTGTAAAGAAGAACCTCCTGATATCAATCATAAAAATACCTTTAACTAGTTCGAATCCGGGTCTCCCATGTCCTATCCCACACAGTTTCACTTAAGGTAGTATTACAGGCTATTTTTTTTCTAAAGCATTTACTATCTTTTATACCACTATCAGATCACCTCTCAAAGGCCTCATTTCTCGGTTGAAAAGCTCAAATATCCCCAGTCGTTCCTCGTATCTCAGACCCCTGACACTAGGGGCACAGCTTCACAGCTCTTTCCAGCACTTCAGTGTCTCCCTTGTTTTTTTTAGGGATCAGAATTGGATGAAGCAGTCAAGGTGGGATCTAACCACACCGCTGTATTGTTTGACTACAGTGTCCTCTGACTTGTGTTCTACTGTTTTGGCCTCATAGTTCAACATTCTACAACAGCAACTTGCATTTATCTCGCGCCTTTAACGCAGTAAACCGTCCCAAGCCGCTTCACAGGAGCGTTATCAAACAAAATTTCACACCGAGCCACATAAAGAGATAATAGGACAGGTGACCAAAAGCTTGGTCAAAGAGGTAGGATTTAAGGAACATCTTAAAGGAGGAGAGAGAGGCGGAGAGGTTTAGGGAGGGAGTTCCAGAGTTTATGGCCCGGCAGCTGAAGGCACGGCCGCCAATGGTGGAACGATGAAAATCGGGGATGCGCAAGCGGCCAGAATTGGTAGAGCATGAGATCTCAGAGGGCTCTAGGGCTGGAGGAGGGTACAGAGATAAGTAGGGGTGAGTTGGGGGGATTTGAAAACAAGGTTAAGAATTTTGTACTCGAGGCATTGGCGGACTGGGAGCCTATTGGCTTTGTTCATTGCTGATCTGCATTGATTGAACGTGTTGAGTCCACTAAGACCAATTCGTCACTTAAAACCTCATCCCGAGCTCTTTCAACACCATTCATGGAATACATGAGTTGACAGCTTTTCCATCCTATGTGTGGGACTTGGCATTTGTCTCCTTTAGGTTTCAACTGCTATTGACATATCCACATATATTATTGAGCTCACTTTTTTAAATTTCTGGCCTGCCACCTTCAAATCCCCTGCCCTCATAGTTTTGTATCATTTGCAAATTTGTAAAAATACCCTTTAGTAATTTGAACCGATGTCCCCATGTCCTAACTCATACAATTTAATAGAAGGAAGTATTGAGTTTCTGAATCCAAATCATCGATGTAAATGAGAAACAGCAGTGGTCCCAGCATTGAGCATTAATGGTCCCAGCACTGAGCATTAATGGTCCCAGCACTGAGCATTAATGGTCCCAGCACTGAGCATTAATGGTCCCAGACCAGAGCATTACTGGTCCCAGCACTGAGCATTACTGGTCCCAGACCAGAGCATTACTGGTCCCAGCACTGAGCATTAATTGTCTAGGCACTGAGCATTACTGGTCCCAGCACTGAGCATTAATGGCCCCAGCACTGAGCATTACTGGTCTCAGCACTGAGCATTACTAGTCCCAGACCAGAGCATTACTGATCCCAGTATTGAGCATTGCTGGTCCCGGACCAGAGCATTACTGGTCCCAGCACAGAGCAATACTGGTCTCAGATCAGAGCATTACTGGTCCCAGACCAGAGCATTACATGTCCAAGCACTGAGCATTACTGGTCCCAGACCAGAGCATTTCTGGTCCCAGACCAGAGCATTACTGCTCCCAGCACTGAGCATTAATGGTCCCAGCACTGAGCATTAATGGTCCCAGCACTGAGCATTAATGGTCCCAGCACTGAACATTACTGGTCCCAGCACTGAGCATTAATGGTCCCAGCACTGAGCAGTACTGGTCCCAGCACTGAGCAGTACTGGTCCCAGCACTGAGCATTAATGGTCCCAGCACTGAGCATTACTGGTCCCAGCACTGAGCATTACTGGTCCCAGCATTGAGCATTATTGGTCCCAGCACTGAGATTACTGGTCCCAGCACTGAGCATTAATGCTCCCAGCACTGAGCATTAATGGTCCCAGCACTGAGCATTAATTGTCCCAGCACTGAGCATTACTGGTCCCAGCCCAGAGCATTAATGGTCCCAGCACTGAGCATTAATGGTCCCAGCACTGAGCATTAATGGTCCCAGCACTGAGCATTACTGGTCCCAGAGCAGAGCATTAATGGTCCCACAACTGAGCAGTAATGGTCCCAGCACTGAGCATTAATGGTCCCAGACTTGAGCATTAATGGTCCCAGCACTGAGCATTACTGGTCCCGGCATTGAGCATTAATGGTCCCAGCACTGAGCATTACTGGTCCCAGACAAGAGCATTAATGGTCCCAGCACTGAGCAGTAATGGTCCCAGCACTGAGCATTAATGGTCCCAGACTTGAGCATTAATGGTCCCAGCACTGAGCATTACTAGTCCCGGCATTGAGCATTAATGGTCCCAGCATTGAGCATTAATGGTCCCAGCACTGAGCATTCATGGTCCCAGCACTGAGCATTAATGGTCCCAGACCAGAGCATTAATGGTCTCAGCACTGAGCATTAATGGTCCCAGCACTGAGCATTACTGGTCCCGGCACTGGGCATTAAAGCTCCCAGCACTAAGCATTAATGGTCACAGAATTGAGCATTAATGGTCCCAGCACTGAGCACTAATGGCCCCAGCACTGAGCATTAATGGTCCCAGCACTGAGCATTACTGGTCCCAGAGCAGAGCATTAATGGTCCCAGCACTGAGCAGTAATGGTCCCAGCACTGAGCATTAATGGTCCCAGACTTGAGCATTAATGGTCCCAGCACTGAGCATTACTGGTCCCGGCATTGAGCATTAATGGTCCCAGCACTGAGCATTACTGGTCCCAGACCAGAGCATTAATGGTCCCAGCACTGAGCAGTAATGGTCCCAGCACTGAGCATTAATGGTCCCAGACTTGAGCATTAATGGTCTCAGCACTGAGCATTACCAGTCCCAGACCAGAGCATTACTGATCCCAGTATTGAGCATTGCTGGTCCCAGAACTGAGCATTACTGGTCCCAGAACTGAGCATCACTGGTCCCGGACCAGAGCATTTCTGGTCCCAGCACAGAGCAATACTGGTCTCAGATCAGAGCATTACTGGTCCCAGACCAGAGCATTACATGTCCAAGCACTGAGCATTACTGGTCCCAGACCAGAGCATTACTGGTCCCAGACCAGAGCATTACTGCTCCCAGCACTGAGCATTAATGGTCCCAGCACTGAGCATTAATGGTTCCAGCACTGAGCATTACTGGTCCCAGCACTGAACATTACTGGTCCCAGCACTGAGCATTAATGGTCCCAGCACTGAGCAGTACTGGTCCCAGCACTGAGCAGTACTGGTCCCAGCACTGAGCATTAATGGTCCCAGCACTGAGCATTACTGGTCCCAGCACTGAGCATTACTGGTCCCAGCATTGAGCATTATTGGTCCCAGCACTGAGATTACTGGTCCCAGCACTGAGCATTAATGCTCCCAGCACTGAGCATTAATGGTCCCAGCACTGAGCATTAATTGTCCCAGCACTGAGCATTACTGGTCCCAGCCCAGAGCATTAATGGTCCCAGCACTGAGCATTAATGGTCCCAGCACTGAGCATTAATGGTCCCAGCACTGAGCATTACTGGTCCCAGAGCAGAGCATTAATGGTCCCAGCACTGAGCAGTAATGGTCCCAGCACTGAGCATTAATGGTCCCAGACTTGAGCATTAATGGTCCCAGCACTGAGCATTACTGGTCCCGGCATTGAGCATTAATGGTCCCAGCACTGAGCATTACTGGCCCCAGCACTGAGCATTACTGGTCCCAGCACTGAGCATTAATGGTCCCAGCACTGAGCATTAATGGTCCCAGACTTGAGCATTAATGGTCCCAGCACTGAGCATTACTAGTCCCGGCATTGAGCATTAATGGTCCCAGCATTGAGCATTAATGGTCCCAGCACTGAGCATTCATGGTCCCAGCACTGAGCATTAATGGTCCCAGACCAGAGCATTAATGGTCTCAGCACTGAGCATTAATGGTCCCAGCACTGAGCATTACTGGTCCCGGCACTGGGCATTAAAGCTCCCAGCACTAAGCATTAATGGTCACAGAATTGAGCATTAATGGTCCCAGCACTGAGCACTAATGGCCCCAGCACTGAGCATTAATGGTCCCAGCACTGAGCATTACTGGTCCCAGAGCAGAGCATTAATGGTCCCAGCACTGAGCAGTAATGGTCCCAGCACTGAGCATTAATGGTCCCAGACTTGAGCATTAATGGTCCCAGCACTGAGCATTACTGGTCCCGGCATTGAGCATTAATGGTCCCAGCACTGAGCATTACTGGTCCCAGACCAGAGCATTAATGGTCCCAGCACTGAGCAGTAATGGTCCCAGCACTGAGCATTAATGGTCCCAGACTTGAGCATTAATGGTCTCAGCACTGAGCATTACCAGTCCCAGACCAGAGCATTACTGATCCCAGTATTGAGCATTGCTGGTCCCAGAACTGAGCATTACTGGTCCCAGAACTGAGCATCACTGGTCCCGGACCAGAGCATTTCTGGTCCCAGCACAGAGCAATACTGGTCTCAGATCAGAGCATTACTGGTCCCAGACCAGAGCATTACATGTCCAAGCACTGAGCATTACTGGTCCCAGACCAGAGCATTACTGGTCCCAGACCAGAGCATTACTGCTCCCAGCACTGAGCATTAATGGTCCCAGCACTGAGCATTAATGGTTCCAGCACTGGGCATTACTGGTCCCAGCACTGAACATTACTGGTCCCAGCACTGAGCATTAATGGTCCCAGCACTGAGCAGTACTGGTCCCAGCACTGAGCAGTACTGGTCCCAGCACTGAGCATTAATGGTCCCAGCACTGAGCATTACTGGTCCCAGCACTGAGCATTACTGGTCCCAGCATTGAGCATTATTGGTCCCAGCACTGAGATTACTGGTCCCAGCACTGAGCATTAATGCTCCCAGCACTGAGCATTAATGGTCCCAGCACTGAGCATTAATTGTCCCAGCACTGAGCATTACTGGTCCCAGCCCAGAGCATTAATGGTCCCAGCACTGAGCATTAATGGTCCCAGCACTGAGCATTAATGGTCCCAGCACTGAGCATTACTGGTCCCAGAGCAGAGCATTAATGGTCCCAGCACTGAGCAGTAATGGTCCCAGCACTGAGCATTAATGGTCCCAGACTTGAGCATTAATGGTCCCAGCACTGAGCATTACTGGTCCCGGCATTGAGCATTAATGGTCCCAGCACTGAGCATTACTGGCCCCAGCACTGAGCATTACTGGTCCCAGCACTGAGCATTAATGGTCCCAGCACTGAGCATTAATGGTCCCAGACTTGAGCATTAATGGTCCCAGCACTGAGCATTACTAGTCCCGGCATTGAGCATTAATGGTCCCAGCATTGAGCATTAATGGTCCCAGCACTGAGCATTCATGGTCCCAGCACTGAGCATTAATGGTCCCAGACCAGAGCATTAATGGTCACAGCACTGAGCATTAATGGTCCCAGCACTGAGCATTACTGGTCCCGGCACTGGGCATTAAAGCTCCCAGCACTAAGCATTGATGTTCCCAGCACTGAGCATTAATGGTCCCAGCACTGAGCATTACTGGTCCCGGCACTGTGCATTAATGGTCCCAGCACTGAGCATTACTGGTCCCAACACTGTGCATTAATGGTCCCAGTATTGAACATTAATGGTCCCAGTATTGAGCATTAATGTTTGAAGCATTGAACATTAATGTTCCCAGCATTGAGCATTAATGGTCCCTCAACTGAGCAATAATTGTCCCGGCACTGAAATTAATGTTCTCAGCACTGAGCATAAATGGTCCCAGTATTGAGCATTAATGGTCCCAGCACTGAGCATTAATGGTCCCAGCACTGAGCATTAATGGTCCCAGCACTGAGCATTAATGGTCCCAGCACCGAGCATTACTGGTCGCAGCTCTAAACATTAATGGTCCCAACACTGAGCATTAATGGTCCCAGCACTGAGTATCAATGGTCCCAGTATTGAGCACTAATGGTCCAAGCACTGAGCAATAACAGTCCCAGCACTGAGCATTACTGGTCCCAGTATTGAGCATTAATGGTCCCAGTATTGAGCTTTAATGGACCCAGCACTGAGCATTAATGGTCCCAGTATTGAGCATTAATGGTCCCAGCATTGAGCATTAATGGTCCCAGAATTGAGAATTAATGGTCCCAGAATTGAGCATTAATGGTCCCAGTATTGAGCATTAATGGTCCCGGTATTGAGTTTTAATGGACCCAGCACTGAGCATTAATGGTCCCAGTATTGAGCATTAATGGTCCCAGTATTGAGCATTAATGGTCCCAGTATTGAGCATTAATGTTCAAAGCATTGAGCATTAATGTTCCCAGCATTGAGCATTAATGGTCCCTCAACTGAGCAATAATTGTCCCGCCATTCAACATTAATGTTCTCGGCACTGAGCATAAATGGTCCCAGAATTGAGCATTAATGGTCCCAGCACTGAGCATTCATGGTCCCAGCACTGAGCATTAATGGTCCCAGCACTGAGCATTACTGGTCCCAGCACTGAGCATTACTGGTCCCAGCACTGAGCATTACTGGTCCCGGCACTGAGCATTAATGATCCCAGCGCTGAGCATTACTGTTCCCTGCAAATAGCACTAATGGTCCAAGCACTGAGCAATAACAGTCCCAGCACGGAGCATTACTGGTCCCAGTATTGAGGATTAATGGTCCCAGAATTGAGCATTAATGGTCCCAGAATTGAGCATTAATGGTCCCAGTATTGAGCATTAATTGTCCCAGCATTGAGCATTAATGGTCCCAGTATTGAGCATTAATGTTTGAAGCATTGAACATTAATGTTCCCAGCATTGAGCATTAATGGTCCCTCAACTGAGCAATAATTGTCCCGGCACTGAAATTAATGTTCTCAGCACTGAGCATAAATGGTCCCAGTATTGAGCATTAATGGTCCCAGCACTGAGCATTAATGGTCCCAGCACTGAGCATTAATGGTCCCAGCACTGAGCATTAATGGTCTCAGCACTGAGCATTAATGATCCCCGCACTGAGCATTACCGGTCCCAGCACTGAGCATTACTGGTCCCGGCACTGAGCATTAATGTTCCCAGCACTAAGCATTAATGGTCCGACTATTGATCATTAATGGTCCCAGCATTGAACATCAATGGTCCCAGTATTCAGCATTAACGCTCCCAGCACTGAGCAGTAATGGTCCCAGCACTGAGTATCAATGGTCCCAGTATTGAGCACTAATGGTCCCAGCACTGAGCATTAATGTTCCCAGTATTGAGCATTAATGGTCCCAGTATTGAGCTTTAATGGACACAGCACTGAGCATTAATGGTCCAAGTATTGAGCATTAATGGTCCCAGCATTGAGCATTAATGGTCCCAGAATTGAGCATTAATGGGCCCAGAATTGAGCATTAATGGTCCCAGTATTGAGCATTAATGGTCCCAGTATTGAGCTTTAATGAACCCAGCACTGAGCATTAATGGTCCCAGTATTGAGCATTAATGGTCCCAGCATTGAGCATTAATGGTCCCAGTATTGAGCATTAATGTTCGAAGCATTGAGCATTAATGTTTCCAGCATTCAGCATTAATGGTCCCTCAACTGGGCAATAATTGTCCCGGCACTGAACATTAATGTTCTCAGCACTGAGCATAAATGGTCCCAGTATTGAGCATTAATGATCCCATCACTGAGCATTAATGGTCCCAGCACTGAGCATTAATGGTCCCAGCACTGAGCATTAATGGTCCCAGCACTGAGCATTAATGATCCCCGCACTGAGCATTACTGGTCCCAGCACTGAGCATTAATGGTCCAAGCACTGAGCATTACTGGTTCCAGTATTGAGCATTAATGGTCCCAACACTGAGCATTAAGGGTCCCAGAACTGAGCATTACTGGTCCCAATATTGAGAATAAGTGTTCCCATCACTGAGCATTACTGGTCCCTGCGCTGAGCATTACTGGTCCCAGTATTGAACATTAATGGTCCCAGTTCTGAGCATTACTGGTCCCAGCACTGAGCATTACTGGTCCCAGCACTGAGAATTAATGTTCCCAACACTGAGCATTACTGGTCCCAGCACTGAGCATTCATGGTCCCAGCACTGAGCATTAAAAGTCCCATCACCGAGCATTACTGGTATCAGCACTGAGCATTAATGGTCCCATCACTGAGCATTACTGGTCTCAGCACTGAGCAATAATGGTCCCAGCACTGAGCATTACTGGTCCCAGCACTGAGCATTACTGGTCCCGGCACTGAGCATTAATGATCCCAGCGCTGAGCATTACTGTTCCCTGCACTGAGCATTAATGGTCCCAGCACTGAACATTACTGGTCCCAGCACTGAGCATTCATGGTCCCAGCACTGAGCATTAAAAGTCCCATCACCGAGCATTACTGGTATCAGCACTGAGCATTAATGGTCCCATCACTGAGCATTACTGGTCTCAGCACTGAGCAATAATGGTCCCAGCACTGAGCTTTACTGGTCCCAGCACTGAGCATTACTGGTCCCGGCACTGAGCATTAATGATCCCAGCGCTGAGCATTACTGTTCCCTGCACTGAGCATTAATGGTCCCAGCACTGAGCATTAATGGTCCCAGCACTGAGCAGTAATGGTCCCAGCACTGAACATCAATGGTCCCAGTATTGAGCACTAATGGTCCAAGCACTGAGCAATAACAGTCCCAGCACTGAGCATTACTGGTCCCAGTATTGAGCATTAATGGTCCCAGCATTGAGCATTAATGGTCCCAGTATTCAGCTTTAATGGACCCAGCACTGAGCATTAATGGTCCCAGTATTGAGCATTAATGGTCCCAGTATTGAGCTTTAATGGACCCAGCACTGAGCATTAATGGTCCCAGTATTGAGCATTAATGTTCGAAGCATTGAGCATTAATGTTCCCAGCATTGAGCATTAATGGTCCCTCAACTGGGCATTACTGGTCCCAGCACTGAGCATTACTGGTCCCGGTACTGAGCATTAATGATCCCAGCGCTGAGCATTACTGTTCCCTGCACTGGCATTAATGGTCCCAGCACTGAGCATTAATGGTCCGAGTATTGATCATTAATGGTCCCAGCATTGAATATCAATGGTCCCAGTATTGAGCATTAACGCTCCCAGCATTGAGCATCAATGGTCCCAGCACTGAGCATTACTGGTCACTGCACTGAGAATTACTGGTCCCAGTATTGAGCATTAATGGTCCCAGCACTGAGCATTAATGGTCCCAGCACTGAGCATTACTGGTCCCAGTATTGAGCATTACTGGTCCCAGTATTGAGCATTAATGATCCCAGCACTGAGCATTAATGGTCCCAGCACTGAGCATTACTGGTCCCAGCACTGAGCATTACTGGTCCCAGTATTGAGCATTAATGGTCCCAGCACTGAGCATTAATGGTACCAGCACTGAGTATTACTGGTCCCAGTATTGAGCATTACTGGTCCCTGCACTGAGCATTAAAGGTCCCAGCATTGAACATTAATGGTCCCAGCACTGAGCATTACTGGTCCCAGCACTGAGCATTAAAGGTCCCAGTATTGAACATTAATGGTCCCAGCACTGAGCATTACTGGTCCCAGCACTGAGCATTACTGGTCCCAGCACTGAGCATTAATGGTCCCAGCACTGAGCATTACTGGTCCCAGCACTGAGCATTACTGGTCCCAGTATTGAGCATTAATGGTCCCAGCACTGAGCATTCATGGTCCCAGCACTGAGCATTACTGTTCCCAGTATTGAGAATAAATGTTCCCAGCATTGAGCATTAATGGTCCCAGTATTGAGCATTAATGTTCGAAGCATTGAGCATTAATGTTTCCAGCATTCAGCATTAATGGTCCCTCAACTGGGCAATAATTGTCCCGGCACTGAACATTAATGTTCTCAGCACTGAGCATAAATGGTCCCAGTATTGAGCATTAATGATCCCATCACTGAGCATTAATGGTCCCAGCACTGAGCATTAATGGTCCCAGCACTGAGCATTAATGGTCCCAGCACTGAGCATTAATGATCCCCGCACTGAGCATTACTGGTCCCAGCACTGAGCATTAATGGTCCAAGCACTGAGCATTACTGGTTCCAGTATTGAGCATTAATGGTCCCAACACTGAGCATTAAGGGTCCCAGAACTGAGCATTACTGGTCCCAATATTGAGAATAAGTGTTCCCATCACTGAGCATTACTGGTCCCTGCGCTGAGCATTACTGGTCCCAGTATTGAACATTAATGGTCCCAGTTCTGAGCATTACTGGTCCCAGCACTGAGCATTAATGGTCCCAGCACTGAGCATTACTGGTCCCAGCACTGAGCATTACTGGTCCCAGCACTGAGAATTAATGTTCCCAACACTGAGCATTACTGGTCCCAGCACTGAGCATTCATGGTCCCAGCACTGAGCATTAAAAGTCCCATCACCGAGCATTACTGGTATCAGCACTGAGCATTAATGGTCCCATCACTGAGCATTACTGGTCTCAGCACTGAGCAATAATGGTCCCAGCACTGAGCATTACTGGTCCCAGCACTGAGCATTACTGGTCCCGGCACTGAGCATTAATGATCCCAGCGCTGAGCATTACTGTTCCCTGCACTGAGCATTAATGGTCCCAGCACTGAACATTACTGGTCCCAGCACTGAGCATTCATGGTCCCAGCACTGAGCATTAAAAGTCCCATCACCGAGCATTACTGGTATCAGCACTGAGCATTAATGGTCCCATCACTGAGCATTACTGGTCTCAGCACTGAGCAATAATGGTCCCAGCACTGAGCATTACTGGTCCCAGCACTGAGCATTACTGGTCCCGGCACTGAGCATTAATGATCCCAGCGCTGAGCATTACTGTTCCCTGCACTGAGCATTAATGGTCCCAGCACTGAGCATTAATGGTCCCAGCACTGAGCAGTAATGGTCCCAGCACTGAACATCAATGGTCCCAGTATTGAGCACTAATGGTCCAAGCACTGAGCAATAACAGTCCCAGCACTGAGCATTACTGGTCCCAGTATTGAGCATTAATGGTCCCAGCATTGAGCATTAATGGTCCCAGTATTCAGCTTTAATGGACCCAGCACTGAGCATTAATGGTCCCAGTATTGAGCATTAATGGTCCCAGTATTGAGCTTTAATGGACCCAGCACTGAGCATTAATGGTCCCAGTATTGAGCATTAATGTTCGAAGCATTGAGCATTAATGTTCCCAGCATTGAGCATTAATGGTCCCTCAACTGGGCATTACTGGTCCCAGCACTGAGCATTACTGGTCCCGGCACTGAGCATTAATGATCCCAGCGCTGAGCATTACTGTTCCCTGCACTGGCATTAATGGTCCCAGCACTGAGCATTAATGGTCCGAGTATTGATCATTAATGGTCCCAGCATTGAATATCAATGGTCCCAGTATTGAGCATTAACGCTCCCAGCATTGAGCATCAATGGTCCCAGCACTGAGCATTACTGGTCACTGCACTGAGAATTACTGGTCCCAGTATTGAGCATTAATGGTCCCAGCACTGAGCATTAATGGTCCCAGCACTGAGCATTACTGGTCCCAGTATTGAGCATTACTGGTCCCAGTATTGAGCATTAATGATCCCAGCACTGAGCATTAATGGTCCCAGCACTGAGCATTACTGGTCCCAGCACTGAGCATTACTGGTCCCAGTATTGAGCATTAATGGTCCCAGCACTGAGCATTAATGGTACCAGCACTGAGTATTACTGGTCCCAGTATTGAGCATTACTGGTCCCTGCACTGAGCATTAAAGGTCCCAGCATTGAACATTAATGGTCCCAGCACTGAGCATTACTGGTCCCAGCACTGAGCATTAAAGGTACCAGTATTGAACATTAATGGTCCCAGCACTGAGCATTACTGGTCCCAGCACTGAGCATTACTGGTCCCAGCACTGAGCATTAATGGTCCCAGCACTGAGCATTACTGGTCCCAGCACTGAGCATTACTGGTCCCAGTATTGAGCATTAATGGTCCCAGCACTGAGCATTCATGGTCCCAGCACTGAGCATTACTGTTCCCAGTATTGAGAATAAATGTTCCCAGCACTGAGCATTACTGGGCCCAGCACTGAGCATTACTGGTCCCAGTATTGAGCATTAATGGTCCCAGCACTGAGCATTAATGGTCCCAGCACTGAGCATTACTGGTCCCAGCACTGATCATTAATTGTCCCAGCACTGATCATTAATGGTCCCAGCACTGAGCATTACTAGTCCCAGCATTGATCATTAATTGTCCCAGCACTGAGCATTATTTGTCCCAGCACTGAGCATTACTGGCCCCAGCACTGAGCATTAATTGTCCCAGCACTGAGCATTAATGGTCCCAGCACTGAGCATTACTGATCCCAGCACTGATTATTAATTGTCCCAGCACTGAGCATTACTGGTCCCTGCACTGAGCATTATCGGTCCCATTATTGAGCATTAATGGTCCCAGCACTGAGCATTACTAGTCCCAGCACTGAGCATAACTGGTCCCAGCACTGAACATTACTGGTCCCAGCACTGAGCATTCATGGTCCCAGCACTGAGCATTAAAAGTCCCATCACCGAGCATTACTGGTCTCAGCACTGAGCATTAATGGTCCCATCACTGAGCATTAATGGTCCCAGCACTGAGCATTACTTGTCCCAGCACTGAGCATAAATGATCTCACCACTGAGCATTAATGGTCCCAACACTGAGCATTAATGGTCCCAGCACTGAGCATTAATGGTCCCAGCACTGAGCATTAATGGTCCCAGCACTGAGCATTACTGATCCCAGCACTGATCATTAATTGTCTAGGCACTGAGCATTAATGGTCCCAGCACTGAACATTACTGGTCCCAGCACTGAGCATTAATGGTCCCAGCGCTGAGCAGTACTGGTCTCAGCACTGAGCATTAATTGTCACTGCACTGAGCATTAATTGTCCCAGCACTGAGCATTAATGGTCTCAGCACTGAGCATTACTGGTCCCAGCACTGAGCATTACTAGTACCAGCACTGAGCATTAATTGTCCCAGCACTGAGCATTAATGGTCCCAGCACCGAGCATTAATTGTCCCAGCACTAAGCATTACTGGTCCCAGCACTGAGCATTACTAGTACCAGCACTGAGCATTACTGGTCTCAGCACTGAGCATTAATGGTCCCATCACTGAGCATTAATGGTCTCAGCACTGAGCATTAATGGTCCCAGCACTGAGCATTACTGGTCCCAGCACTGAGCATTACTGGTCCCGGCACTGAGCATTAATGATCCCAGCGCTGAGCATTACTGTTCCCTGCACTGAGCATTAATGGTCCCAGCACTGAGCATTAATGGTCCGAGTATTGATCATTAATGGTCCCAGCATTGAACATCAATGGTCCCAGTATTCAGCATTAACGCTCCCAGCACTGAGCAGTAATGGTCCCAGCACTGAGTATCAATGGTCCCAGTATTGAGCACTAATGGTCCAAGCACTGAGCAATAACAGTCCCAGCACTGAGCATTACTGGTCCCAGTATTGAGCATTAATGGTCCCAGCATTGAGCATTAATGGTCCCAGTACTGAGCTTTAATGGACCCAGCACTGAGCATTAATAGTCCCAGTATTGAGCATTAATGGTCCCAGTATTGAGCTTTAATGGACCCAGCACTGAGCATTAATGGTCCCAGTATTGAGCATTAATGGTCCCAGCATTGAGCATTAATGGTCCCAGTATTGAGCATTAATTTTCGAAGCATTGAGCATTAATGTTCCCAGCATTGAGCATTAATGGTCCCAGCACTGAGCATTACTGATCCCAGCACTGATTATTAATTGTCCCAGCACTGAGCATTACTGGTCCCTGCACTGAGCATTATCGGTCCCATTATTGAGCATTAATGGTCCCAGCACTGAGCATTACTAGTCCCAGCACTGAGCATAACTGGTCCCAGCACTGAACATTACTGGTCCCAGCACTGAGCATTCATGGTCCCAGCACTGAGCATTAAAAGTCCCATCACCGAGCATTACTGGTCTCAGCACTGAGCATTGATGGTCCCATCACTGAGCATTACTGGTCTCAGCACTGAGCATTAATGGTCCCAGCACTGAGCATTAATGGTCCCAGCACTGAGCATTACTGGTCACAGCACTGAGCATAAATGATCTCACCACTGAGCATTAATGGTCCCAGCACTGAGCATTAATGGTCCCAGCACTGTGCATTAATGGCCCCAGCACTGAGCATTACTGGTCCCAGCACTGAGCATGACTGGTCCCAGTATTGAGCATTAATGTTCCCAACACTGAGCATTACTGGTCCCAATATTGAGAACAAATATTCCCAGCGCTGAGCATTACTGGTCCCAGTATTGAGCATTACTGGTCCCTGCGCTGAGCATTACTGGTCCCAGTATTGAGCATTAATGGTCCCAGCACTGAGAATTAACGTTCCCAACACTGAGCATTACTGGTCCCAGCATTGAACATTACTGGTCCCAGCACTGAGCATTCATGGTCCCAGCACTGAGCATTAAAAGTCCCATCACCGAGCATTACTGGTCTCAGCACTGAGCATTAATGGTCCCATCACTGAGCATTACTGGTCTCAGCACTGAGCATAAATGATCTCACCACTGAGCATTAATGGTCCCAACACTGAGCATTAATGGTCCCAGCACTGAGCATTAATGGTCCCAGCACTGAGCATTAATGGTCCCAGCACTGAGCATTACTGATCCCAGCACTGATCATTAATTGTCTAGGCACTGAGCATTAATGGTCCCAGCACTGAACATTACTGGTCCCAGCACTGAGCATTAATGGTCCCAGCGCTGAGCAGTACTGGTCTCAGCACTGAGCATTAATTGTCACTGCACTGAGCATTAATTGTCCCAGCACTGAGCATTAATGGTCTCAGCACTGAGCATTACTGGTCCCAGCACTGAGCATTACTAGTACCAGCACTGAGCATTAATTGTCCCAGCACTGAGCATTAATGGTCCCAGCACCGAGCATTAATTGTCCCAGCACTAAGCATTACTGGTCCCAGCACTGAGCATTACTAGTACCAGCACTGAGCATTACTGGTCTCAGCACTGAGCATTAATGGTCCCATCACTGAGCATTAATGGTCTCAGCACTGAGCATTAATGGTCCCAGCACTGAGCATTACTGGTCCCAGCACTGAGCATTACTGGTCCCGGCACTGAGCATTAATGATCCCAGCGCTGAGCATTACTGTTCCCTGCACTGAGCATTAATGGTCCCAGCACTGAGCATTAATGGTCCGAGTATTGATCATTAATGGTCCCAGCATTGAACATCAATGGTCCCAGTATTCAGCATTAAAGCTCCCAGCACTGAGCAGTAATGGTCCCAGCACTGAGTATCAATGGTCCCAGTATTGAGCACTAATGGTCCAAGCACTGAGCAATAACAGTCCCAGCACTGAGCATTACTGGTCCCAGTATTGAGCATTAATGGTCCCAGCATTGAGCATTAATGGTCCCAGTACTGAGCTTTAATGGACCCAGCACTGAGCATTAATAGTCCCAGTATTGAGCATTAATGGTCCCAGTATTGAGCTTTAATGGACCCAGCACTGAGCATTAATGGTCCCAGTATTGAGCATTAATGGTCCCAGTATTGAGCTTTAATGGACCCAGCACTGAGCATTAATGGTCCCAGTATTGAGCATTAATGGTCCCAGCATTGAGCATTAATGGTCCCAGTATTGAGCATTAATTTTCGAAGCATTGAGCATTAATGTTCCCAGCATTGAGTATTAATGGTCCCTCAACTGGGCAATAATTGTCCCGGCACTGAACATTAATGTTCTCAGTACTGAGCATAAATGGTCCCAGTATTGAGCATTAATGGTCCCATCACTGAGCATTAATGGTCCCAGCACTGAGCATTAATGGTCCCAGCACTGAGCATTAATGGTCCCAGCACTGAGCATTAATGATCCCCGGACTGAGCATTACTGGTCCCAGCACTGAGCATTAATGGTCCAAGCACTGAGCATTACTGGTCCCAGCACTGAGCATTACTGGTCCCGGCACTGAGCATTAATGATCCCATGGCTGAGCATTACTGTTCCCTGCACTGAGCATTATTGGTCCCAGCACTGAGCATTAATGGTCCGAGTATTGATCATTAATGGTCCCAGCATTGAATATCAATGGTCCCAGTATTGAGCATTAACGCTCCCAGCATTGAGCATCAATGGTCCCAGCACTGAGGATTACTGGTCACTGCACTGAGAATTACTGGTCCCAGTATTGAGCATTAATGGTCCCAGCACTGAGCATTAATGGTCCCAGCACTGAGCATTACTGGTCCCAGTATTGAGCATTACTGGTCCCTGCACTGAGCATTAAAGGTCCCAGTATTGAGCATTAATGGTCCCAGCACTGAGCATTAATGGTCCCAGCACTGAGCATTACTGGTCCCAGCACTGAGCATTACTGGTCCCAGTATTGAGAATAAATGTTCCCAGCACTGAGCATTACTGGACCCAGCACTGAGCATTACTGGTCCCAGTATTGAGCATTAATGGTCCCAGCACTGAGCATTAATGGTCCCAGCACTGAGCATTACTGGTCCCAGCACTGATCATTAATTGTCCCAGCACTGATCATTAATGGTCCCAGCACTGAGCATTATTTGTCCCAGCACTGAGGATTATTTGTCCCAGCACTGAGCATTACTGGCCCCAGCACTGAGCATTAATTGTCCCAGCACTGAGCATTAATGGTCCCAGCACTGAGCATTACTGATCCCAGCACTGATCATTAATTGTCCCAGCACTGAGCATTAATTGTCCCAGCAGTGAGCATTAATGGTCCCAGCACTGAGCATTACTGGCCCCAGCACTGAGCATTAATTGTCCCAGCACTGAGCATTACTGGTCCCTGCACTGAGCATTATCGGTCCCAGTATTGAGCATTAATGGTCCCAGCACTGAGCATTAATGGTCCCAGCACTGAGCATTACTGGTCCCAGCACTGATCATTAATTGTCCCAGCACTGATCATTAATGGTCCCAGCACTGAGCATTATTTGTCCCAGCACTGAGGATTATTTGTCCCAGCACTGAGCATTACTGGCCCCAGCACTGAGCATTAATTGTCCCAGCACTGAGCATTAATGGTCCCAGCACTGAGCATTACTGATCCCAGCACTGATCATTAATTGTCCCAGCACTGAGCATTAATTGTCCCAGCACTGAGCATTAATGGTCCCAGCACTGAGCATTACTGGCCCCAGCACTGAGCATTAATTGTCCCAGCACTGAGCATTACTGGTCCCTGCACTGAGCATTATCGGTCCCATTATTGAGCATTAATGGTCCCAGCACTGAGCATTACTGGTCCCAGCACTGAGCATAACTGGTCCCAGCACTGAACATTACTGGTCCCAGCACTGAGCATTCATGGTCCCAGCACTGAGCATTAAAAGTCCCATCACCGAGCAATACTGGTCTCAGCACTGTAAGGGTTTTGACCCGTGTGTGGCTCTGTGCTCAGCCTGGGTGCTAGTGCGAGGTTAGGCCTTGTTGCCTGTTCTGGTCTCCAGCCAGTCTGGGAGCACTAGACACCTGTGAGTGGTTCGACCCACTCGCCCTTACGGTTCTGACACTGGACTTAGATGCGAGAGCAATAATGGAGAGAAAACTCAGGTAGACCCGGTTGAATGGTACGAAATGGAAAATCTTTATTGCATATTATTCAAGATTACGAAATACATGTCAGAAGCACAGATTAATGACAGTACAATCTTACACGCAGTTATGTAACTAATTTTAGGGAAACGAGGAACAAACGACACATCGTAAATGGGGGCACACATTACAGTTATCCTTAAAACTTAAACCCTCCCCTATCAATTCCTGCTCTAAACTAGATTTGTAGGATCGAGACTCATGCTCACCACTCGTGATAACTCGGAGAATTCCGAAAACTCTGCTCGGATGTTTTTACCGCAGCACCTGATCACCCACGTGTTGATCAGGGGTCTCTGTACCCCACTTGTTTACTCGTTTCTGCACCGGCTAGCAGGCTGGACCGTCTGCTGTCATGAAGATCTGTGTTGTCCTCGGAGTTCCGACACTACTCAAAAAAGAGTCTTCCTGTGCCCTCGCCCTGGTGCGATAAAATTCGAAGAATAGTCTTCCGATGCCAGTTGGGAAGCAGTTACCGATTTATCGAGCGCGGTCGGGGCTTACTGACCGTGGCGATATGTATTGTCGTCTTCTTCTCTTCTCATCTCATCTCATCTCATCTCATCTCATCTCATCTCATCTCATCTCGGGCCTTTGGTTCCAACACCGTTTACCGACTTCTCGGGATGGTGTGCCCGTCTCAAGGCTTCACAGCCCAGTTCCACACAGATCTTCGCGGCAAGCCACGAGGCTGATCCTGGCGGATCAGAAAGTTCGATAGTCGAGCAGCAAGAGGCAGATGCAAGAGTCAAGAGGCAGGAACAAGTCGGCGAGCGAATAAGAGAAAGATGGACGGTTGTAGCTTACAGTTATAGTGCTGAAACTCTTCTTTTCCCGCCCAACCTTAATGTCTTTTCTTTTGTCAGGGTTTTGGCGCTCAAACTTCTTGTATAGGGTGATCTCCGTTTTAATGGGTTTCGGTGATACTTGTAACTGTCTGAGTACCCGTTAATACTTCTCCCATTGTGTAACCGGTCGGTATTCTCCCTGGAGGGGTTTTGGGGCTTCCAAATGTTTTCTGTAACTACCCGCAAACGGCTCTCTCATCGTAGAGTCGTGGGGATTTTGCATATTAATGTCTTTGGATGGGTTCTTGATCGCTTGGTACAATAGCCCTTATTCGCACCTGGGAGACCGATTTCAGTATTTATGTGTATACTGCAAACCCATAGGGGTAAAAATTCACTTGGTTGCGCCTCCCGTTAGCGCCTTAAGAGGGCGCTAATGGGGCGTTAAGCCGCTAACGCTCGGGCACAGCGCTGTTTGCGCCGCTCGAGAACTTAACTTGAGATTGTGCGGCGGCGCTAAAACTTACCGCTGCGACCACCTGCGCGCGCAGATTGTGACGTCATCCCATGGTGCACCCCGGAGCGGAAATTGAGTGGCGCCCCCTGCCTTACCGCCTGGCGCTTCCAACGACCGGAAGACTGGAACGTTATCAATCGCTGTGGGGCTGGGGGGGGCGCTATTTAAAGGGGGCCTCTTCCTGTCTTTTTCTGTGGTCGACATTTATGCACCACTCGTTCTGAGAGAGAGAGAGAGATTCGGAGAGAGAGAGAGAGAGACTTCTACATTGACTCAACGCTTTGTGAGGTAGTTTGGCCTAGTTCATCCTAACTTTGTTGCTACTTTAGTTGCTGTACCTCATTACTTTTCTGGCAAAGAGAATATGGGGGCTGCAATGATTGGGGGCGTCGTCCTGCTCCAGCTGAATCGGAGGATAGTGAGACGCAGACAGAGAGTGGCAATGATGGCCAGACGGAGGAGGGCCATCAGGCGCATGTACAGGAGAGCTTACCCTCCCAGGGTATATCGTGAACAGCTCTCCTACATCCATATGTCCGAGGAGCTGTGTTTGCGAAGGCTGCGATTCAGCAAGGAGGTGGTCACTGAGCTCTGCCACCTGCTGCAGCCAGATCTGCAGCCTCAGCTGAGGTCCAGGACGTCTCTGTCGGTGGCAGTGAAGGTCACAGTGGCTTTGAACTTCTACGCCACTGGCTCATTCCAAGCTGCTATTGGGGACCTCGCCAATATCTCCCAGTTTGCGGTGCATCGCTGCATCCGGCAGGTCACCAATGCCCTCTTCAGAAGGAGACGAGACTTCATCTCTTTCCCTATGACCCCAGACAAGCAGCATGACCATGCTATGGGCTTTGCGAGGGTAGCGGGCTTCCCCATGGTGCAGGGCGCCATTGACTGCACGCATGTGGCTTTGCGTGCTCCGCGAGAGAATGCAGAGGAATTCAGGAACAGAAAGGGGTTCCATTCCTTGAATGTGCAGTTGGTCTGTGACCACAGACAGGTGATTCTCGCTGTCAATGCCCACTATCCGGGCAGCTGCCACGATGCTTTCATCCTGCGCCAGACTACTGTGGCAGAACTTTTCGAGGCACCGCATCAGCCAGTTGGTTGGCTTCTGGGGGACAAGGGGTACGCATTGAGCACCTGGCTAATGACACCGCTCCGTGCGCCAAACACCCCTGCTGAGCTGCGGTACCAGGAAAGCCAACAAGCAACCAGGAACATTATTGAGCGCACAATCGGCGTGCTGAAACAACGGTTCCGCTGTCTGGACCATTCCGGAGGAGCCCTGCAGTACTCGCCTGAGCAAGTTTCGAACTTCGTAGTCGTGTGCTGCATGTTGCACAACATGGCAATCCTCAGGACCCAGCCAATGCCACCAGGCCTTGTAGCACCACCAGAGGAGGAGGAGGAAGAGGAGGAACAGGACGAGGACGATGATCATCAGCAGTACCAAGGCAGGAGGGCGGCCCACAATGGTCAAACTGCAAGGGCCGTCCGTCAACGACTAATAGCAAGCCGCTTCTAGGGCCCCTGCCATTGCTACAAACACGAATCAACCCAGCACGCAACCCCTAAGCCGGCCAAGGCACCAATAATTCCAACCACCAGCCATGTATATTTTGAATACAGAAACTTATTTATTGTACAAACTCTGTGTGTGTCAATTCCTCATGACAAACTCATAGAAATAAACACAAAAAAACAGTCAATAACATAACTGGTTCTCACAACCTGGAGATAATGTCCAAAACACTAAACAAAAGTTGGGCCATGAACCTCGGCCTTTAATAAAAAAATGACCAGCATTTTGGCACACCTCCTACTTTCTGCCCTTCGAGGGTGATCTCCTTCCCTTGCGCACTTCCCCCCTTCTAACCCTACTGCTCCTCCGTAATGGGACCTCAGTGGCTGCAGCAAGGCTGGTGGAAGGCTGCTGCTCGTCAGACCCTGACACTGCAGATGCCCCTGAAGGACGGCCTCGACCACTTCTGGGCCTGGAGGGCCCGGCTGCAGACTGCACCAACTCTGCATGGGCGGCAGCAGTCTGTCCTACAGGCGGTGGCAAGTGCAGTGGAGAAGTGACAGTGTTGGCAGCAGGAATGCTGTCATCGTGAGAGAGGACAGCAACTCCCTGCTCGCCTGACACACTGGCACTCCCACGGGGCAGCACTTCAGCATCCGGAGCAATTTGCCGGAGAACAGATTGCTGGCCTGCTGCGGCGCGGTGACAGCCCCGGGGACATGTGCACGAACCATCGAGGATGGCAGCAGTCAGTGCTCGCGTGGCCTCAATCTGAGTCTGCATGAGAGCAGTCTCAGATGGGTTCCTGGCAGCCAGTGACTGAATTGCAGCACTAAGCTTTAGTGTGGCATCCGCCTGTGCTACAGCGAAGTGCTCCACACTCCTTGCCAGTGCCTCAATGCATTCGGGCACCCTTCCCACTGCACCCATGAGCTCAGTGTGCATGCCCACCGCCTGGCTGTTCATTTCTGCAATCAGCCGCTCCTCCTCTGCGTCCATTGCAGTAGGAGTGTCTGGCATACTCTCCCTCTGGGGAGAAGGTTCCCGTTCTTCCCTCCCCCCCCCCCATGGCGTTGCTGCAGCCCGCTGGGTCCTGGAGCTTCACCATCATCAGCCCCTTCCCCCCTGCTCCCCTCCGGGGAAGGCGTGTTCCCAGTGTGGCCATGGGCTTCCTCGGGAGAGGGTGGCACTGATGCTCCGGCTTCCTCTTCCTCCTCAGCTGCAGCATCACTCCCAGTGGCAGCTTCAGGGCCTGTCTCCTCAGCTGGTGAATCACCATCTGAAAGCAGGGAGGTACAAGAGTGGCTTTAGCGTGAGGACAGGGTGGCAGTAAGGGAGGAATAAGTGCAGCGAGTTAGCAAGTTGGATTGAAAGTGTCAAAGGCTGGTATTGTGAGGGACAAGTGGAAGGACAGAGGACAAAAAGGTGATGACCTTACCATTGCTGTCCACAACGGGGTCGGCGTCCCCAGTGGCGATGGGACCGATCACCCGGCTTGCCACAATCCTGTGGACGCGCTCCTCCAGATCGCTGAGGGGTTGCAGCTGAAGCCGCCCTCCACCCGTCCGTTGCTGCTGTCTCTGATTATGAGCCAGCTTAGCCTGCAAGAAAAAGGACAGCATCTGAGTAAATATACAGCCATGGTCTTGCCTGATGTGCCTCCCATAGGTGAATAGCCCTTACAATATGCAGCCATGGTCTTGCCTGATGTGCCTCCCATAGGTGAATAGCCCTTACTGTATGCAAAGTGTGGAATGTGTGTGTGTGTTTGATGAAAGGGCCATAGGTGTTGCATGAGTGTTGTGCATTGGGGTTTTAAGACCCTCTGGCCATGGAGTGAGGTTGAGATGGAGGGATGGAGAGGTATTGAGAAAAAGCCACTCACCCTGACGACCCGAGTGAGGTCGTTGAACTTTTTGCGGCACTGAACATGGGTCCTGGGCACCATGCTCCTGGAGGAGACGCTCTGAGCCACCTCCCTCCACACTCTTCTGAACTCGCGTGGCAAAGGCCTCCTGCCACTCTCCGGGAACAGCATGCATCGTCTGCGCTCCACTGCGTCAACCAGAGCATCCAAGGCCCGCTCGGTGAAGCGATGAGCGCGTTCTCTCACCCTCTCCATGCTTGGCAGCAAAATGGATTACAGGTCTCTCCAGGCTGAGATTCAAGGCTGCAATGAGCAGGGTGTGGCTGGGGAGCAAGTGGCCCCCCCCCGCTTTAAGAAGTGTCCGGCGCCAGTGTGTCTGTGTTCCCTCGCTAACTGGCAGCAGCTGCGCTGCGCTCGTGCGCTGAGGTAGCGCCTCACTCCTAGGCCTTTGCGCCTTAAGAGAGGTGTGCAGCGCCTGCTTTAGCGCTCCACTCACCTCCCGGGGCGGTAAAAGTGAAGTTTCCTGTCAGTGCCGATAATTAGCGCAAGGCGCTAATATTTGCGCTCGGACGATATTTGCGCCCCAAATGGGGCGCGACCTAATTTCTACCCCATAATGTCTTGTGTATTATCTCAAATGTGCTGAGTCTTGATCGATCTCGCACAAATGTTTATTGGAACGCCATCTTGTCTGCTTATCGAAAAGTCTAGAATGTTCTGCCACGAGGCGTGGCGGCCATTTTACAGGCTGCTTGTGTCCACTTTGAAAACCTGACAGCATTCTGCTGAAATAAAGCTGTTTGAACGAAACTATGTGTTTTCTCCTTATTTATAAAATCGCGATTATATTGCGAATTCTACAGCACTGAGCATTAATGGTCCCATCACTGAGCATTACTGGTCTCAGCACTGAGCATTACTGGCCCCAGCACTGACCATTAATTGTCCCAGCACTGAGCATTAATGGTCCCAGTACTGAGCATTACTGGTCCCAGCACTGATCATTAATTGTCACAGCACTGAGCATTAATGGTCCCAGTACTGAGCATTACTGGTCCCAGCACTGATCATTAATTGTCACAGCACTGAGCATTACTGGTCCCAGCACTGAGCATTAATGGTCCCAGCACTGAGCATTAATGGTCCCAGCACTGATCATTAATTCTCCCAGCACTGAGCATTACTGGTCCCAGCACAATCATTAATGGTCCCAGCACTGAGCATTAATGGTCCCAGCACTGAGTATCAATGGTCCCAGTATTGAGCACTAATGGTCCAAGCACTGAGCAATAACAGTCCCAGCACTGAGCATTACTGGTCCCAGTATTGAGCATTAATGGTCCCAGCATTGAGCATTAATGGTCCCAGTATTGAGCTTTAATGGACCCAGCACTGAGCATTAATAGTCCCAGTATTGAGCATTAATGGTCCCAGTATTGAGCATTACTGGTCCCAGCACTGATCATTAATTGTCCCAGTACTGAGCATTAATGGTCCCAGCACTGAGCATTACTGGCCCCAGCACTGACCATTAATTGTCCCAGCACTGAGCATTAATGGTCCCAGCACTGAGCATTACTAGTACCAGCACTGAGCATTAATTGTCCCAGCACTAAGCATTACTGGTCCCAGCACTGAGCATTACTAGTACCAGCACTGAGCATTACTGGTCTCAGCACTGAGCATTAATGGTCCCATCACTGAGCATTAATGGTCTCAGCACTGAGCATTAATGGTCCCAGCACTGAGCATTAATGGTCCCAGTATTGAGCATTAATGGTCCCAGCATTGAGCATTAATGGTCCCAGTATTGAGCATTAATGTTCGAAGCATTGAGCATTAATGTTCCCAGCATTGAGCATTAATGGTCCCTCAACTGGGCAATAATTGTCCCAGCACTGAACATTAATGTTCTCAGCACTGAGCATAAATGGTCCCAGTATTGAGCATTAATGGTCCCAGCACTGAGCATTAATGGTCCCAGCACTGAGCATTAATGGTCCCAGCACTGAGCATTAATGATCCCCGGACTGAGCATTACTGGTCCCAGCACTGAGCATTAATGGTCCAAGCACTGAGCATTAATTGTTCCAGCACTGAGCATTAATGGTCCCAGCACTGAGCATTAATGGTCCCACCACTGAGCATTACTGATCCCAGCACTGATCATTAATTGTCTAGGCACTGATCATTAATTGCCCCAGCACTGAACATTATTGGTCCCAGCACTGAGCATTAATGGTGCCAGCGCTGAGCAGTACTGGTCTCAGCACTGAGCATTAATTGTCACTGCACTGAGCATTAATTGTCCCAGCACTGAGCATTAATGGTCTCAGCACTGAGCATTAATGGTCCCAGCACTGAGCATTAATTGTCCCAGCACTAAGCGTTACTGGTCCCAGCACTGAGCATTACTAGTACCAGCACTGAGCATTAATTGTCCCAGCACTGAGCATTAATGGTCCCAGCACTGAGCATTACTGGTCCCAGCACTGATCATTAATTGTCTCAGCACTGAGCATTAATTGTCCCAGCACTAAGCATAACTGGTCCCAGCACTGAGCATTACTAGTACCAGCACTGAGCATTAATGGTCCCAGCACTGAGCATTAATTGTCTCAGCATTGAGTATTAATTGTCCCAGCACTGAGCATTACTGGTCCCAGATCAGAGCATTAATTGTCCCAGCACTGAGCATTAACTGTCCCAGGACTGAGCATTACTGTTCCCAGCACTGAGCATTACTGGTCTCAGCACTGAGCATTAATTGTCCCAGCACTGATCATTAATTGTCCCAGCACTGATCATTATTGTCCCAGCACTGAGCATTGCTGGTCCCAGCACTAAGCATTAATTGTCTCAGCATTGAGCATTGATTGTCCCAGCACTGAGCATTACCGGTCCCAGCACTGAGCATTAATTGTCCCAGCACTGAGCATTAATAGTCCCAGCACTGAGCATTACTGGTCCCAGCACTGATCATTAATTGTCCCAGCACTGAGCATTAATGGTCCCAGTATTGAGCATTACTGGTCCCAGCACTGATCATTAATTGTCCCAGTACTGAGCATTAATGGTCCCAGCACTGAGCATTACTGGACCCAGCACTGACCATTAATTGTCCCACCACTGAGCATTAATGGTCCCAGCACTGAGCATTACTAGTACCAGCACTGAGCATTAATTGTCCCAGCACTAAGCATTACTGGTCCCAGCACTGAGCATTACTAGTACCAGCACTGAGCATTACTGGTCTCAGCACTGAGCATTAATGGTCCCATCACTGAGCATTAATGGTCTCAGCACTGAGCATTAATGGTCCCAGCACTGAGCATTAATGGTCCCAGTATTGAGCATTAATGGTCCCAGCATTGAGCATTAATGGTCCCAGTATTGAGCATTAATGTTCGAAGCATTGAGCATTAATGTTCCCAGCATTGAGCATTAATGGTCCCAGCACTGAGCATTAATGGTCCCAGCACTGAGCATTAATGGTCCCAGCACTGAGCATTAATGATCCCCGGACTGAGCATTACTGGTCCCAGCACTGAGCATTAATGGTCCAAGCACTGAGCATTAATTGTTCCAGCACTGAGCATTAATGGTCCCAGCACTGAGCATTAATGGTCCCACCACTGAGCATTACTGATCCCAGCACTGATCATTAATTGTCTAGGCACTGAGCATTAATTGCCCCAGCACTGAACATTATTGGTCCCAGCACTGAGCATTAATGGTGCCAGCGCTGAGCAGTACTGGTCTCAGCACTGAGCATTAATTGTCACTGCACTGAGCATTAATTGTCCCAGCACTGAGCATTAATGGTCTCAGCACTGAGCATTAATGGTCCCAGCACTGAGCATTAATTGTCCCAGCACTAAGCGTTACTGGTCCCAGCACTGAGCATTACTAGTACCAGCACTGAGCATTAATTGTCCCAGCACTGAGCATTAATGGTCCCAGCACTGAGCATTACTGGTCCCAGCACTGATCATTAATTGTCTCAGCACTGAGCATTAATTGTCCCAGCACTAAGCATAACTGGTCCCAGCACTGAGCATTACTAGTACCAGCACTGAGCATTAATGGTCCCAGCACTGAGCATTAATTGTCTCAGCATTGAGCATTAATTGTCCCAGCACTGAGCATTACTGGTCCCAGATCAGAGCATTAATTGTCCCAGCACTGAGCATTAACTGTCCCAGGACTGAGCATTACTGTTCCCAGCACTGAGCATTACTGGTCTCAGCACTGAGCATTAATTGTCCCAGCACTGATCATTAATTGTCCCAGCACTGATCATTATTGTCCCAGCACTGAGCATTACTGGTCCCAGCACTAAGCATTAATTGTCTCAGCATTGAGCATTGATTGTCCCAGCACTGAGCATTACCGGTCCCAGCACTGAGCATTAATTGTCCCAGCACTGAGCATTAATAGTCCCAGCACTGAGCATTACTGGTCCCAGCACTGATCATTAATTGTCCCAGCACTGAGCATTAATGGTCCCAGCACTGAGCATTACTGGCCCCAGCACTGAGCATTAATTGTCCCAGCACTGAGCATTAATGGTCCCAGTACTGAGCATTACTGCTCCCATCACTGATCATTAATTGTCCCAGCACTGAGCATTACTGGTCCCAGCACTGAGCATTACTGGTCCAAGCACTGAGCATTAATGGTCCCAGCAATGAGCATTAATGGTCCCAGCACTGATCATTAATTCTCCCAGCACTGAGCATTACTGGTCCCAGCACAATCATTAATGGTCCCAGCACTGAGCATTAATGGTCCCAGCACTGAATATCAATGGTCCCAGTATTGAGCACTAATGGTCCATGCACTGAGCAATAACAGTCCCAGCACTGAGCATTACTGGTCCCAGTATTGAGCATTAATGGTCCCAGCATTGAGCATTAATGGTCCCAGTATTGAGCTTTAATGGACCCAGCACTGTGCATTAATAGTCCCAGTATTGAGCATTAATGGTCCCAGCATTGAGCATTAATGGTCCCAGAATTGAGCATTATTGGTCCCAGAATTGAGCATTAATGGTCCCAGTATTGAGCATTAATGGTCCCAGTATTGAGCATCAATGGACCCAGCACTGAGCATTAATGGTCCCAGTATTGAGCATTAATGGTCCCAGCATTGAGCATTAATGGTCCCAGTATTGAGCATTAATGGTCATTCAACTGGGCAATAATTGTCCCGGCACTGAACATTAATGTTCTCAGCACTGAGCATAAATGGTCCCAGTATTGAGCATTAATGGTCCCAGCACTGAGCATTAATGGTCCCAGCACTGAGCATTAATGGTCCCAGCACTGAGCATTACTGGTCCCAGCACTGAGCATCAATGGTCCCAGCACTGAGCATTAATGGTCCCAGTATTGAGCATTAATGGTCCCAGCATTGAGCATTAATGGTCCCAGCATTGAGCATTAATGGTCCCAGTATTCAGCTTTAATGGACCCAGCACTGAGCATTAATAGTCCCAGTATTGAGCATTAATGGTCCCAGCATTGAGCATTAATGGTCCCAGTATTGAGCATTACTGGTCCCTGCACTGAACTTTAATGTTCCCAGCACTGAGCATTACTGGTCCCAGCACTGAGCATTAATGGTCCCAGCACTGAGCATTACTGGCCCCAGTATTGACCATTAATGGTCCCAGTACTGAGCATTAATGGTCCCAGCACTGAGCATTACTGGTCCCTGCACTGAGCATTACTGGTCCCAGTATTGAGCATTAATGGTCCCAGCACTGAGCATTAATGGTCCCAGCACTGAGCATTACTGGTCTCAGCACTGAGCATTAATGGTCCAGGCACTGAGCATTAATGTTCCCAGCACTGAGCATTAATGGTCCCAGCACTGAGCATTAATGGTCCAGGCACTGAGCATTAATGTTCCCAGCACTGAGCATTAATGGTCCCAGCACTGAGCATTACTGGTCCCAGCACTGAGAATTACTGGTCCCAGCACTTAGCATTAATAGTCCCAGTATTGAGCATTAATGGTCCCAGCATTGAGCATTAATGGTCCCAGAATTCAGCATTAATGGTCCCAGCACTGAGCATTAATAGTCCCAGTATTGAGCATTAATGGTCCCAGCATTGAGCATTAATAGGTCCCTAGTATTGAGCATTACTGGTCCCAGCACTGAGCATTAATGGTCCAGGCACTGAGCATTAATGTTCCCAGCACTGAGCATTAATGGTCCCAGCACTGAGCATTAATGGTCCAGGCACTGAGCATTAATGTTCCCAGCACTGAGCATTAATGGTCCCAGCACTGAGCATTACTGGTCCCAGCACTGAGCATTACTGGTCCCAGCACTGAGCATTAATAGTCCCAGTATTGAGCATTAATGGTCCCAGCATTGAGCATTAATGGTCCCAGAATTGAGCATTAATGGTCCCAGTATTGAGCATTAATAGTCCCAGTTTTGAGCATTAATGGTCCCAGCATTGAGCATTAATAGTCCTAGTATTGAGCATTAATGGTCCCAGTATTGAGCTTTAATGGACCCAGCACTGAGCATTAATGGTCCCAGCACTGAGCATTAATGGTCCCAGCATTGAGCATTAATAGTCCTAGTATTGAGCATTAATGGTCCCAGTATTGAGCTTTAATGGACCCAGCACTGAGCATTAATGGTCCCAGCACTGAGCATTAATGGTCCCAGCAATGAGCATTAATGGTCCCAGCACTGATCATTAATTCTCCCAGCACTGAGCATTACTGGTCCCAGCACAATCATTAATGTTCCCAGCACTGAGCATTAATGGTCCCAGCACTGAATATCAATGGTCCCAGTATTGAGCACTAATGGTCCCAGTATTGAGCATTAATGGTCCTAGTATTGAGCATTAATGGTCCCAGCATTGAGCATTAATGGTCCCAGCATTGAGCATTAATGGTCCCAGTATTCAGCTTTAATGGACCCAGCACTGAGCATTATAGTCCCAGTATTGAGCATTAATGGTCCCAGCATTGAGCATTAATGGTCCCAGAATTGAGCATTAATGGTCCAAGTATTGAGCATTAATAGTCCTAGTATTGAGAATTAATGGTCCCAGTATTGAGCATTAATGGTCCCTCAACTGAGCATTAATGGTCCCAGTATTGAGCATTAATGGTCCCAGCACTGAGCATTAATGGTCCCAGCACTGAGCATTAATGGTCCCAGCACTGAGCATTACTGGTCCCAGTATTGAGCATTAATGGTCCCAGCACTGAGCATTAATGGTCCCAGCACTGAGCATTAATGGTCCCAGCACTGAGCATTACTGGTCCCAGCACTGAGCATTAATGGTCCCAGCACTGAGCATTACTGGTCCCAGCACTGAGCATCAATGGTCCCAGCACTGAGCATTAATGGTCCCAGTATTGAGCATTAATGGTCCCAGCATTGAGCATTAATGGTCCCAGTATTCAGCTTTAATGGACCCAGTACTGAGCATTAAAAGTCCCAGTATTGAGCATTAATGGTCCCAGCATTGAGCATTAATGGTCCCAGAATTGACCATTAATGGTCCCAGTATTGAGCATTAATAGTCCCAGTATTAAGCATTAATGCTCCCAGCATTGAGCATTAATAGTCCCAGTATTGAGCATTAATGGTCCCAGTATTGAGTTTTAATGGACCCAGCACTGAGCATTAATGGTCCCAGTATTGAGCATTAATGGTCCCAGCATTGAGCATTAATGTTCCCAGCATTGAGCATTAATGGTCTCGCAACTGAGCATTAATGGTCCCAGTATTGAGCATTAATGGTCCCAGCACTGAGCATTAATTGTCCCAGCACTGAGCATTACTGGTCCCAGCACTGAGCATTAATTGTCCCAGCACTGAGCATTACTGGTCCCAGCACTGCGCATTACTGGTCCCAGCACTGAGCAACAATGGTCCCAGCACTGAGCATTAATGGTCCCAGTATTGAGCATTAATGGTCCCAGCATTGAGCATTAATGGTCCCAGTATTGAGCTTTAATGGACCCAGCACTGAGCATTAATGTTCCCATCACTGAGCATTAATGATTTCAGTATTGAGCATTAATGGTCCCAACACTGAACATTAATGGTCCTAGTATAGAAACATAGAAACATATAAAAATAGGAGCAGGTGTAGGCCATTCGGCCCTTCGAGCCTGCTCCGCCATTCAATATGATCATGGCTGATCCTCTATCTCAATACCATATTCCCGCTCTCTCCCCATACTATTTGATGCCTTTTTTTGTCTAGAAATCTATCTAAATCCTTCTTAAATGTATTCAGTGACTTGGCCTCCACAGCCTTCTGTGGTAGAGAATTCCACAGGTTCACCACTCTCTGAGTGAAGACATTTCTCCTCATCTCTGTCCTAAATGTCCTACCCCATATCCTGAGACTCTGACCCCTCGTTCTAGAGCCCCCCAGCCAGGGGAAACATCCTCCCTGCATCCAGTCTGTCCAGCCCTGTCAGAATTTTATACGTTTCAATGAGATCCCCTCTCATTCTTCTAATCTAATACAGGCTTAGTCGACCCAATCTCTCCTCATACGACAGCCCTGCCATCCCAGGAATCAGTCTGGTGAACTGTCGCTGCACTCCCTCTATGGCAAGTATATCCTTTCTTAGGTAAGGAGACCAAAATTGCTCACAGTACTCCAGGTGTGGTCTCACCAAGGCCCTGTATGACTGTAGTAAGACATCCTTGCTCCTGTACTCAAATCCTCTTGCAATGAAGGCCAACATATCATTTGCCTTCCTAACTGCTTGCTGCACCTGCAGTGACTGGTGTACAAGGACACCCAGGTCCCTATGTACATCAACATTTCCCAATCTATCACTATTTAAATAATATTTAAATAATACTCTGCCTTTCTGTTTTTCCTACCGAAGTGGATAACTTCACATTTATTCACGTTATACTGCATCTGCCATGTATCTGCCCACTCACTCAACTTCTCTAAGTCGCCTTGAAGCCTCTTTGCATCCTCCTCACAACTCACAATCCCACCTAGTTTTGTGTCGTCAGCAAACTTGGAAATATTACATTTGGTTCCCTCATCCAAATCATTGATATATATTGTGAATAGCTGGGGCCCAAGCACTGATCCCTGCAGTACCCCACTAGTCGCCGCCTGCCACCCCAAAAAAGACCCATTTATTCCTAATCTATGTTTCCTGTCTGTTCATCAATGTTCAATCCATGCCAGTATATTACCCCCAATCCCATGTGCTTTAATTTTGCACACAAACCTCTTAGGTGGGACTTTATCAAAGGACTTCTGAAAATCCAAATACACCACATCCACTGGTTCTCCCTTATTTATTCTACGAGTAACAACCTCAAAAAAAATTCCAGTAGGTTTGGCAAATACGATTTCCCTTTCATCAATCCACTGAGCATTAGTGGTCCCAGCACTGTGCATTAATGGTCCCAGCACTGAGCATTAGTGGTCCCAGCACTGAGCATTAATGGTCCCAGCACTGAGCATTAATGGTCCCAGCACTGAGCATTAATGGTCCCAGCACTGAGCATTAATGGTCCCACCACTGAGCATTAATGGTCCCAGCACTGAGCATTAGTGGTCCCAGCACTGAGCATTAATGGTCCCAGCACTGAGCATTAGTGGTCCCAGCACTGAGCATTAATGGTCCCAGCACTGAGCATTAATGGTCCCAGCACTGAGCATTAATGGTCCCAGCACTGAGCATTAATGGTCCCAGCACTGAGCATTAATGGTCCCAGCACTGAGCATTACTGGTCCCAGCACTGAGCATTAATGGTCCCACCACTGAGCATTAATGGTCCCAGCACTGAGCATTACTGGTCCCAGCACTGAGCATTACTGGTCCCAGCACTGAGCATTACTGGTCCCAGCACTGAGCATTAATGGTCCCACCACTGAGCATTAATGGTCCCAGCACTGAGCATTAATGGTCCCAGCACTGCGCATTAATGGTCCCAGCACTGAGCATTAATGGTCCCAGCACTGAGCATTAATGGTCCCAGCACTGAGCATTAATGGTCCCAGCACTGAGCATTAATGGTCCCAGCACTGAGCATTAATGGTCCCACCACTGAGCATTAATGGTCCCAGCACTGAGCATTACTGGTCCCAGCACTGAGCATTACTGGTCCCAGCACTGAACATTACTGTTCCCTGTATTGAGCATTAATTGTCCCAGCACTGAACATTACTGGTCCCAGCACTGAGCATTACTGGTCCCAATATTGAGCATTAACGGGCACAGTATTGAGCATTAATGGGCCTAGCATTGAACATTACTGGTCCCAGTATTGAGCATTAATGGTCCCAGCACTGAACATTACTGGTCCCAATACTGAGCATTAATGGTTCCAGTATCGAGCATTAATGGTCCCAGCACTGAGCATTACTGCTCCAAGTATTGAGCATTACTGGCCCCAGTATTGAGCATTAATGGTTCCAGCACTGAGCATTACTGGTCCCAGCACTGAGCATTACTGGTCCCAGCACTGAGTATTAATGGTCCCAGCACTGATCATTACTGGCCCCAGCACTGAGCATAATTGGTCCCAGCACTGAGTATTAATGGTCCCAGCACTGAGCATTACTGGTCCCAGCACTGAGCATTAATGGTCCCATCACTGACCATTACTGGTCCCAGCACTGAGCATTACTGGTCCCAGTATTGAGCATTAATGGTCTCAACACTGAGCATTAATGATCCCAGCACTGAGCATTACTGGTCCCAGTATTGAGCATTACTGGTCCCAGCACTGAGCATTACTGGTCCCAGCACTGAGCATTACTGGCCCCAGCACTGGGCATTACTGGTCCCAGCACTGAGCATTAATGGTCCCAGCACTGAGCATTAATGGTCCCAGCACTGAGCATTACTGGTCCCAGTATTGAGAATTAATGGTCCCAGCACTGAGCATTACTGTTCCCTGCACTGAGCATTACTGGTCCCAGTATTGAGCATTAATGGTCCCAGCACTGAGCATTACTGGTCCCAGCACTGAGCATTACTGGTCCCAGCACTGAGCATTACTGGTCCCAGCACTGAGCATTACTGGTCCCAGCACTGAGCATTACTGGTCCCAGCACTGAGCATTACTGGTCCCAGCACTGAGCATTAATGGTCCCATCACTGAGCATTTCTGGGCTCAGCACTGAGCATTACTGGTCCCAGCACTGAGCATTAATGGTCCCATCACTGAGCCTTACTGGTCTCAGCACTGAGCATTAATGGTCCCATCACTGAGCATTACTGGGCTCAGCACTGAGCATTAATGGTCCCATCACTGAGCATTACTGGGCTCAGCACTGAGCATTAATGATCTCAGCACCGAGCATTAATGGTCCCAACACTGTGCATTAATGGTCCCAGCACTGAGCATTACTGGTCCCAGCACTGATCATTAATTGTCTCAGCACTGAGCATTAATTGTCCCTGCACTAAGCATTACTGGTCCCAGCACTGAGCATTACTAGTACCAGCACTGAGCATTAATTGTCCCAGCACTGTGCATTAATTGTCCCAGCACTAAGCATTACTGGTCCCAGATCAGAGCATTAATTGTCCCAGCACTGAGCATTAATTGTCCCAGCACTGAGCATTACTGCTCCCAGCACTGAGCATTACTGGTCTCAGCACTGAGCATTAATTGTCCCAGCACTGATCATTACTGCTCCCAGCACTGAGCATTACTGGTCTCAGCACTGAGCATTAATTGTCCCAGCACTGATCATTAATTGTCCCAGCACTGAGCATTAATTGTCCCAGCACTGAGCATTACTGGTCCCAGCACTGAGCATTAATGGTCCCAGCACTGAGCATTAATTGTCCCAGCACTGAGCATTAATGGTCCCAGCACTGAGCATTAATGGTCCCAGCACTGAGCATTAATGGTCCCAGCACTGAGCATTAATGGTCCCAGCACTGAGCATTAATGGTCCCAGCACTGAGCATTAATGGTCCCAGCACTGAGCATTAATGGTCCCAGCACTGAGCATTAATGGTCCCAGCACTGAGCATTAATGGTCCCAGCACTGAGCATTAATGGTCCCAGCACTGAGCATTACTGGTCCCAGCACTGAGCATTACTGGTCCCAGCACTGAGCATTACTGGTCCCAGCACTGAGCATTAATGGTCCCAGCACTGAACATTACTGGTCCCAGCACTGAGCATTACTGGTCCCAATATTGAGCATTAACGGGCACAGTATTGAGCATTAATGGGCCCAGCATTGAACATTACTGGTCCCAGTATTGAGCATTAATGGTCCCAGCACTGAACATTACTGGTCCCAGCACTGAGCATTAATGGTTCCAGTATTGAGCATTAATGGTCCCAGCACTGAGCATTACTGGTCCAAGTATTGAGCATTACTGGCCCCAGTATTGAGCATTAATGGTTCCAGCACTGAGCATTACTGGTCCCAGCACTGAGCATTACTGGTCCCAGCACTGAGCATTACTGGTCCCAGCACTGAGCATTACTGGTCCCAGCACTGAGTATTAATGGTCCCAGCACTGATCATTACTGGCCCCAGCACTGAGCATAATTGGTCCCAGCACTGAGTATTAATGGTCCCAGCACTGAGCATTACTGGTCCCAGCACTGAGCATTAATGGTCCCATCACTGACCATTACTGGTCCCAGCACTGAGCATTACTGGTCCCAGTATTGAGCATTAATGGTCTCAACACTGAGCATTAATGATCCCAGCACTGAGCATTACTGGTCCCAGTATTGAGCATTACTGGTCCCAGCACTGAGCATTACTGGTCCCAGCACTGAGCATTACTGGCCCCAGCACTGAGCATTACTGGTCCCAGCACTGAGCATTAATGGTCCCAGCACTGAGCATTAATGGTCCCAGCACTGAGCATTACTGGTCCCAGTATTGAGAATTAATGGTCCCAGCACTGAGCATTACTGTTCCCTGCACTGAGCATTACTGGTCCCAGTATTGAGCATTAATGGTCCCAGCACTGAGCATTACTGGTCCCAGCACTGAGCATTACTGGTCCCAGCACTGAGCATTACTGGTCCCAGCACTGAGCATTACTGGTCCCAGCACTGAGCATTACTGGTCCCAGCACTGAGCATTACTGGTCCCAGCACTGAACATTAATGGTCCCATCACTGAGCATTTCTGGGCTCAGCACTGAGCATTAATGGTCCCATCACTGAGCATTACTGGGCTCAGCACTGAGCATTAATGGTCCCATCACTGAGCATTACTGGGCTCAGCACTGAGCATTAATGATCTCAGCACTGAGCATTAATGGTCCCAACACTGTGCATTAATGGTCCCAGCACTGAGCATTACTGGTCCCAGCACAGATCATTAATTGTCTCAGCACTGAGCATTAATTGTCCCTGCACTAAGCATTACTGGTCCCAGCACTGAGCATTACTAGTACCAGCACTGAGCATTAATTGTCCCAGCACTGTGCATTAATTGTCCCAGCACTAAGCATTACTGGTCCCAGATCAGAGCATTAATTGTCCCATCACTGAGCATTAATTGTCCCAGCACTGAGCATTACTGCTCCCAGCACTGAGCATTACTGGTCTCAGCACTGAGCATTAATTGTCCCAGCACTGATCATTACTGCTCCCAGCACTGAGCATTACTGGTCTCAGCACTGAGCATTAATTGTCCCAGCACTGATCATTAATTGTCCCAGCACTGAGCATTAATTGTCCCAGCACTGACCATTACTGGTCCCAGCACTGAGCATTAATTGTCCCAGCACTGAGCATTAATTGTCCCAGCACTGAGCATTAATGGTCCCAGCACTGAGCATTACTGGTCCCAGCACTGATCATTAATTGTCCCAGCACTGAGCATTACTGGTCCCAGCACTGAGCATTACTGGTCCCAGCACTGAGCATTACTGGTCCCAGCACTGAGCATTACTGGTCCCAGCACTGAGCATTACTGGTCCCAGCACTGAGCATTACTGGTCCCAGCACTGATCATTAATTGTCCCAGCACTGAGCATTACTGGTCCCAGCACTGATCATTAATTGTCCCAGCACTGAGCATTACTGGTCATAGCACTGAGCATTAATGGTCCCAGCACTGAGCATTACTGGTCTCAGCACTGAGCATTACCGGTCCCAGCACTGAGCAGTACTGGTCCCAGCATTGAGCATTACTGGTCCCAGCACTGAGCATTACTGGTCCCAGCACTGAGCATTACTGTTCCCAGCACTGAGCATTAATGGTCCCATCACTGAGCATTACTGGTCTCAGCACTGAGCATTAATGGTCCCAGCACTGAGCATTACTGGTTCCAGCACTGAACATTACTGGTCCCAGCACTGAGCATTACTGGTCCCAGCACTGAGCATTCATGGTCCCAGCACTGAGCATTAATGGTCCGATCACTGAGCATTACTGGTCTCAGCACTGAGCATTACTGGTCCCAGCGCTGAGCATTACTGGTCCCAGCACTGAGCATTAATTGTCCCAGCACTGAGCATTACTGGTCCCAGCGCTGAGCATTACTGGTCTCAGCACCGAGCAATACTGGTCCCAGCACTGGGCATTACTGATCCCAGCACTGAGCATTACTGGTCTCAGCACTGAGCAATACTGGTCTCAGCACTGAGCATTACTGATCCCAGCACTGAGCATTAATTGTCCCAGCACTGAGCATTACTGGTCCCAGCGCTGAGCATTACTGGTCTCAGCACTGAGCAATACTGGTCTCAGCACTGAGCATTAATTGTCCCAGCACTGAGCATTAATGGTCCCAGCACTGAGCATTACTGATCCCAGCACTGAGCATTACTGATCCCAGCACTGAGCATTAATGGTCCCAGCACTGAGCATTACTGATCCCAGCACTGAGCATTACTGGTCCCAGCACTGAGCATTAATTGTCCCAGCACTGAGCATTAATGGTCTCAGCAATGAGCATTACTGGTCTCAGCACTAAGCATTAATTGTCCCAGCACTGAGCATTAATGGTCCCAGCACTGAGCATTATTGGTCTCAGCACTGAGCATTAATTGTCCTAGCACGGAGCATTAATTGTCCCAGCACTGAGCATTAATGGTCTCAGCACTGAGCATTAATGGTCCCAGCACTGAGCATTATTGGTCTGAGCACTGAGCATTAATGGTCCCAGCACTGAGCATTACTGGTCTCAGCACTGAAAATTAATGGTCCCAGCACTGAGCATTAATGGTCCCATCACTGAGCATTACTGGTCCCAGCACTAAGCATTACTGGTCCCAGCACTGAGCATTACTAGTACCAGCACTGAGCATTAATTGTCCCAGTACTGTGCATTAATTGTCCCAGCACTGAGCATTACTGGTCCCAGATCAGAGCATTAATTGTCCCAGCACTGAGCATTAATTGTCCCAGCACTGAGCATTACTGCTCCCAGCACTGAGCATTACTGATCTCAGCACTGAGCATTATTGGTCTCAGCACTGAGCATTAATTGTCCTAGCACTGAGCATTAATTGTCCCAGCACTGAGCATTACTGGTCCCAGCACTGAGCATTCATGGTCCCAGCACTGAGCATTAATGGTCCGATCACTGAGCATTACTGGTCTCAGCACTGAGCATTAATGGTCCCAACACTGAGCATTACTGGTCTCAGCACTGAGCATTACTGGTCCCAGCACTGAGCATTACTGGTCTCAGCACTGAGCATTAATGGTCCCAACACTGTGCATTAATGGTCCCAGCACTGATAATTAATTGTCCAGGCACTGAACATTAATTGTCCCAGCACTGAACATTACTGGTCCCATCACTGAGCATTAATGGTCCCAGCACTGAGCATTACTGGTCCCAGCACTGATCATTAATTGTCCCAGCACTGAACATTACTGGTCTCAGCACTGAGCATTAATTGGTCTCAGCACTGATCATTAATTGTCCCAGCACTGAGCATTAATTGTCCCAGCACTGAGCATTACTGGTCCCTGCACTGGGCATTAATTGTCCCAGACACTGAGCATTACTGTTCCAAGCACTGAGCATTAATGGTCCCAGCACTGAGCATTAATGGTCCCAGCACTGAGCATTACTGGTCCCAGCACTGAGCATTAATGGTCCCAGCACTGATCGTTAATTCTCCCAGCACTGAGCATTACTGGTCCCAGCACAATCATTATTGGTCCCACCACTGAGCATTACTGGTCCCAGCACTGATCATTAATTCTCCCAGCACTGAGCATTAATGGTCCCAGCACTGAGCATTACTGGTCCCAGCACTGATCATTAATTGTCCCAGTACTGAGCATTAATGGTCTCAGCACTGAGCATTAATGGTCCCAGCACTGAGCATTATTGGTCTGAGCACTGAGCATTAATGGTCCCAGCACTGAGCATTACTGGTCTCAGCACTGAAAATTAATGGTCCCAGCACTGAGCATTAATGGTCCCAGCACTGAGCATTACTGGTCCCAGCACTAAGCATTACTGGTCCCAGCACTGAGCATTACTAGTACCAGCACTGAGCATTAATTGTCCCAGTACTGTGCATTAATTGTCCCAGCACTGAGCATTACTGGTCCCAGATCAGAGCATTAATTGTCCCAGCACTGAGCATTAATTGTCCCAGCACTGAGCATTACTGCTCCCAGCACTGAGCATTACTGATCTCAGCACTGAGCATTATTGGTCTCAGCACTGAGCATTAATTGTCCTAGCACTGAGCATTAATTGTCCCAGCACTGAGCATTAATGGTCTCAGCACTGAGCATTACTGGTCCCAGCACTGAGCATTCATGGTCCCAGCACTGAGCATTCATGGTCCCAGCACTGAGCATTAATGGTCCGATCACTGAGCATTACTGGTCTCAGCACTGAGCATTAATGGTCCCATCACTGAGCATTACTGGTCTCAGCACTGAGCATTACTGGTCTCAGCACTGAGCATTAATGGTCCCAACACTGGGCATTACTGGTCTCAGCACTGAGCATTAATGGTCCCAACACTGAGCATTACTGGTCCCAGCACTGAGCATTACTGGTCCCAGCACTGAGCATTAATGGTCCCAACACTGAGCATTAATGGTCCCAACACTGTGCATTAATGGTCCCAGCACTGGGCATTACTGATCCCAGCACTGATAATTAATTGTCCAGGCACTGAACATTAATTGTCCCAGCACTGAACATTACTGGTCCCATCACTGAGCATTAATTGGTCCCAGCACTGAGCATTACTGGTCTCAGCACTGAGCATTAATTGTCCCAGCACTGAACATTACTGGTCTCAGCACTGGGCATTAATTGTCCCAGCACTGAGCATTAATTGTCCCAGCACTGAGCATTAATTGTCCCAGCACTGAGCATTACTGGTCCCAGCACTGGGCATTAATTGTCCCAGCACTGAGCATTAATTGTCCCAGCACTGAGCATTAATTGTCCCAGCACTGAGCATTACTGGTCCCAGCACTGATCATTAATTGTCCCAGCACTGAGCATTACTGTTCCAAGCACTGAGCATTAATGGTCCCAGCACTGAGCATTAATGGTCCCAGCACTGAGCATTACTGGTCCCAGCACTGAGCATTACTGGTCCCAGCACTGAGCATTAATGGTCCCAGCACTGATCGTTAATTCTCCCAGCACTGAGCATTACTGGTCCCAGCACAATCATTATTGGTCCCACCACTGAGCATTACTGGTCCCAGCACTGATCATTAATTCTCCCAGCACTGAGCATTAATGGTCCCAGCACTGTGCATTACTGGTCTCAGCACTGAGCATTACTGGTCCCAGCACTGAGCATTACTGGTCCCAGCACTGAGCATTACTGGTCTCCGCACTGAGCATTACTGGTCCCAGCACTGAGCATTACTGGTCTCAGCATTGAGCATTACTGGTCCCAGTACTTGCGGCAGCCTCTTGGCAATAAATACTGGCCCAGCCATCAACGCCCACATCCCAAGAATTTTTTTTTAAAAACCTGTGGTTGATAGTGTGGTCATCCCAGATATGTGGGTCCTGTTCCTGGGCCTGAGCAGGTACCGCTTTGAACAGAAAGCTTGCTGATGATTCTCTCTTTCTCCGTGGGGAACCTCCCGGTCTCTATTCTGCATCCCTTTCCAATCGCACTGGTAAATCTCGGCGATGCAGTGATGTGAGGACGTGAGACGAAGCACCTTTATCAATTCCCTGTCCTGCAGCCGTTCTGGGATTCTGTATCCATAAAAGGAAAAGAAGGAAGAAGGTAAGAATTTGGAACATAGGACCAGGAGTAGGTCATTCAACCCCTCGAGCCTGTTTAATTAGATAATTGCTGATCTGTATCTTAACTCCATCTACCCGCCTTGGTTCCGTAACCTTTAATACCCTTGCCTAACAAAAATCTATCGACAGCTTTATTGAGGTTGCATTTCTATAGCACCTTACACACCCTCAGGGAATCATAGAGTACTTTACAACCACTGAATTGCTTTTGAAGTGCAGTCACTGATTCACACGGGGTTAAAGAGTCCACGGCACAACTTGAAAAAGAACAAGGAGTTCTTCCGGTGCCCTGACCAAGATTCTTCCCTCAAAATCAATGAACCAAAAAAAATAAAGCAGATAAACTGGTCATTCATCTTATTGCTGGTTGTCAAACTGTGTTGGTACAGAATTGGCTGCCCGCGTTTGCCTTCATAACAGCAATGATTGTGCTTCAAAAGTACTTCATTGGCCGTGAAGCGCTTTTGGGAGGTCTTGAGGAGTTGGAAAAAGTGCTGTATGAAATGGCGAGTCCTTTTATTTCCATTGGGGGAAAGGGAGCCAAAAGTCTTCACAACAGAGTCATGTTAGGAATTCTTAGGGCCTCTGAGCACCAAGAACAATCAGGGCCCCTCTGCAACCCTCCCCCAACCACCCCTCACCGCCCCCCTCCCTCGCACGATCCTTCCCCCCACCCCCCAATGATCCATAAAACATAAACGTGTAGTAAACCACAAAGAAATGAAAGACTTGTGCCTTTCACAACCACTGGACATCTCAAAGCGCTTTACAGCCAAGAAAGTACTATTTGAAGTGGAGTAATGTGGAAAACGTGACAGCCAATTTGGGCACAGCAAGGTCCCACAAACAACAATGTGATAATGACCAGATAATTTGTTTTGGTGATGTTGATTGAGGGATAAATATTGGCCAGGACACCAGGGAGAACTCCCCTGCTCTTCTTCGAAATAGTGTCATGGGATCTTTTACGTCCACCTGAGAGAGCGGACGGGGCCTCGGTCTGACTCAGAGGCGAGTGTGCTACCAACTGAGCCACAGCTGACACTTGAAGAAATAGGCCCATAGAATGATAGTTACTTACCAGAATGGTACCAGGGATGAGGGGACTTTGGTTATGTGGAGGGACTAGAGAAGCTGGGATTGTTCTCCTTAGAACAGAGAAGGTTAAGGGGAGATTTAATAGAGGTGCTCAAAATCATGAGGTATTTTGATAGATTAAATAAGGCGCCATTGTTTCCACTGGCAGAAGGGTCGGTAACCAGAGCACACAGATTTAAGGTAATTGGCAAAAGAACCAGAGGGAAGTTGAGGAGGCATGTTTTACACAATGATTTGTTATGATCTGGAATGCACTGCTTGAAAGGGTGGTGGAGGCAGATTCAATAATAACTTGAAAAGGGAATTAGACAAGGAAATATTTGCAGGGCTATGGGGAAAGAGCTGGGAGAAATGGAACTAATTGGATAGCTCTACCAAAGAGCCGGCACAGCCATGATGGGCCGAATGGTCTCCTTCTGTGATGTAAGCTCCTAAGATAAAGACAATCCTGGCCGGCCTTCCATCTTCCACCCTCCATAAACTTGAAGTCATCCAGAACTCTGCTGCCCGTGTCTTACCTTGCACCCTGTGCTTGCTGACCTACATTGGCCTAGATTTTTAAATTCTCATTCTTGTTTTCAAATCCCTCCATGGCCTCGCCCCTCCCTATCTCTGTAATCTCCTCCAGCCCCACAACCCCCCGAGGTATCTGCGCTCCTCTAATTCTGGCCTCTTGAGCATCCCCGATTTCAATCCCTCAACCATTGGTGGCTGAGCCTTCAGCTGCCTGGGCCCTAAGCTCTGGAATTCCCTGCCTAAACCTCTCCGCCTCTCTACCTCTCCTTCCTCCTTTAAGACGCTCCTTAAAACCTACCTCTTTGACCAAGCTTTTGGTCACCTGCCCGAATTTATCCTTATCTGGCTCGGTGTCAATTTTGTTTGTCTTACAATACTCCTGTCCAGCGTCTTGGGACGTTTTACTACGTTAAAGGCGCTATATAAATACAAGTTGTTGTTGTAACCCTCTCCGCCTCTCTCTCCTCCTTTAAGATGCTCCTTAAAACCTATCTGTTATTGCCCCAAATATCCCATCTGGCTCGGTGTCAAATTTTGTTTTATAACGCTCCTGTTGGGACGTTTTACTACGTTAAAGGCGCTATATAAGTAGAAGTTGTTATATATTAGTCAATATAAATTAAAATGAACCAGCGGTTGTGTGCAGTCTTTCTGCCTTACGGTGACTGTTACCGGGGACCCCATATTTGTCTGGTGTGTGTTAATCTGCCCTGTCTTAAAACCATCGGTGTCCCTTTAAATATGCTATGCTGCTGGCACTGGGCTCTGCTCAGCCGAATCTCAGGCAGACGGATGGTGGCGCAGCCAGCAAAACCTTTCACTCTAATCCGCCGCAAAACTGGCGTCTAGCGCCTCCTGCTGTCAAAGTGCAAACATGCGGACAACTTTTACTTGTTCACTCTCATTGTATCCACGGTATCGTCGATTTAACAGAGTTCTGCATGCAACGACCCCTTGTCTAGTTATGCAATTGATATATATATATATATATATATAATCTATCAAGGTTGGCGTTGGAGGATTTTCACATGCAAAGCCCCGTTCACACACCCTCATGTCGATATCTAATGAAACTGACTTTATGGCTCCCCACCAGTTAAATCAACCCGCACTTTTAGTGAACTGACGGCGATGGTTGATTTTAAGCACATTCTTCATGGTTTAAAAGGAGAAAAAGATCGCCGGATCTCTTAAGATTGTGTTGTGGATGTTATAATCGAATTGACTTTTTAAAAAATCTATTAATCGGCCCATTGATTCAAGCCGGTGGTAATATGTAATCTTGTCACCTCTCATAAAGGGGACATAATGAAAAGACGTTTTAATGCGATTTATTATATAATATGTGTGTAAAATATGACGATATTAAAGATCGTATATGTAGTCTTGGTAAAAGTGAAGCAATTCTGTCTTTCTAGGAGCCTTGAAGTCTTTAATTCCCCCTCAAGTCCCTACAGTTTGTAAATCAAGACAGTTTCTTTTTTATTCGTTTATGGGATGTGGCAGTCGCTGGCAAGGCCAGCATTTATTGCCCAACCCTAATTGCCCTTGAGCCGCCTTCTTGAAGCGCTGCAGTCCGTGTGGTGAAGGTAATCCCACAGTGCTGTTAGGGAGGGAGTTCCAGGATTTTGACCCAGCGACGATGAAGGATCAGCGATATACTTCCAAGTCAGGTTGGTGTGTGACTTGGAGAGGAACTTGGAGGAGGTGGTGTTCCCATGCGCCTGCTGCCCTTGTCCTTCTAGGTGGAAGAGGTCGCGGGTTTGGGAGGTGCTGCCGAAGAAGCCTTGGCGAGTTGCTGCAGTGCATCTTGTAGATGGTACACACTGCAGACACGGTATGTCGGTGGTGGAGGAAGTGAATGATTAAGGTGGTGGATGGGGTGTCAATCAAGCTTTGTCCTGGATGGTGTCAAGCTTCTTGAGTGTTGTTGGAGCTGCATTCATCCAGGCAAGTGGAGAGTATTTCATCACACTCCTTACTTGTGCCTTGTAGATGGTGGAAAGGCTTTGGGGAGTCAGGAGGTGAGACACTCGCCGCAGAATGCCTAGCCTCTGACCTGCTCTTGTTGCCACAGTATTTATGTGGCTGGTCCAGTTAAGTTTCTGGTCAATGGTGACCCCCAGGATGTTGATGGTAGGGGATTCGGCGATGGTAATGCTGTTGAATGTCAAGGGGAGGTGGTTAGACTCTTGCTTGTTGGAGATAGTCATTGCCTGGCACTTCTGTGGCACGAATGTTACCTGCCACTTCTCAGCCCAAGCCTGAACGTCGTCCAGGTCTTGTTGCATGCGGGCATGGACTGCTTCATTATCTGAGGAAAACAGAAAATGCTGGAGATACTCATCAGGTCAGGCAGCATCTGTGAAGAGAGAAACAGAGTTAACGTTTCAGGTCGATGACCCTTCGTCAGAACCTGCTGAGTATCTCCAGCATTTTCTGTTTTTATTTCAGATTTCCAGCATTTTCTTTTTGTTTCATTATCTGAGGAGTTGTGAATGGCGCTGAACACTGTGCAGTCATCAGCGAACATCCCCATTTCTGACCTTATGTTAGAGGGAAGATCATTGATGAAGCAGCTGAAGATGGTTGGGCCTAGGACACTGCCCTGAGGAACTCCTGCAGTGATTTCCTGGGACTGTGATGATTGACCTTCAACCACCACACTCATCTTCCTTTGAGCTAGGTATGACTCCAGCCAGTGGAGCGTTTCCCACCCCGATTCCCATTGACTTCAGTTTCACTAGGGCTCCTTGATGCCACACTCAGTCAAATGCTGCCTTGATGTCAAGGGCAGTCACTTTCACCTCACCTCTGGAATTCAGCTCCTTTGTCCATGTTTGGACCAAGGCTGTAATGAGGTTGGGAGCCGAGTGGTCTTGGTGGAACCCAAACTGGGCATCAGTGAACAGAAGCTGCTTGATAGCACTGTCAATGACACCTTCCATCACTTTACTGATGTTTGAGAGTAGACTGATGGGGCAGTAATTGGCCGGATTGGATTTGTCCTGCTTTATGTGGACAGGACATACCTGGGCAGTTTTCCACATTGTTGGATAGATGCCAGTGTTGTAGCTGTACTGGAACAGCTTGGCTAGAGGCGCAGCTAGTTCTAGAGCACAAGTCTTCAGCACGACAGCCGGGATGGTGTCGGGGCCCATAGCCTTTGCTGTATCCAGTGCGCTCAGCCTTTTCTTGATATCACGTGGAGTGAGTCGAATTGGCTGAAGACTGAAAGACGATATGGATCATCCACTCAGCACTTCTGGCTGAAGATGGTTGCAAATGTTTCAGCCTTGTCTTTTGCACACATGTGCTGGGCTCCACCATCATTGAGGATGGGGATATTCATGGAGCTTCCTCCTTCCGTTAGTTGTTTAATAGTCCACCACCATTCACGGCTGGATGTGGCAGGACTGCAGAGTTTTGATTTGGTCCATTGATTGTGGGATCGCTTAACCCTTTCTATAGCATGCTGCTTCCGCTTTTTAGCATGCATGTAGTCCTGTGTTGCAGCTTCCCCAGGTTGGCATCTCATTTTTAGGTACACCTGTTGCTGCCCCTGGCAAGCTCTTCTACACTCCTTATTGAACCAGGGTTGGTCCCTCTGGCTTGATGGTAATGGTAGAGGTAGAGTGAGGGATATGCCAGGCCATGAGGTTACAGATTGTGGTGGAATACAATTCTGCTGCTGCCCCACAGCGCCTCATGGATGCCCAGTTTTGAGCTGCTAGATCTGTTCTGAATCTATCTCATTTAGCACGGTGGAGGGTGGTCACTGCTACCATGGACAGATGCCTCTGCGACAGGTAGATTGGTGAGGACGAGGTCAAGTAGGTTCTCTCACCACCTGTCGCAGGCCCAGACTGGCAATTATGTCCTTCAGGACTCAGCCCTACCGAGCCACTCTTGGTGATGGACATTGAAGTCCCCCACCCAGAGTACATTCTGTGCCCTTGCTACTCTGAGCATGGAGGAGTACTGATTCATCAGAGAGGGCGGTAGGTGGTAATGAGCAGGAGGTTTCCTTGCCCATGCTTGACCTGAAGCCATTAGATTTAATGGGGTCCAGAGTCAATGTTGAGGACTCCCAGGGCCACTCCTTCCCAACTGTATACCACTGTGCCGCCACCCCTGGTGGGTCTGGACAAGATATGATTCTGTGAGTACGACTATGTCAGGCTGTTGCTTGACTAGTCTGTGGGTCAGCTCTCCCAATTTTGGCTCAAGTCCCCAGTTGTTGGTGAGGAGGACTTTGGAGGACTTATGCAGGGTTGACTGGGCTGGGTTGGCCGTTGCCAGTGCCAATGCCAAGTGATCCGTCCAGTTTCATTATTTCTTATTATTGTGGTTTGTTAGGCCATTTCAGAGGGCAATTAAGAGTCAACCACATTGCTGTGGGTCTGGAGTTATATGTAGGTCAGACCAGATGGGTTTTTAACGACAATCCGATAGTTTCATGGTTACCATTACTGATACTAGCTTTTTATTCCAGACTTTTATTTAGTTAACTGAAACTAAATTCCCCAGCTGCCGTGGTGGGATTTCAACTCACTGGACCATTAGGCCAGGCCTCTAGATTACTAGCCCAGTGATATTACAACTATGCTACCGTTCCCCTTGATACTAACATCTTGCTTAATTTCATGTTGCCTGGAGTCAATTCATAAATAGGGTTATAGATTGTTATTTTGTACTGTCTCAATGCATGACGTCAATAGCATTTGATATAACCAGGAGGATCTATTTTTATAATGCAAGCATCAACATATCAGTTTGCCAATTGTGCTTTACTGTGGACAGCGGGATGCTTAGTAAAGATTCTCTCAGTTTGTGTTTAGTCTTTTTTACAGAACCTTATTTCTTTCAGGGTGTGTTTTATATCGTTGCATTCTCCCCCGATCCTGCCTGCAGAAAATGCCTTTCGTCCCCTCTCTCTCTCTCTCTCTCTCTCTCCCCCTTTGCTGTTTCAGCCAGATGCCAGTCGCATGTGGGCTTTGGGCTGCCAACGCTCCAGGATTGTCCCAGAGTGCCCGGAAATTAAAGATTCATCTCTTCACTGCTGCGAACAACTCGGGAGAAAACTCACAGGGGTGTCGAAAAAAATGGTGTTTTTTCCCCATTTTCTTTGAACGTTCTCATAGAATCATAGAATGGTTACAGCACAGAAACAGGCCATTCGACCCAACTGGACAATGCCAGTATTTATCATAGAATCATAGAATGGTTACAGCACAGAAGGAGGCCATTCGGCCCATCGAGCCCATGCCGGCACTCTGCAAAAGCACTTCAGCTAGTCCCACTCCCCCCGCCCTTTCCCCATAGCCCTGCAAAATTTTTTCCTTCAGGTACTTATCCAATTCCCTTTTCAAAGCCACGATTGAATCTGCCTCCACCACCCTTTCAGGCAGTGCATTCCAGATCATAACCACTCTCTGCATAAAAAAGCTTTTCCTCATGTCACCTTTTGTTCTTCTGCCAATCACCTTAAATCTGTGTCCTCTGGTTCTCGACCCTTCCGCCATTGGGAACAGTTTCTCTCTGTCTACTCTGTCTAGACTCCTCATAATTTTGAATACCACTATCAAATCTCCTCTCAACCTTCTCTGCTCTAAGGAGAACAACCCTAGTTTCTCCAGTCTATCCACGTAACTGAAGTCCCTCATCCCTGGAACCATTCTTGTAAATCTTTTCTGCACCCTCTCTAAGGCCTTCACATCCTTCCCAAAGTGCGGCGCCCAGAATTCGACACAATACTCCAGTTGAGGCCGAACCAGTGTTTTATAAAGGTTCATCATAACTTCCTTATGTTTGTGCTCCACATGAGCATCCTCCCACTTTTCTTCATCTAACCCTATCAACATATCCTTCTATTCCTTTCCCCCTCACATACTTATCTAGCCTCCCTGAAAGGCATCTATGATTTCATATTGTTTATTGGTAATAAAGTTATTGGAGATGAAGAGATAAAAAGGCTGTTTGACTGGGACAGGGCAGAGCAGTTGGAGGCCGGAGGTTATGTGATCAAACCTCCAAGAACGCATCCAGCCAGAGCTGGCAACCTTATACAATAACAAATGTTCTAGGCTGACACTCCAGTGCAGTACTGAGGGAGCGCTGCACTGTCATAGGGGCAGTACTGAGGGAGCGCTGCACTGTCGGAGGGGCAGTACTGAGGAAGCGCTGCACTGTCGGAGGGACAGTACTGAGGGAGCGCTGCACTGTCGGAGGGGCAGTACTGAGGGAGCGCTACACTGTCGGAGGGGCAGTACTGAGGGAGTGCTGCACTGTCGGAGGGGCAGTACTGAGGGAGCGCTGCACTGTCAGAGGGGCAGTACTGAGGGAGCGCTGCACTGTCGGAGGGGCAGTACTGAGGGAGCGCTGCACTGTCGGAGGGGTAGTACTGAGGGAGCGCCGCACTGTCGGAGGGGCAGTACTGAGGGAGCGCCGCACTGTCGGAGGGACAGTACTGAGGGAGCGCTGCACTGTCGGAGGGACAGTACTGAGGGAGCGCTGCACTGTCGGAGGGACAGTACTGAGGGAGCGCCGCACTGTCGGAGGGGCAGTACTGAGGGAGCGCTGCACTGTCGGAGGGACAGTACTGAGGGAGTGCTGTACTGTCGGAGGGACAGTACTGAGGGAGCGCTGCACTGTCGGAGGGACAGTACTGAGGGAGTGCTGTACTGTCGGAGGGACAGTACTGAGGGAGCGCTGCACTGTCGGAGGGGCAGTACTGAGGGAGTGCTGTACTGTCGGAGGGGCAGTACTGAGGGAGCACTGCACTGTCGGAAGGGCAGTACTGAGGGAGCGCTGCACTGTCGGAGGGGCAGTACTGAGGGAGCGCCGCACTGTCGGAGGGGCAGTACTGAGGGAGTGCTGTACTGTCGGAGGGGCAGTACTGAGGGAGCACTGCGCTGTCGGAGGGGCAGTACTGAGGGAGCGCTACACTGTCGGAGGGGCAGTACTGAGGGAGCACTGCGCTGTCGGAAGGGCAGTACTGAGGGAGCGCTGCACTGTCGGAGGTGCAGTACTGAGGGAGCGCTGCACTGTCGGAGGTGCCGTCTTTCAGATGAGACGTTAAACCCAGGCCCCATCTGCCCTCTCAGGTGGATGTAATAGATCCCACAGCCACTACTCGAAGAAGAGCTGGGGAGTTCTCCCCGGTGTCCAGGGCCAATATTTAGCCCTCAACCAACATCACTAAAAAGCAGATTATCTGGTCATTATCACATTGCAAGTACCCAGAAACAGGTTGATACCTCCCCGGGACCCCCACCCACCACGATTCCCTAAATGTATTGAGTGCACAGGCACATTATGAGGATAGGGTCGCGTAAACTTTGCTTGTATTCCCTTGAGTTTAAAGTGTTGAGGGGTAAGCTAATCGAGGTGTTTAAAATGATAAAGGGATTCGATAGGGTAAATCGAGAGAAACTATTTCCGCTAGTGGGGGAATCCAGAACAAGGGGGCATAACCTTAAAATTAGACCGTTCAGGGGTGAAATCAGGAAGCACAAAGGGGAGTGGAAATGTGGAACTCTCTCCCCCAGAAAGGTTGTGGATGCTGGGTGACAATTGGCTTTATCAGGACTGAGATCGATAAACTAATTGAAACTGTTCGGTTTAACCAGGAAGATGCTAAAGTAGAATTAATTACACTTTAAAAAAAAGGAGACAGAGAGTAAAATACACTGAAACCATGGAATCCCTTTTTTGTCTGTCCAGAGACAGTCTGTACAGACTTGGAGCTCCAGTCTCCTTTAGTGTATAGCACAAAAAGAACATTTTAAAGCAAATTGTTCCTTTTTGGGAGCCATCACAGTGCTCCTCCCTGCTTTTACTGCCTATGTATCAGGTTGTTTTTTTCAGATGTGTTGCTCCAACAGCGACTGGCCTCTGAAGGGGAGGGAATCGTCACTGTGCTCGCCCCACTTCTGAGCAATCTTCATCCCCTGTATTAACTCATTACCAGTCACTCCCCTCTGGTACAGCGCATTAGCTGGATTATCGTGAGGGCTCTTGTACCAGGAACAGGGGAAGCATTGTGTGAGGCCTTCATTAGAATTGCTTAAAAAGGAAGTCCTTCCGTGTGATTAAAAAAAAACCAAATAATCCCTCCAGGGTTTTCTGTGTAACAAAGTGTAATAGTCCCGGCAAACCCTCCATGTCCCACTGCACAGAAACATATAGACAGGCATGCACTGAGAAACATATACACACATATACAGATATAGACATGCACACAAAGCATACACACACACACACACACACACACACAAATATATACACACATAAACACAGGCAGAGACACCCATCACGGAGATATACAGAGATATGCACACACAGAAACACACATACACAAAAAGTTACACACAAAGGCACAGACAGACATTTACACACAAACATAAGCACACATAGCAAACACCCACACAGATACACACACACACACACACAGAAAAACGCATAGACATTCACATAAGTACATATATGTACACATACACTTTGATACATAGATACACACACATACACAAGCACACAGCAGAGACATACATAGGGGCGAAAACCCATAGACACACAGCCACAGCTAATGACTGGGTAACAAACCCATAGACACACAGCCATAGCTACAGCCTGGGTAACAAACCCACAGACACACAGCCATAGCTACAGCCTGGGTAACAAACCCATAGACACACAGCCACCCTTTACAGCATCACTTTCCAGCAGTTCACACCGTCCGTTTAACCTCGACCGTTTCCTTTGATCATTTTTTCCCCCCAGTGCCGTTTAATGCCAGAAAGAAACCCCCCAAAAAAGGTATCCGACTTAATCGTTTGGTCCTGTGTTTGCTTTAGTGGTGTTAAAATGTTTATTGTAGTAGCCGGTTTGATGGCAATCCCAGCGAGGACCCCCCAGCCCACCACCCACAGCACAGACACAACAAAAAGGGTCGCAGTATGAAAGTGTCAAGAAAAGCATTCCACGAAAGCCCAGACACACCTGGAAACTCAGCCTGTGTCACAGTGCGTGTGGGCTGGAGATCTGAGGCGTGTGTGTGTCGCTACATTACAATCCAACTCTCTAATATTTCATCAAGCTATTTTGTCATTCTAATCTTTGCCCGTAGATTGATTTAATACAATCAGTTCATAGCTTCAAATAAATCCCTTGAAGGCTCCCAGTAGTGTGTCTAGGGGAAGGTAACATCATTTTAAAAGGAAATTTGGCCCCTCCCCTTTTTTTAAATGAGTGTGAAATCGATTGGTGCTCCACCACAGTTCAACGAACCCGTTGATCCCGACTACAGAGAGAGAGAGAGAGACCGAGACCCGTCCGCCCTGAGGGCTGAGGGGAGTTGTTACTGTAAATTCACCAGCCATCCTAACAAATTAATATCGATTTCCACAGCGGCCGCGAGTTAATTTATTGTCTCCTCCCCACCCCCCACACCCGCCAAGCTCGGTTTCAGACATTTACAGAAACGCACTCGACCCCAGCTTCAAAGCGCGCTGGTCTGGCCACAGACTCAAGCCCGTCACTTGCACCGTCTGAAAAGGGCAACGCCGCCCGTCCCTTTTTATTAATTAGCTTGACTTCCCTATTTACCCCGGCGCTTCACAGTAAAATATTTGCATTCGACCGTACCAGGAAGTTATTTATGTCCACTTTGTGTGTGTGTGTGTGTGATGTGTGCGTTTCATTTCTCTATTTGGTGGGACCCGCTTTTTAATAAAGTAAATTTTCTATCCAGTTTTTTTTTACAATGGAGGAAAAACGGACGTGTACAACTGCATGTACAGTGCAGCCTGCGCGGCTCTCACAGCCCCAGCGGTGAAGCAATAAACGGAATTAAAAGGGCAATACATTTTAAATGTGTTCCTACTATTGCCTTGGCACATAGTAGAAAGTCCCATCGATCTGGTTTCCTCCCCCTTCCCCAGTAACTAGAGACCCTTTTTTGAGAAGCTGCTCCTTGCAATTATTGGACCGACCTCTTGGGAGTCTGGGATACCCCCTCCCCCACTCACCCCCCCCCCCCCCCCACATGGGTCATTAGGACATCTGCAGCCACTGTTTGCTCTAGAACCCACCACCTGCACTTGAAGGATTCACAAACACTCCGGCTGGGGAGGGTCAGTGTCACCCGTGGCCCAGTGGGCAGCACACTCGCCTCTGAGTCACAAGGTTATGGGTTCATAGTCCCACTCCAGGAGACTTGAGCACAAATATCTAGGCTGACACTCCAGTGCAGTACTGAGGGAGCGCTGCACTGTCGGAGGTGCCGCCTTTCGGCTGGGATGGTTAAACCGAAGCCCCGTCTGCTCTCTCAGGTGGACGTAAAAGATCCTAAGGCACTATTTTGAAGAAGAGCAAGGGAGTTCTCCCTGGTGTCCTGGCCAATATTTATCACTAAAAACAGATTATCTAGTCATTATCTCATTGGCTGCCACGTTTCCAACATTACAACAGTGACTGCACTTCAAAAAGTATTTCATTGGCTGTAAAGTGCTTTGAGACGTCCAGTAGTTGTGAAAGGTGCTATAGAAGATAGGAGCAGGAGTAGGCCATTCGGCCCCTTGAGCCTGTTCCGCCATTTAATGAGATCATGGCTGATCATCCAAATTCAGTACCCTGTCCCTGCTTTCTCCCCATATCCCTTGATCCCTTTAGCCTTAAGAACTATATCTAACTCCTTCTTGAATATATTTAATGAATTGGCCTCAACTGCCTTCTGTGGTAGAGAATTCCACAGGTTCACCACTCTCTGGGTGAAGAAATTCCTCCTCATCTCAGTCCTAAATGGCTTACCCCTTATCCTTAGACTGTGACCCCTGGTTCTGGACTCCCCCACCATCGGGAACATCCTTCCTGCATCTAGTCTGTCTAGTCCTGTTAGAATTTTATAAGTTTCAATGAGATCTCCTCTCATTCTTCTAAACTCTAGTGAATATAAGCCTAATCGACCCAATCTCTCCTCATACGTCATTCCTGCCATCCCAGGTATCAGTCTGGTGAATCTTCGCTGCACTCCCTCCATGGCAAGAACATCCTTCCTCAGATAAGGCGACCAAAACTGCACACAATACTCAAGGTGTGGTCTCACCAAGGCCCTGTACAATTGCAGCAAGACATCCTTGCTCCTGTACTCGAATCCTATATAAATGCAAGTCTTTCTTTATTTCAAAGCAAGTTGCCGACCTGTGCAATAAAGGCTATAGATGCTGAGAGTCAATTCAAGCTTTCGAGACTGATATCGATAGATTTTGGTTGGGTGAGGGCATCAAGAGATATGGAGCAAAGGCTGGTAAATGGTGTTGAGGTACAGATCGGTCGTGATTGAACTGAATGGCAGAGCAGGCTCGAGGTGGCTGAATGGCCGACTCCTGCTCCGATGTATCTTGTAAGAAAGGGGGAGGGGGAGAGAGAGGGAAACCTGGACAGGAGCACCACATTTGCATGGTCCCTGGCATCCCCTAGTGGCCAGTTATAGGCAAGGAGGCATTAGTGATAACTGTGAGGTCAGCCTCCCAGCCACAGGGTGTCAAGTCAGAAATCAAAGTGAAAAAGAAAGGGGAATTATGGGTAAAATAACCTTGTAACCGAAATAAAATTAACACTCCTGGATAAAAGAAAATGAACAATGACATTGGCAAGAGCTCAAAATGTAGATATTTTTTTACACAAGGCATATGATCATAGGTAGGGGCAAGTGATTCAGCAAGACAATAACAACACCTTTCATTTCTGCAGTGCCTTTAACATAATAAAACGTCCCAAGGCACTTCACAGGAGTGTTATCAAACAAAGTTTGACACCGAGTCACGTAAGGAGATGTTTGGATGGGTGAGCAAAAGCTTGGTCAAAGATAGGTTTCAAGGAGCATCTTAAAGGAGGAAAGAGAGGTAGAGAGATATAGAGGTTTAGAGATGGAATTCCAGAGCTTAGGGCCTAGGCAGCTGAAGGCACGGCCACCAATGGTGGAGCGATGAAAATCGGGGATGCGCAAGAGGCCAGAATTTGAGCAGTGCAGACATCTGGGAGGGTTGTAGGGCTGGAGGAGGTTAGACATCAATAAATCCCAACATTTTCTACAAAGGGTCAGAAAGCTCCCAGATTCGATTCCTGGTCTATGGTCATTGGGCTAGGGATGGGGGAAGCAGGGCTGGGGGAGGTGGGGAGGGGGAAGTCAGCCAGGGTTCTTGCTGCTGATTGTTGCTGCCATCCAGTGACCCTTCCCCCCCCCACCACCCCGTTGGACATCAGGGGGAGGACAAGATCAGCCTCGCTTGTGATGTTCCTCCACAGCCGAATAGCCTGCCAGCACTCACTGACCAGCCTCGTGTGCAAAGAAAAAAAAAGGCCACTTGGGGAAGGGAGCAGATGGCTGCTTGCACTCATGGAGCTGTACCTAACATTGAGCCAGTGAGCTCAGGAAACAAGGGCTAATGAGTGCAAATTAAAGCCTTTTTACATCGTGTGCAGATAATGACAGCTTCCCCATTACAACTGCAATGCAGAATGACATTTTCCTGAATCCTCAGCAATAATATAAAAGTGTCATCAGAACAAGGAGTTACTCCAGTATGTCTTTAGCTTAACCTAATCCCTCTTCCCCTCTGGATCCGCTGGGTACAAGGTAACAGAAGAGAAATGCATCTTACACTCTTGTATTTTGATCTCGACAGGTCCCATTCCATGGCCGTCAATTAACATATAAATGAGCTTTCATCTACATTAAACCTTTCGAATTACAGCTGGATTAATTGATCCTGGGAGTGACTGCAAGGCAGTAATCTAATCGAGAGGTTCAGATGGTTTATATATAGAATAATGGATACCTGAGAGTGATTACAGACTGGAATCTAATCGAGGGGTTCAGATGGTTTATATATAGAATAATGGATACCCAGGAGTGATTACAGACTGGAATCTAATCGAGGGGTTCAGATGGTTTATATATAGAATAATGGATACCTGGGAGTGATTACAGACTGGAATCTAATCGAGGGGTTCGGATGGTTTATATATAGAATAATGGATACCCAGGAGTGATTACAGACTGGAATCTAATCGAGGGGTTCAGGTGGTTTATATATAGAATAATGGATACCTGGGAGTGATTACAGGCTGGAATCTAACTGAGTTTAGAAGTTTCGACTGTGTTGTCAGTTATTTATAAACTATGCTGTGAATGCCTTGATGTAGCTTTATTCAATTTGCTCTTGGGGGAGGTGGGATGGGCACTGCTGTGGCCAGTGTGCGCTGGGCTGTCAATACAAGATGATGTCAATACTGCTGAACCAATGCCTGCAATATAATTATTGCAAATTGATTGAGTTACAGTCAGCAGTCAATTTCCAGGAAATCGCACCTCAGTGGACACTACATGATCAATAACCGTGTTCTAAATCATAGAACGATTCAGCACAGAAGGAGGCCGTTCGGCCCATCGTGCCTGTGCTGTCCAATTGGCCCCAGTCCCCGAAGTAAAATCAAATAATGCGTTAATCCGCTGCCTGGTCACGTTATCTGCTGTTGCTCCCGTCTTTTCAGAGCGAGAGAACTTTTGCAAACGGCACTCAGTGACATGGTCTGCGCGCCCCCTTTAAAACAGTAAGTGTGTCTGCTCGATCAAACCGTTCGGATGTTTAAATAGAGGGGCGGAGATCACATGGCCCAGAGGTTGCCAGCGCCAGTGGGTGGACCTCAGGGGCACCGCCTCTACACCGCCCCGACCAATGGCCGAGGGAGCTTACTCCACATACACTCGAGTCATACGAGACAGCTCATTTCATCAGACGGAAAAGGGAAAGAGTGAGAGGCGCAGAGAGAGAGAGAGAGGTCAAGCAGAGACGGTATATAAAAGCACAAGAACATTAATTGATAAAACATCAAAGGCAAGGAAAGGCCGAGTTTATTCCCTGTTGCATTTTGATCCTGCCTCGTGTGTTCCTGTCTTTCCCTCAGATCATACCAAACATTTAACTTTGAGTAAAGGAGATCTTCTTTAAGCTTTATTTTGAAGTGATATTCCGAGTTTACTTGATCTATGCGATTTATCTCTCCAGGATGGTTCCTCTTTCTGGACTTCAGTCTCTCTTAACCCCCTCCTCGTTGCTTATCCCCCCTCAATAGTCGGGATCATTGTTCTCCACTGGACCCTCTCCAAAGTTTGTATAAGGTTTTTTTTTACAGCTTGGAATCTAGAAATGAACACAGCAGGGATAAAAAAAAAGTCAGACAAGAAAGACCAGGCAGTGGGAGGTAGAGGTGAGATGTGGAAAGAGAGAGGGAGTCAGATACAGAGAGAGGAAAGGGGAAAAATCATGAGGCAGGGAGGAAGGACAGAGACAGTTAAACAAATGGAGACACAGATACACCAGGAGAAACAGAATGCAACAGACAGGGAGAGGAGAGAGAGTAGAGACAAGGAGAGATGCAAGTGTAGAAATCACTGCCAGTAATATTAAAGACTCAATGCATTTCCAATGATATTCTTTTGTCAGAGGCATTAACCCATTTAAAATGAACAGCTTAAAGCCTCTGATACAACAGTGGACATGGGGAATGTCCAAAATACACATTAAACATTCATCTGCTGATATCAGCCACAGTAATTCTTGGCAATGGAGGGACAGATACAGAGAGAGAGAGAGAGCACAGACGGCAAGAGAAACAGAGATAGGAAAGACAGATTATATATAGAGAGAGAGAGACGGACAGGCAAACAGACTCGTACAGATACAGAGAGAAGAAATACAGACACAGAGAGAAGAAATACAGACAGCGAGAAACAGAGATAGGAGAGACAGGGGTATATTTAGAGAGGCAGGTGGACAGACCGATACAGATACAGAAAGAAAAAGCCTAGACTGCAAGAGAAACCGATGATTGAGTCACATTGTATATAGAGAGAGATAGACGGAGAAACTGGTACAGATACAGAGAGGGGAGACAAAGAGGAGAGGCAGCAAGAAATTGTTCTGCTCTCCATATTATAAAAAGGATAGAGAGGCACTGGAAAAGGTGCAAAAAAGGATTTACTAGAATGATACCAGAACTGAGAGGAAAGATTGAACAGGCTGGGGCTCTTTTCTCTAGAAAAGAGAAGGTTGAGGGGGTGACCTGATAGAGGTCTTTAAGATTATGAAGGGTTTGATAGGGTAGACGTAGAGATGTTTCCACTTGTGGGCGAGGCCAGAACTGGGGCCATCAATATAAGACAGTCACTAATAAATCCAATCGGGAATTCAGGAGAAATCTCTTTTCCCAGAGAGTGGTGAGAATGTGGAACTCGCTACATAGAAACATAGAAACATAGAATCTAGGAGCAGGAGTAGGCCATTCGGCCCATCGGGCCTGCTCCGCCATTCAATACGATCATGGCTGATCATCCAAATCCAGTACCCTGTCCCTGCTCTAATCCCCACAGTACACATATCCCACCCTACCCCCGTAACCCCACGTATTTAATTCCCCCTAACATATCCCATCCTATCCCCATAACCCCACATATTTAATCCCCCCTAACACTAAGGGTCAATTTATCATAGCCAAATCAACCTAACCCACACATTTTTGGACTGTGGGAGGAAACCGGAGCACCCGGAGGAAACCCACGCAGACACGGGGAGAATGTGCAAACTCCACAGGGAGTAGTTGAGGTGAATAGTATAGATGAATTTAAGGGGAAGCTAGATAAGCACATGAGGGAGAAAGGAATAGAAGGATATGCTGATGGGGTTGGATGAATTGGGGTGGGAGGAGGCTCATGGGGAGCATGAACACTGGCACAGACCAGTTGTGCTGAATGGTCTGTTTCTGTGCTGTGCATACCAGGTAATTCCAATGCAAACACATGTTGAGGTTCATGGGGCCGGCCGGACTGTTCAACCTATGAGACGATGCCCAGCACCAGACATTTTCAGGGAGCAGCTCGTATTCTATGTACAGGCCACAATAAGATAGTGAACCTGCAATACCTATTGCCCATGGAGTTACTCCCTCTGCTTCAGATCCCTTCTACAATGCCATGACATCAGTAGATTGTGCATCACCTTCACCGCAGTAAGTCCCTCTCACCTTTATTCCTTCACCCCATCCACACACACACACACACACACACACATCTTTAGTCAACATTTCATAAAACCATAGAAACCTCCACACAGAAGGAATCCATTCCGCCCTTTCCTGCCCCGGCCTCCATGCCAGTGCTACGCTCCAATCCTATTTCCCTCCCTTGCCCCGGTGCCCTTTAATATTTATTCTTCAAATCTTAGTCTAATTCCTTCAATTGACTTGTCTTCAATAGCCCATTTGTGGTAATGTACTTCATATCCTGACAACCCTTTGCATAAAAATGTACTGAAACGTAGACATGCATAGAAGTTGCAAAGCAGAAACAGGCCATTCGGCTCACCCAATCCATGTCAGGCTTTCCCCTCCACTCCAGCCAATAGCCCTATTCCCATTTCCCTTTCATCCCCTTTTCCTTCATTCCCACTCCCTGTACCCAATGTAACCTTGAATGTTCTAACCTTCCTCTTCTACTCCTGGTACTAATTCTCCCCCTGTTAACCCGCGGAAATATTTACTCTCAAACCCTTTTTTCGGTAATTAAAGAATCAATATTATTATTATTATTGTTCGAGAACAAAACAGCAAATTGAACAAAATCAAAACTAGACTGTACCTTGGACCCGCAGTCGCCGCCTAGCTCACATGCCTATACACGAGCGTTGCCCTTTTAAGAATAGGCACTCAATCCAACTTTCGCTTTTAAAATCTCGTTCTTATTTCCACACGCTGGGTTTAGTTTCAGAAATTGCCGAGAAGGCAAGGCAAGGTTGATAGACTGCATAGGCTCCCTCTGTGAAACGCTGGGTCTTACCAATAATCCAATAGGTGGGGAACATTGGAATTGCGAGACGAGAAAAGGACCGCGGTCCACCTAATTCACCTTCTACCATCCTGGCAGGATACAACGATCATGGAGTTGTCGATTTATCATGGCAATCAATCTCTATCAATTATCTACCCCAGAGCCAGAATCCGAGCTGGGGGAAATCCCCAGTGTCTTTGGGAGAGCTTTGGGAACCTGAGGTCCACGGTCACCTGTTGCTCCCGAGCATGCTGCACCTCAAATTACTCACGTCCTGCATCCCAAAACCTTATTTACTGAAAGAAATCGATCTCATTCGCATTTTGAATGTATCGACACAACCTGTAATAAACAATTGAAGCCCAAATGGATCAATTCCCCAGATCAATTTCCGCAGATCAATGCCCAGAACTGTCACCGCACAGATGATGCTAAAATTCAGATTTTTGGGGGTATATAAGTATAAAGGGTAATAACTCCCCAACTTTTTTTCTCAATAACGAGCAGAGACGACAAGCGATCAAGCAACGCCCATTAGTGGGAGAGAGTTACTCTATTGGCGGAGCAGTGAGTGTTCAATTGGACCAGAGAAAGTGTGAGAGAGGGAACGAGCGCAGTTAAACTCAGCAAGACTGGCAGTCGGATTACCAACACAAGGCGTTCGAGAGCCCACTTCCAACCTCAGTACTTTTTTTTCCCTCCTCCCCATAATTCTATAAATACATATACAGATTTTTTTTTTTGAATTGCTTTTCCTTCGGTGCTGGATTTGTTTTTCGTGCTCCAACTACAGCAGGGGATCCTGGATTTGAATTTTCATGACATATATTTATCTATATATTTTTTCTTTTTTTTGTTGAAAACAAGTTGTGGGTTTCAACCAGCCAGCCAGCCAGCCAACCGTCCCCCTCGCTCCTCCGCAAGAGCAGCGAACAAGCAGCTGTTTGAACAGAAGCGAATCGCTCGTGTGTGTGTATATGTGTCTGTCTGTGAGCGAGAAAGTCTGTGCAATCAACTTCGTCTTTGCAGTTGGCCAGCCGGAGACGTGTGTGTAGAGAAAGACAGAAGCACACACACACACACTCAGAGAGAGGAGAGTGAAAAAAATTAAGAGGATCGATGGTTTTTTTCCCACACAGGAGGGATGTTACATTGAGAACAGAGGATTGAACGCGGGAGACAGAAGTGGAAGAGAGAGAGAGAGACCGGGGGGGGAAGAAAAACCCGAAACTGTTACACACAGGAGATCGGCGTACTTGCTCGAAACCTCTTGGCAGTAAAACATTACAAGAGATCGTGATATTGCAACAAGAACGATTCTATTTGTTTTTACAATCCTCCAAAAACAGACGCGGGCCGTGGAGTACGATGACGACTGTCTGCTTGTAGCGCGCAGACTCTTTTCAATATTGCTTTTTAATTTTTTTTTTCAAAATCCCAACACAATCAAGAAAGTTCCTCTCGTCGTATTTCTGGTGGGATACAATATAACCGAGCGACCATGAACTCGCTCCTCAGTTTACTCAATTGCTTTCTGGCCGCCCTGCTGTACTTTCACAGTGCTAAGGTAAGTCACGCTATCTCCCACTCTCCGGATATATAGATAGTTTTATTTATTACCCTAATGATTAATAATTGAATATATTATATATTTGTTATTGTTAAATAATTGCACAGCAGCACGTGTGAGTTGCAGAGCCGGTTTGACACCGGCTGGAGGGGAGAGGAAGTAATGATGAAATTGATAATATTGTTCAATTTCACTTTTCTCTCTTCACTCTTCCTCTCTCCCCTCTCTCCCTGTCTCTCTACCTCTCTGTCTCTCTTTCCCCTTCTCCCTCTTACCCTTTCTCTGTCTCTCCCTCTCCCTCCCTCTCACCCTGTCTCTGTCTCTCTCCTTCTCTCCCTCTGTCCCTCTCACCCTCTCTGTCTCTCTCCTTCTCTACTTCTCGCTCTCTCTCTCTCTCACCCTCTCCCTGTCTCTCTCACCCTCTCTGTCTCTCTCCTTCTCGCTCTCTCTCTCATCCCTCTCTGTCTCTCTCTCTGTCTCTCTCCTTCTCTCTCTCTTCGCTCTCTCTCTCTCACCCTCTCCCTGTCTCTCTCACCCTCTCTGTCTCTCTCCTTCTCGCTCTCTCTCTCATCCTCTCTCTGTCTCTCTCCTTCTCTCACTCTGTCTCTCTCACCCTCTGTCTCTCTCCTTCTCTACCTCTCGCTCTCTCTCATCCTCTCTCTGTCTCTCTCCTTCTCTCCCTATGTCTCTCTCACCCTCTCTGTCTGTCTTCTTCTCTCCCTCTCCCTCCCTCTCACTGTCTCTCTCCTTCTCTACCTCTCTCTACCTATGTCTCTCTCACCCTCTCTCTGTCTCTCTCCTTCACTCCCTCTCCCTCCCTCTCATCCTCTCTCTGACTCTCCTTCTCTCCCTCTCTCTCCCTCTGTCTCTCTCCTTCTCTCCCTCTCTCTCCTTCTCCCTCTCCCTCTGTCTTTCTCACTCTCTCTAATTTTCTCCCCCTCTCCCTAATTCTCTCTGCTTCTCTCTATTCTCTCTGCCTCTCTCTCTCTCTCTCCCTCTCTCTCTCTCTCTCCCTCTCTCTTTCTCCTGCTCTCTCCCCACACACACACACCAACCAGGGTTTGACCAGATTTAACCCTGGTTGCTGCGGTTTGACTCGCAGACCGAATTGCGGCTGAACGGACCCGGTCTCCGGAGAGAGGGAGGGAGGGAAACTTATTTGTCTATTCATGTACTCTCCTCCCCCGCTCACCCCCCGCCACATCTAGTAAGAAAATGATGTGACATTATCGTCTACCTACTTAAAAGGGAAATATTCGCGCGTTTGGATACGCTTTTAAAAAACAAAACAAGAAATTCAGGACAGCAAACTCTACAGCTGTCCAGTGTGTCCCGCGCAGTGAAAAGTCCCTTTGATAAAGTTTGATATTTTTTACAAAAAATCTCAGGGGGCTGTTGCCAGCTCTGATCCGTCCGCGCCCCCTCCCTCTCCCCCTCCCCCTCCCCCTCCCCCTCTCTCCCTCTCCCTCTCTCCCTCTCCCTCTCCCTCACCCCCTCTCTCCCTCTCCCTCACCCCCTCTCCAACCTCCCCCTCTCACCCCCTCTCCATCTCCAACCTCTCCCTCTCCCTCACCCCCTCTCTCCCCCCTCTCCCCCTCTCTCCCTCTCCCTCTCCCCCTCTCCCTCTCTCCCTCCCCCTCTCTCCCTCCCCCTCTCTCCGTCTTCCCCTCCCCCCTCTCCCTCTTCCCCTCCCCCCGTCTCCCTCTTCCCCTCCCCCTCTCCCTCTTCCCCTCCCCCCTCTCTCCCCCTCTCCCCCTCTCTCCCCCTCCCCCTCTCTCCCCCTCCCCCTCTCTCCCCCTCTCTCCCCCTCCCCCTCTCTCCCCTCCCTCCCCCTCCCTCCCCCTCCCCCTCTCTCCCCCTCCCCCTCCCTCCCCCTCCCCCTCTCTCCCCCTCCCTCCCCCTCCCCCTCTCTCCCCCTCCCTCCCCCTCCCCCTCCCCCTCTCTCCCCCTCCCTCCCCCTCCCCCTCTCTCCCCCTCCCCCTCCCTCCCCCTCCCCCTCTCCCCCTCCCCCTCTCTCCCCCTCCCCCTCTCCCCCTCTCTCCCCCTCCCCCTCTCCCCCTCTCTCCCCCTCTCCCTCTCCCCCTCCTCTCCCCCTCTCCCTCACCCCCTCTCCCTCACCCCCTCTCTCTCCTCCTCTCTCCTCCTCTCCCCCTCTCTCCCCCTCTCCCCCTCTCCCTCACCCCCTCTCTCCCCCCTCTCTCCCTCTCCCTCTCCTCCTCTCCCTCTCCCTCTCCCCCTCTCTCCCTCTCCCTCTCTCCCTCTCTCTCCCTCTCCCTCTCTCCCTCTCTCCCCCTCTCCCTCTCGCCCTCTCCCTCTCTCTCCCCCTCCCCCTCCCTCTCCCTCTCCCTCTCCCTCTCCCCCTCCCTCTCCCTCTCCCCCTCTCTGCCCGACCCTGAAAACGGTTTGAGATCACGAATTGGACCACGGGTTTCGGAGAATGTCCACCTTTGCCCAGAGCCGCTTGCAGCTTCCAGGCTTGTGAAGGAGGGGGAGGGGGGCGGATTCTCAGACAGGCTCTGTAAAGCAGTGATTGGAGTCATTTCTATGAAAGCCGAGAGCCGGGAGGCGGTGATTATTAATTATTATTGTTTCTGGGAGGGGGGAAAGAGATGCTGATTTACATTCAAATCCTTCAGTAATCTGCACATTTCCATAGAGAGCCGCCGGCTGAGCATTACTGCTCCGCGCCTGACCCGACTGCTAATGCCCATCATTACTAGTCAAAGGGCACGGAATAGACACACAGGGAGACAGACCCAGACACACAGGGAGACAGACCCAGACACACAGGGAGACAGACCCAGACACACAGGGAGACAGACCCAGACACACAGGGAGACAGACCCCGAGACACACAGGGAGACAGACCCCGAGACAGACTTGGAAACACGAAAACTGGCTAATACACTCACACACACTCTCACACTCACACACACACTCTCACACTCACACACACTCTCACACTCACACACACACTCTCACACTCACACACACTCTCACACTCACACACACACTCTCACACACACTGCCACACTTACACACACTCTCACACTCACACTCACACACTGCCACACTTATACACACTCTCACACACACTGCCACACTTATACACTCCCACACACCCTCACACACACACACTGTCACACACTCTCACTCACACACACACTGCCACACTTACACACACTCTCACACACACTCCCACACACACACTGCCACACTTATACACACACACACTCTCACACTCTCACTCACACACTCTCTCACTCACACACACACTGCCACACTTATACACACTCACACACACTCAAACATACCCTCACACTCACACACACTGTCACACACTCTCACACTCACACACACTCTCACACACTCTCACACTCACACACACACTGCCACACTTATACACACTCTCACACACACTCTCACACACTCTCACTCACACACACACTGCCACACTTATACACTCTCACACACTTACACACACACTGCCACATTTATACACACTCATACACACACTCACACACTCTCACTCACACACACACTGCCACACTTATACACACTCTCACACACACTCAAACACACTCTCACACTCACACACACTCTCACACTCACACACTCTCACTCTCACACTCACTGCCACACTTATACACACTCAACCACACCCTCACACACACACTGTCACACACTCTCACTCACACACTGCCACACTTATACATGCTCTCACACACACTCAAACACACTCTCACACTCACACACACTCTCACACTCACACACTCTCACTCTCACACTCACTGCCACACTTATACACACTCAACCACACCCTCACACACACACTGTCACACACTCTCTCACACACACACTGCCACACTTATACATGCTCTCACACACACTCAAACACACACTCACACACACTGTCACACACACTCACTTTCACACACACTCAAACACGCACTCACACTCACTCACACACTCACACACACACTGTCATACTTATACACACACACACTCACACACACACACACACTCACACACACACACACACTGTCACACTTATACAGACACTCATACACTCTCACACTTACACACATTCACATACACACTGTCATATTTATACACACACTCTTACACACTCTCACACACTGTCACACTAAAAAACACACTCACACTCATGCACACTCACACACTTATACACAGACACACACACACTCACACATACTTATATACACACTCACACACACTTATGTCCACATTCACACACACTTATACACACACTCTCTCACACTCACACACTTATATACACATTCAAACACACTTATACATACACACACTTATAGACACACATACGCACACTTATACACACACTTATATATACACACACACACTTATACACACTCACACACACACAATAAACGGACACAGAAACAAATACAAATAGAGAGACACACAGGAGACCAGACGGACGTCTGCCGAGACAGACAACCTTTCAAAAGTGTGTCTGATGCTGTTTCTGCACTTCTCTCTCATTCTGTCTATCCCCCCTCTCCCGCTGCCTCATTCCGTCTATCCCTTTCTATTTTGTCCCGACATTTCTCCATCTCCTGGCTCTTTCCCTCTCCACCTATTTCTCTCTCTCTCCGATTCTCTGTTGAATTCCCCCTTTCCCTCTCTGTTTCTCCGTCTGTTTCAATCTCTATTTGTCCCTTCACTTCTCGCTCTCCATCCATCCATCTATCTCTTCCCCGGACTCTCCATTTCTCCCTCTCCCTCCACCTCCACCTGTTTCTCCCTCTTTCTATCTATCTATTCGCCCACTGACTTATTTTCGACACTTGCAACGCTGGAACGACCAGGGAAAGCGGCAACCGATCTGCTCTCTCGATCAACACAAGCGCTGAAACTTTTCACCCCTCTCCGGCTTGCGACACAAGTTGAGCCCAAGTACAGCAGGTGCCGCTCTTCGGCGATGGTTAATGTTACACTCAAGGCATTCTTGACAATTATTGCCTGTTCCTTGACTAAATATTTTCTCTCGCTCTCTCTCTCTCTCTCTTCAATGATTATTATTCCTGTGAGTAAATCAATATTTTTGTATAAAGTCCGTGATGTCGAAATGTGAAATCAGGAGGTCGCATTTCAAAATAAATAAATGAATCCCCCTTTTGACCGAGGTTCATGATCTGGTGACTCCTCCCGCCCTTGTGCTACGGCCAATTTTTGTTTAGAAGTGAACATTTTTTAAAGTAAACTGGGGGGGTTCGCTTAAATGTTTGGTTGTCACGCCCGGCCAACTCAAAAATATATATATTTTTTAAAAAAAGCAAGAACAAGATATTGTCAGAGAGGTCTGAATATTAATTCACGGCCATGTGATCCTGGAATTGTCTCCATCATTTCTTTTGCAAAAAAAATGAATGAGATCAAATACTTGCGAAATGTGCAGGGCTTTGGGGAAAGAGCTGGGGAGTGGGGCTAATTGGAGAGCTCTTTCAGAGAGCTAGCACAGGCAGGATGGGCCGAATGGCCTGCTGCTGTGCTGTATCATTCTATAAGTCCTTTTTGTTAAGGGGTTAAAAAAATACAAATAGTGTAAAATAATCCAAATTTCTGGAAATGAAGCCATTGGCAAGCCTGTTGCAGACTGGAACCTTTATGTTTGTCCAGTATGTTTGCAATGCGTCCTTTTTTTATGTCTGTGTGTTTTTTTGCTGCCACCTCGTTTAATAAATGACAGCCTGGGGTGATTGCCAATGCCTTTTTTTTTAACTATTTATCATCTCTCTTCCCTCCTCTGTTTTATTTTTCGCTCTGTAGACGGCGCACATCCCCAGCGAGGGACCTCGGAGGAACGAAGGTAACGAACTGTTGCATGTAACGAACGATTGCGGTAATTTCAAACCAAACGTTATCTATTTCCCTCCCCACCCTCTCTCCTCCTGTTGAAATGAGACAGATTCGCGTTTGAATCACTGGCGGCTCCAGAATGCTCAGCACGGGGTTAGATTGCCACCTGCTGGTCACTGGCAGAAGCACGGCTGCCAGCCTGTATTCCCCTCCCCTCCCCCCCAGGCTTCGCTGGGATGTTCATTATCTGTATCTGGTATCCAGAGGGGGGGCTGGTGGTGAAGAGGCCTTTTGGGCTATTTAAAGAGCCACTATTTCCATTAATTGGTATCTGGCAAACTGGTTGTAAGCAAAATTGTGTCAAAGATTTCATATGATGGCAGTGTAACCGACACAGGGCTGTTCCCTTCTCCCCACATCCCCGTCACCTCCAAAGAAATCACTTGGCATTCACTGGCGTACAAAGTCGGCAACTTCTGGTTGGGCATCGGTGCTAGTAACGTTATGCTAAACCTTTAGAAATCTCTGGTTAGGCCTCAGCTGGAGTGGTCTGTCCAATTCTGGGCACCGCCCTTTTGGAAGGATGTCAAGGCCTTGGAGTGAATTCAGAGGAGATTTACTAGAATGGTACCAGGGATGAGGGACTTCAGTTATGTCGAGAGACTGGAGCAGCTGGGGATGTTGGGCAGAGAAGGTTAAGGAAAGATTAACAGTGATGTTCAAAATGATGAGGGGTTGCGATTGAGTAAATAAGGCAAAACTGTTTCCAATAGCAGGTGCTTTGACAGAGAAATGTATCGGGGCGTAGGAGAGACTGAGTGGGACATGGGATTTTTCATGAGTTGTGCACTGTTCAATTGCTGTATTCTCGGGACATTTTGCATCAATGTAAAGCCGTGTCGGTTGCATTTTGACGTAAGCTGCGCTGATTAGCTCCAAATTATCATCGAGTGCACAAGATTCAATAGAGACAGGTAGTGATACCGTAAGAGGAACTGATACTGGTACAGACACTGGTATAGACACTGATACTGGTACAGGTAAGGATACTGGTACAGACACTGATACTGGTACAGGTACTGATATTGGTACAGACACTGATACTGGTACAGGTACTGATACTGGTACAGAAACTGATACTGGTACAGGTACTGATACTGGTACAGACACTGATACTGGTGCAGGTACTGATACTGGTACAGACACTGATACTGGTACAGGTACTGATACTGGTACAGACACTGATACTGGTACAGACACTGATACTGGCACAGGTACTGATACTGGTACAGAAACTGATACTGGTACAGACACTGATACTGGTACAGACACTGATACTGCTACAGGTAAGGATACCGGTACAGACACTGATTCTGGTACAGACACTGATACTGGCACAGGCACTGATACTGGTACAGTCACTGATACTGGTACAGGCACTGATACTGGCACAGAAACTGATACTGGTACAGGTACTGATACTGGTACAGGCACTGATACTGGCACAGAAACTGATACTGGTACAGGTACTGATACTGGTACAGTCACTGATACTGGTACAGGTACTGATACTGGTACAGACACTGATACTGGTACAGACACTGATACTGGTTCAAACAATGATACTGGTACAGGCACTGATACTGGTACAGGCACTGATACTGGTACAGACACTGATACTGGTTCAGACACTGATACTGGTACAGGCACTGATACTGGTACAGGTACTGATACTAGTACTGACACTGATACTGGTACAGACACTGATACTGGTACAGGCACTGATACTGGTACAGGCACTGATACTGGCACAGACACTGATACTGCCACCGACACTGATACTGGTACAGACACTGATACTGGTACAGACACTGATACTGGTACAGACACTGATACTGGTACAGGTACTGATACTGGTACAGTCACTGATACTGGTACAGGTACTGATACTGGTACAGGTACTGATACTGGTACAGACACTGATACTGGTACAGACACTGATACTGGTTCAAACACTGATACTGGTACAGGCACTGATACTGGTACAGGCACTGATACTGGTACAGACACTGATACTGGTTCAGACACTGATACTGGTACAGACACTGATACTGGTACAGGCACTGATACTGGTACAGGTACTGATACTGGTACAGTCACTGATACTGGTACAGACACTGATACTGGTACAGTCACTGATACTGGTACAGGCACTGATACTGGCACAGGCACTGATACTGGCACAGACACTGATACTGGTACAGACACTGATACTGGTACAGACACTGATACTGGCACAGACACTGATACTGGTACAGGCACTGATACTGGTACAGAGACTAATACTGGTACAGACACTGATACTGGTACAGACACTGATATTGGTACAGACACTAAAACTGGTACAGACACTGATACTGGTACAGACACTGATACTGGTACAGACACTGATACTGGCACAGGCACTGATACTGGCACAGACACTGATACTGGCACAGACACTGATACTGGTACAGAGACTAATACTGGTACAGACACTGATACTGGTACAGGCACTGATACTGGTACAGACACTGATACTGGTACAGGTACTGATACTGGTACAGGTACTGATACTGGTACAGGCACTGATACTGGTACAGGCACTGATACTGGTACAGACACTGATACTGGTACAGACACTGATACTGGTACAGACACTGATACTGGCACAGACACAGATACTGGTACAGACACTGATACTGGTACAGACACTGATACTGGTACAGACACTGATACTGGTACAGACACTGATACTGGCACAGCACTGATACTGGCACAGAAACTGATACTGGTACAGCTACTGATACTGGTACAGACACTGATACTGGTACAGACACTGATACTGGTACAGACACTGATACTGGTACAGACACTGATACTGGTACAGACACTGATACTGGTATAGACACTGATACTGGCACAGACACTGATACTGGTACAGGCACTGATACTGGTACAGACACTGATACTGGTACAGTTACTGATACTGGTACAGGTACTGATACTGGTACAGGCACTGATACTGGTACAGACACCGATACTGGTACAGGTACTGATACTGGTACAGACACTAATACTGGTACAGACACTGATACTGGTACAGACACTGATACTGGTACAGACATTGATACTGGTACAGGTACTGATACTGGTACAGACACTGATACTGGTACAGATACTGATACTGGTACAGACACTGATACTTGTAGAGGTACTGATACTGGTACAGACACTGATACTGGTACAGACACTGATACTGGTACAGACACTGATAATGGTTCAGGTACTGATACTGGTTCAGGTACTGATACTGGTACAGACACTGATACTGGTACAGACAATGATACTGGAACAGACACTGATACTGGTACAGACACTGATACTGGTACAGACACTGATACTGGTACAGACACTGATACTGGTACAGGTATTGCTACTGGTACAGACACTGATACTGGTACAGACACTGATACTGGAACCGACACTGATACTGGTACAGACACTGATACTGGTACAGACACTGATACTGGTACAGGTACTGATACTGGTACAGACACTGATACTGATACAGGCATTGATACTGGTACAGGTACTGATACTGGTACAGGCACTGATACTGGTAGAGGTACTGATACTGGTACAGACACTGATACTGGTACAGGTATTGATACTGGTACAGACACTGATACTGGTACAGACACTGATACTGGAACCGACACTGATACTGGTACAGACACTGATACTGGTACAGACACTGATACTGGTACAGGTACTGATACTGGTACAGACACTGATACTGGTACAGGCACTGATACTGGTACAGGTACTGATACTGGTACAGGCACTGATACTGGTAGAGGTACTGATACTGGTACAGACACTGATACTGGTACAGGTACTGATACTGGTACAGTCACTGATACTGGTACATGTACTGATACTGGTACAGACACTGATACTGTTACTGACACTGATACTGGTTCAGGTACTGATACTGGTACAGACACTAATACTGGTACAGACACTGATACTGGCACAGGTACTGATACTGGTACAGACACTGATACTGGCACAGACACTGATACTGGTACAGACACTGATTCTGGTTCAGGTACTGATACTGGTATAGGTACTGATACTGGTACATACACTGATACTGGGACAGTCACTGATACTGGTACAGACACTGATACTGGTACAGGTACTGATACTGGTACAGACACCGATACTGGTACAGGTACTGATACTGGTACAGGTACTGATACAGGTACAGACACTGATACTGGCACAGGCACTGATACTGGTACAGACACTGATACTGGTACAGACACTGATACTGGTACAGACACTGATACTGGTACAGACACTGATACTGGTACAGGCACTGATACTGGTACAGACACTGATACTGGTACAGACACTGATACTGGTACAGGCACTGATACTGGTACAGGTACTGATACTGGTACAGACACTGATACTGGTACAGGCACTGATACTGGTACAGACACTGATACTGGTACAGACACTGATACTAGTACAGGCACTGATACTGGTACAGACACTGATACTGGTAAAGACACTGATACTGGTACAGACACTGATACTGGTACAGACTCTGATACTGGTACAGACACTGATACTGGTACAGGTACTGATACTGGTACAGACACTGACACTGGTACGGGCACTGATACTGGTACAGAAACTGATACTGGTACAGACACTGATACTGTTACAGACACTGATACTGGTACAGACACTGATACTGGTACAGACACTGATACTGGTACAGGTAATGATACTGGTACAGACACTGATGCTGGTACAGACACTGATACTGGTACAGACACTGATACTAGTACAGACACTGATACTGGTACAGGTACTGATACTGGTACTGACACTGATACTGGCACAGACACTGATACTGGTACAGACACTGATACTGGTACAGACACTGATACTGGTACAGGTACTGATACTGGTACAGGTACTGATACTGGTACAGGCACTGATACTGGTACAGGTACTGATACTGGTACAGACACTGATACTGGTACAGGTACTGATACTGGTACAGACACTGATACTGGTACAGGTATTGATACTGGTACAGACACTGATACTGGTACAGGTACTGATACTGGTACAGACACTGATACTGGTACAGGTTCTGATACTGGTACAGACACTGATACTGGTACAGGTGCATATACTGGTACAGACACTGATACTGGTACAGATACTGATACTGATACAGACACTGATACTGGTACAGACTCTGATACTGGTACAGACACTGATACTGATACAGACACTGATACTGGTACACTCACTGATACTGGTACAGACACTGATACTGGTACAGACACTGATACTGGTACAGACACTAATACTGGTAGAGGTACTGATACTGGTACAGACACTGATACTGGTACAGACACTGTTACTGGTACAGGTACTGATACTGGTACAGACACTGATACTGGTACAGACACTGATACTGGTACAGGTACTGATACTGGTACAGACACTGATACTGGCACAGACACTGATACTGGTACAGACACTGATAATGGTACAGACACTGATACTGGTACAGACACTGATACTGGCACAGACACTGATACTGGCACAGACACTGATACTGGTACAGACACTGATACTGGTACAGGTACTGATACTGGTACAGACACTGATACTGGTACAGTCACTGATACTGGTACAGACACTGTTACTGTTACTGGTACAGGTACTGATACTGGTACAGACACTGATACTGGTACAGACACTGATACTGGTACATGTACTGATACTGGTACGGACCCTGATACGGGTACAGGTACTGATACTGGTAAAGACACTGATACTGGTACAGGCACTGATACTGGTACAGACACTGATACTGGTACAGGCACTGATACTGGTACAGACACTGATACTGGTACAGACACTGATACTGGTATACTCACTGATACTGGTACAGGCACTGATACTGGTACAGACAATGATACTGGTACAGACACTGATACTGGTACAGGCACTGATACTGGTACAAACACTGATACTGGTACAGACACTGATACTGGTACAGGTACTGATACTGGTACAGGTACTGATACTGGTACAGGTACTGATATTGGTACAGACACTGATACTGGTACAGGTACTGATACTGGTACAGACACTGATACTGGTACAGGTACATATACTGGTACAGACACTGATACTGGTACAGGCACTGATACTGGTACAGACACTGATACTGATACAGACACTGATACTGGTACAGACACTGATACTGGCACAGACACTGATACTGGTACACTCACTGATACTGGTACAGACACTGATACTGGTACAGACACTGATACTGGTACAGACACTGATACTGGTACAGGTACTGATACTGGTACAGACACTGATACTGGTACAGGCACTGATAGTGGTACAAGCACTGATACTGGTACAGACACTGATACTGGTACAGACACTGATACTGGTACAGACACTGATACTGGTACAGACACTGATACTGGTACAGGCACTGATACTGGTACAGGCACTGATACTGGTACAGACACTGATACTGGTACAGACACTGATACTGGTACAGGCACTGTTACTGGTACAGGTACTGATACTGGTACAGACACTGATACTGGTACAGACACTGATACTGGTACAGGTACTGATACTGGTACAGACACTAATACTGGTACAGACACTGATACTGGTACAGGTACTGATACTGGTACAGATACTTATACTGGTACAGACACTGATACTGGTACAGACACTGATACTGGTACAGACACTGATACTGGTACAGACACTGATACTGGTACAGACACTGATACTGGTACACTCACTGATACTGGTACAGACACTGATACTGGTACAGACACTGATACTGGTACAGACACTGATTCTGGTACAGGTACTGATACTGGTACAGACACTGATACTGGTACGGGCACTGATACTGGTACAGAAACTGATACTGGTACAGACACTGATACTGGTACAGGCACTGATACTGGTACAGACACTGATACTGGTACAGACACTGATACTGGTACAGACACTGATACTGGTACAGGCACTGATACTGGTACAGGCACTGATACTGGTACAGACACTGATACTGGTACAGACACTGATTCTGGTACAGACACTGATACTGGTACAGGCACTCATACTGGTACAGACACTGATACTGGTACAGACACTGATACTGGTACAGACACTGATACTAGTACAGGTACTGATACTGGTACAGACACTGATACTGGTACAGGTACTGATACTGGTACAGGTACTGATACTGGCACAGGTACTGATACTGGTACAGACACTGATACTGGCACAGGTACTGATACTGGCACAGGTACTGATACTGGTACAGACACTGATACTGGTACAGACACTGATACTGGCACAGGCACTGATACTGGCACAGGCACTGATACTGGTACAGACACATGATACTGGTACAGACACTGATACTGGTACAGACACTGATACTGGTACAGGCACTGATACTGGTACAGGCACTGATACTGGTACTGACACTGATACTGGTACTGACACTGATACTGGTACAGACACTGATACTGGTACAGGCACTGATACTGGTACTGACACTGATACTGGTACAGACACTGATACTGGTACAGACACTGATACTGGTACAGGCACTGATACTGGTACTGATACTGGTACAGACACTGATACTGGTACAGACACTGATACTGGTACAGACACTGATACTGGTACAGACACTGATACTGGTACAGGTACTGATACTGGTACAGACACTGATACTGGTACAGACACTGATACTGGTACAGACACTGATACTGGTACAGACACTGATACTGGTACAGACACTGATACTGGTACAGACACTGATACTGGTACAGACACTGATACTGGTACAGACACTGATACTGGTACAGGCACTGATACTGGTACAGACACTGATACTGGTACAGACACTGATACTGGTACAGACACTGATACTGGTACAGACACTGATACTGGTACAGACACTGATACTGGTACAGACACTGATACTGGTACAAGCACTGATACTGGTACAGACTCTGATACTGGTGATATCGGGTACAGTAGCATAGTGGTTATATTACTGTATTATTAATCCAGATCCCACAGCAGTTGGGGAATATAAATTCACTTAATTAATTAAATCTGGAATTAAATAAAAGCTAGTAACAGTAATGGTGTCCATGAAACTACCGGATTGTCATAAAAAACATCTGGTTCACAAATGTCCTTTAAAAGAAATCTTACATTTATTTCGCTCCTTTTTTGATCACCGGACGTCTCAAACCGCTTTACAGTCAATGAAGTACTTTTTTTGAAGTGGAGTCTCTGTTGTCATGTGGGAAACGCTGGCAGCGAAGTTGCACACAGCAAGGTCCCACAAACAGAAAGCGATAATGACCGGATAATCTGTTTTTTGAGGGATAAATAGTGGCCAGGACCCCAGGGAGAACTCCCCTGCTCTTCTTCGAAAAAGTGCCATGGGATCTTTTATGTCCACCTGAGAGAGCAGACGGAGCCTCGGTTTAACATCTTATTTGAAAGACGGCACCTCCGACAGTGCAGCACTCCCTCAGCACTGCACTGGCGTATCAGCCTAGCTTTATGTGCTCAAGTCTCTGGAGTGGGACTCTGAATCCACAACCTTCTGACTCAGAGGCGAGTGTGCTACCCACTGAGCCATGGCTGCCACTACAGGGGAAGAAATCTGCCGTCCTTACCTGGTCTGGCCTATACGTGACTCCAGACCCACAGCAATCTGGTTGACTCTTCACTGCCCTCTGAAATGGCCTAGTAAGACACTCAGTTGTACCAAACCGCAACAACACGGACTGCACACGGTTCAAGAAGGCGGCTCACCACTACCTTCTCAAGAGAACGTAAGAATAGGCAATAAAGGACGGCCTTGCCAGCTATGCCCACATCCCGTGAACGAATGAAAAAAAGCAGTGTAAAAGCCATCTCATTAAATTTTAAAGTGGAATTCATTATTGAAACGGTTCTGTTTCTGTGCACACATTCAGCTCCAGAGACAGGGAATGTGTAGAGTCCCAGTAATAACCCGTTTATGTAGTTCTCAGTGTTTTATATGCAGTTTATATAATGTGCCCCCAACTTCCTCCGAGTTCTCCTCAACCCTCCTCTCACTCCCCGCAGGGTTTGGTTCTGTGTGCGGCAGGGATCCAGTGATCAGGGGAGGAGATCGCCACTGTCAGTCTCAACGTCCCTGAGCTTGCGAAACATAGCCAGGGCTCCCGCTCCTGATCGCTGTCCTCCCACTTACCTGCATCCCAAGCACTGAAGACGAACATTTACCTCCGGGTGTTAGGGGGGGAACTGTATGTAGTGTGTGTTGCATCAGAAAGTGGGACAGCTAGATGTGTTGGGATTTTTGCTCTTTGTGCTGTCTCTGTTAGAGTGGGAGCTGTGAGCTGCATGTGTTATTTCATAGTCGGTCACATTGGGCAGTTGACACACTTTGCATCTCCAGATCTTGGCCAGTATAAAAGCACGGCCAGCGCTATCACTGAGTAGGGTCTTTTATATTCTCGGAATGGCAGCTGAGGGGAGCCGCCCGGTGCTCCTTCTATTGGGCCCACTTCATGGTACAAACATCACTCCTCCGCCCCACCCCATGCCCACCCCACCATTGTGTTTGTGGAATTGGTGGCATCGTAGACCCACAGAACCAGTCCAATGCTTCTCCAGCATGTGTCAGCTGTGGCTCAGTGGGTAGCACTCTCACCTCTGAGTCAGAAGGTCGTGGGTTCAAGTCCCACTCCAGAGACTTGAGCACATAAAGCTAGGCTGACACTCCAGTGCAGTGCTGAGGGAGCGCTGCGCTGTCGGAGGTGCCGTCTTTCGGATGAGACGTTAAACCGAGGCCACGTCTGCTCTCTCAGGTGGACGTAAAATATCCCATGGCACTATTTTCGAAGAAGAGCAGGGGCGTTATCCCCGGTATCCTGGCCAATATTTAGCCCTCAATCAACATCACTAAAACAGATTCTCTGGCCATTATTACATTGCTGTTTGTGGGAGCTTGCTGTTTGCAAATTGGCTGCCATGTTTCCTACATTACAACAGTGACACTTCAAAAAGTACTTCATTGGCTGTAAAGCGCTTTGGGACATCCGGTGGTCGTGAAAGGTGCGATAGGAATGCAAGTCTTTTTAGCTGATACAGCAACTGGGTTTCAACATTCCCTAGCTGATCCTGCGCTGGGCACCCCACGGTGAGGCAAATGGGGGAAGAGTGACACAGCAAGGTCACTCTCCATAGTCAAAAATAATTAAAATACGCAACATCTATATAATATATTACATGTAGCATGCACTTCCTCTAAGCGTCACACTTACTTCCTGTCACACCTTATCCGTCACACTTTAGGGTATCCTCTGACTCGCCGCGAACAAGGCTACAGGAGATCTGCCATAAGTACCTTAGAAGTCTAGCGCGCATTTCCAGTAAGTGTCACACTTACTTCCTGTAAAGCTTTTCCCGTCATCCCCCTGTTCTAAAACCACACGTCCTCCAACTCGCCGTGACTAATGGCAGGGGAAACACAAAACAGAAAATGGTGGAATTTCACAACGGGTCTGTCGGCACCTGAAAGGGAAAAGACGGGATAAAATATTGTTTTGGTTCATTTGGTTCCTTGTTTTCTCAGTTCTATTGGTGTGGCGGTTCAGAGAAGGTCGGCTCGCGCTTGCAGTATAACTGGGATCCCTTAGAACGCCTGGAGCATTTTAGAAGCTTACCCAGATGTTTTTTCTTCTCTGTATACGTTTTGCGTAGTCTGGTCACACGCGCAGTGTCAGCCGTGGCTCAGTGGGTTGCATTCTCGCCTCTTGAGTCAGAAGGTCGTGGGTTCATAGTCCCACTCCAGAAGCTTGAGTTTGTAATCTAGGCTGACACTCCAGTGCAGTACTGAGGGAGTGCTGCACTGCCAGAGGTGCCGTCTTTCGGATAAAACTGAGGCCCTGTCTGCCCTCTCAAGTGGATGTAAAGGATCCCAGGGCACAATTTTGAAGAAGAGCAGGGGAGGTCTCCCTGGTTTCCTGGCTAATATTTATCCCCCAATCAACATCACCAAAACATGATCCGGTCATTTTTAGCATTGCTGTTTGTGGGAGCTTGCTGTGCGCAAATTGGCAGCCGCATTTCCCTACATCAGAACACGGACTACACTTCAAAAGTATTTCATTCGCTGTAAAGACGTCCTGTGGTCGTGAAAGGCGCTGTAGAAATGCAAGTTGTTTCTTTCTCTCCTCTGGCCCTGAGAGTGGGATTTGCTGCCTGGCAGAATAAATCAAGGTGCTGCTGATCGCAGATGGATACTATAGCTACTGGCCTCAGGGTCAACCATAAGTAGGCCCTAATATCAGCGAAATGTTAAAAGTACAGGAGTACAAGCCCCTTCAGTGCCTTTCCCTGCGCACTACCCAATCCCCCTTCAGGGAGAAGATCCTTTATGATCGGGTCATGAGGGTGACTTCGATTACCACACAAAAGACAGTGGTGGTCGAGGGAGGCTTTGTAGCTGTCTCGATAGTGCAGCCTTATCTGATCTCGCTCCACATTCGACCACAACATGTACGGTTGGGGTGGGGTTGGTGGCGGAGTGGTGGTTGGGGGGTGGCGGTGGGGGGCGCGGGTGGTTGAGAGACAGAGAGATAGAAAACTGTATAAACAGCTCTGTGTACAGTTTAGCAAAATATAAGATAAGATACCAGCAGACCTGGCTTCTAAAGGCCATCTTTAAAATGTGATTGAACAGCAACAACACGAGACAAGGTCATACAGTAGAGGCTTGTCCTTCATTGACCTGCCTTTTGCGAACTCGTATTCACAGTGTCTTGCTTCAGAATTCGGTTTAACCCTTTCACGGCTCTGTTGGTCAATCTCCCATTACCACAGTTTAATTTTTTTGAATCATTTTTTCTTTTTTTAAATGTAATTTTATTTGGGTGGGGAGGGGGGATTGCGTGTGTGGTGAGTGTGGGGGAAGGCTCTTATGCAGTAGCTTGTAATATAGCCACAGGCAGTCACGGAAAGTTCCAGACTTGACATCCCCCCCCCCCCCCAACCCTCGATGGCTCCCTTGGTACTGAGCGCTACAGACCAGGAATGATCAGCGGGTTCAAATCCCTCCCAGTCCCTTGCTGAGTTAGTTGATGTCTGCCGGGACTACTCTCTAAGGGAGAGGAAAGGAGAAGTGAAGGTTGGGGTAAGAAGGGGGTGAGGAGTAAGAGCTACAATTCATTTCGGTGCTCTCGGATTAGGGAAGAGGAAAGATCAGCCCGTGTTCCTGCACGGATTGACTCCCTCTGGACCGTGACCCCCGCTTTTTGCATTTTGGGGCGGGGGCGGGGCCAGGATCAGGCTCGTCCGTGAAGTCTCCCATGGTCGAGCGGCCGGCCAGTGCTCTCATCATCGAGACTCACAGGTGAGGAACAACCACCTGTGCGAGATTCAGAAGCGCCCATGGAGCTGTAATGCCCAGAAAGAGTCAGCAGCTTCAGCAGAGGAGGGGGGAGAGAGGGAGGAAGGGAGATAAAAAATAGAGAGATTCCGAGCCTTGTTAAAGAGTGAAGTGGATCTGCTGGCGTGTGTGTGTGTGTTTGTGTCTGAGGGCTGTCGGTATTCTGAGCACAGGCTGCATAACTGGAACAGCTGAAGGACAATACTGAAGGTCAGACACATCATTCTAAAGGCCAATCCCTCGATCTGGTTCAGATGGTATTGCCGTCACAATCACCCAGCACAGCGCTCTTATCATTCCGCATTTTTGTTTTTCCTCTTGTCCTGATCATTTTATTATATATCGGCAGATTCCCCTTTTGGCGTAGCGCACGGAAAGTCGGGGCAAAGCAAATTCTCCCCTCAGGGCGCATTAGCGGTGCTGTGGGTATCGGTTGTGGGGAGGCTGTGCCACCTCTGGAGCTTGAACTCCGTCTAGTGGTACAAGTGTGCAACTGCAGGCGTGACAGTGTGACAGGTAAAAAGAAAGGACTTGTATTTCTGCAGCACCTTTCACGACCTCTGGTCGTCCCAAAGCGCTTTACAGCCAATGAAGTACTTTTGAAGTCTTGTAATGTAGGAAACGCAGCAGCCAATTTGCTCACAGCAAGATCCCACAAACAGCAACGTAATAATGATCAGAGAATCTGCTTTCGTGATGTTGGTTGAGGGATAAATATTGGCCAGGACACCGGGGAGAACGCCCCTGCTCGCTTTTGAATAGTGCCATGGGATCTTTTACGTCCACCTGAGAGAGCGGACGGGCCCTCAGTTTAACATCCCATTCAAAAGACAGTGCAGCTCTCCCTCAGTACTGCACTGGAGTGTCAGCCAAGAAGATTTGTTATTATATACAGAGCATCCTGCAGTGTAATATATGTGCTCAAGTCTCTGGAGTGAGACTTGAACCCACGACCTTCTGACTCAGAGGCGAGAGCGCTACCCACTGAGCCACGGCTTCCTTTAGGAAAGGAAACCGGTTGCCCCTTACCCGGCATGGCCTATATGTGACTCCAGTTCTCACACCAACGTGGTTGACTCTGAACTTGCCTCTGAAGTGGCCTAGCAAGCCACTCAGTTGTACCAAAAAACCACTACAGTAGTTCAGGAAGATGGCCCACCACCACATTCTCAGGGTGACTAGGGATGGGCAATAAATGCCGGCCTTACCAGCGATGCCCACATCCCGAGAATGATTTGAAAAGAAACACATGTAACACACAGTGTACTGCTGCTAAGGTGGAGCCATGTCCCTTTCCGATCTCCAAGGTCTGATTGCTGTGAGTACGAAGTCAGTTAGAGGCTAGTCCCTCTGAGGTATATCTTGAGGTCAATTCGAGCAAAGTTATTTCTCTGTAGGTTGGCAGGTGCTTGTAAATCCCAAAGTTAGAGACAAAAAAAAAGCGCAGGAATGGTTGTGTTGCACCCAGAACAAAGTGTGACAACTCTGAAGCGTGACGGCAGCAGCGCTCCCGTGGAGTTGCTCCCCGGCAGTCTTTGCTCTGGAGCATGGTCACCATGTCCAGCAGTTAACCCGGCCTGACCCCCTTACGCCTTGCTGCTCTAAATAGCAAATCTAGGAAATTGCAGCTTCTTCTAAACAGCCAAGGTCAGCCAGGGGCCAAGGCACTTGCAGCCAATTGTACATTTTCAGGCTCCAATCTAATAATTAACTCGGGGAGAAGTGGCGCAGGAAGAAACTGTCCAACTTGTGACGCTGGGCGGCTGGCTGCCCAGCCAGGCAGCAACCTAGTCTGCCCAGGGTCTGGCAGTGCCAGGGTCTGGCAGTGCCAGGGTCTGGCAGTGCAAGGCGGTGTCACCACAACCTGTGGCCGGAGGGCATTGCTGTACCACCATGGCATCAACGGTCAACCACTCGGTGTGCCAAGCCGAACCGAACATCGGTCGTTACTAAAACAGGAACATTTTCTGCAGCTGTTTTCCCATCCATTTTGGCCCAGATTGTTTCATTAACATTAGCACTGGGCGGATTTAGCTATTTTGTGGGGGGGTGGTGCCTAGTACAATTATATTTAAATTGTATTCTATAATGCTATGCTGTGCATATGACAAGCTGCAACCTTTGGACCTTTACAGCCAGTGAAGTACTGTTTTTGTTTGGAAGTGTAGCCACTGTTGTAATGCAGGAGGCGGTTTCATTATCTGCTTCCGGGGCGCAACACCCCTGGTGACAAAGGCGAATGGTTGCTACCGGCGCCAGTCGCCCATCAGCCCTGCCATTTTGTTCTAGCCGCCGAGGTCAGGGAGGGGCAAAGGTCGCAGGCGGGTGATGCAGCGTCCGCCTGGCGGTGCAGACGGAGCGCATTTCAGTACAACCGCACGCCAGGTCGCGTAAGGCTGCACCGCTGGAGTCTGAGAGGGCCCAGGGCGGGAGTGGGTTAACAGCTTTGCGTCAGGCAGAATAAAGGAAGGCCGCTCTTTCCATAATGTATAGTTTTATCACTCTGCAATTACCCCCTCTCAAAAAATAAGATATGAGGCTGCTCATAATCGAGCGTTCCAACCTCGCTCGTAACCTCGGCAAACAAGAGGCGTTCTCTTGACAGAGGCCGGGAGCCTGTGAGCCGACATGGGCCGATATTAAGCCATTCGCTATCAGGTTAATCGGCGCTCTTATCAGGCACGCGACCCAGTCTAATCTCCACCAACGCCACCAAGTTTATGTCTCCAGTCAAACAGAACCACTGTGCAGGCAGACAGCTTCCTCGGTCACAGTTGAGCGGCGGTGACAGGTGCAGTCAGCATGAACAGCGCGGAAAATTGCAATGGCAGAGTCGGTGAAATCACGCCCTGCGACTGTTCCAGTTTTCCGAAACAACCCGTATTCCGCAGGAACGATGCGAATCAATCCGGGGATTTGTAACGCGATGTCCGGAGGGATTTTTCCTTTCCTCGGTTTTCCCCGCCCTTGTCCTCTTCTTGTCAAACTGATTTCGCTTTGAACTGACCGTGGACCAGTCGTCCCTCTCTCCCTCCGCCCCTCTCGCGCCCCCCCTCCCCCCTCAACCCACACACCCCATTACCTCCCGAGTGACTCAGTAAATATACCGCACACTGGTTCTGAGTCACATGAGCCAGGAAGGTCTGGTCCCGGCCTGTGCTGAGTTAGCTTATTCCATTGGGACGGTGACGGGGGCATGACAATTGGTCTCAGTATGGCCCGGGTTAGGATCCCTGCTCCCGATCACTATATCAACAACAACAATTTGCATTTATACAGCGCCTTTAACGTAGTAAAACGTCCCAGGGCGCTTCACAGGAGCGATTATCAAACAAAATTTAACACCGAGGCGCATAAGGAGATATTAGGGCAGGTGACCAAAAGCTTGGTCAAAGAAGTAGGTTTTAAGGAGCGTCTTAAAGGAGGAGAGAGAGGTAGAGAGGCGGAGAGATTTAGGGAGGGAATTCCAGAGCCTAGGGCCCAGGCAGCTGAAGGCACGACCACCAATGGTGGAGCGATCAAAATCGGGGATGCGCAAGAGGCCAGAATAGGTGGAGCGCAGAGATCTCGGAGGGTCGTAGAGCTGGGGAGGTAGAGAGATAGGGAGGGACGAGGCCATTGAGGGATTTGAACACAAGGATGAGAATTTTAAAATCGAGGCTTTGCCAGACTGGGAGCCAATGTATGTCAGCGAGCACAGGGGTGATGGGAGAACGGGACTATCCATTAACGCCCCACTTCCCTGACACAAACCCACCCCACCGCACCCCCCCCCCACACTCCCTCCACTGCACTGAAAACCGTGTACGGATTTCAAGTGAGGAGGGGACCGGGTTTGACGATAAACCTGCCAACACTATCTGGGCTGGCACGCAGAGGATGACCACTTGGACAAGGGACTGGAGCACCCTTGGCCTTTGAGGGCGGTAGCTCCTGCCCATTAAAGGTCAATCCCAGGAGCACAAGGCTCAGCACCACAACGCTGGGCCACGGGGAGCCTGTATGAGGAAGGGAGAAATCCCCAGCTGATTTCAGACTCTCTGAGGACTTTGAGCGGAGTTTTTTTTTTCCGTTTTCCGTTAACCGTCTCGTTTTCCTTCCTTTTCAGTCATAAAGTTCATGGAGGTGTGGAACAAGAGCTACTGCAGGCCGATAGAAACACTAATAGACATCTTACAGGAGCACCCCGACGAAGTGGAGTACATCTTTAAGCCTTCCTGCGTGCCTCTAATGAGGTGTGGCGGATGCTGCAACGATGAAAGTTTAGAGTGCGTCCCCACGGAAGTGCATAACGTGACGATGGAGGTAAAAGCAGGCTTCAGTACTTGGAGGTAAAGCGGGCAAAGCTACTCCAGTGGGATTTGGCTCAGTGACAGCACTCTCGCCTCTGGTTCATGAAGGTTGCGTGTTTAAGCCCCACTCCAGCATTTTTGTTTGATTCATTCTTGGGATGTGGGCGTCACTGGCACAGCCGGTCCATTTATTGCCCATGCCTAGTTGCCCCTTGAGAAGGTGGTGGTGAGCCGCCTCCTTGAACCGCTGCGGTCCCTGAAGGTACTCCCACAGGGCTGTTAGGGAGGGGGTTCCAGGATTTTGACCCAGCGACGATGAAGGAACGGCGATATATTTCTAAGTCAGGATGGTGTGTGACTTGGAGGGTAACTTGGAGGTGGTGGTGTTCCCATGCGCCTGCTGCCCTCGTCCTTCTATGTAGCAGAGGTCGTGGGTTTGGAAGTGCTGCCGAAGAAGCCTTGGCGAGTTGCTGCAGTGCATCTTGTAGATGGTACACACTGCAGCCACGGTTCACTGGTGGTGGAGGGAGTGAATATTTAAGGTGGTGGATGGGGTGAATGTTTAAGGCAGTGGATCACATCATCTAGGCTGACACTTCAGCGCAGTACGGAGGGAGTGCTGCACTGTCAGAGGTACCGTCTTTTGTAGGAGAAGTTGAACTGAGGTACACTGGTACGTGTTTAATGGTGGGAAGGGGTTGGGAGGTGTATCCTAGCAGGATGGGCCAGCTGGCCTCCTCCTGTGCGAGAATTTCTATCAAGGTTGCCCCGTGGTTTGATATATGCTAGCAAACCTCCCGTGGCGATGCTCACGGCTAATCTAGGGCCTGGAGCACAGCTGCGATGTTGAGCTGCTGACCTAGCATGTCACTTTAAGACCGCTGCTGAGGTGCTCCCTGTGGGGAAGCGATCTAAATAGGCCTCAAGGTCAATTGCAGGTCAATTGCTGTTAGCGAGGGAAGTTTGCAGATCGCCAGGTGCTTGTAACTTTTTGGCTCCAGGTCAATCTGCAAATGACCTCGTCGACACCAATTAATATCAACACAAAATGGCTGCCCTTCTGTTTAAGCTTTGAAGCTTCAAAGTTTGACAGACACTCAGCTTTCTATATATACATATTTATATATATTTATAGACCTCAGGACGTCCCAAAGTGCTTGACATCTACTGGGAGATAATAGATGTGCTACAATTGACCTCGCCTGCTAAAGGAGGGACAGAAATCAGCCAGGGTTCCTGCTTCTGATCACTATATAGAATCTTATAGCACGGAAGGAGGCCATTCGGCCCATCGTGCCTGTGCCGGCTCTTTGGAAGAGTTCTCCAATTAGTCCTACTCTTCCCCCATAGCCCTACAATTTTATCCTTTTCAAGTATTTATTTTGAAAGTTATTATTGAATCTCCTTCCACCACCCTTTCAGGCAGTGCATGCCAGATCACAACAACTCGCTGCGTAAAAAATTCTCCTCATCTCGCCCTCTGGTTCTTTTGCCAATCACCTTAAATCTGTGGCCTCTGGTTACCAACCCTCCTGCCAGTGGAAACAGTTTCTTCTTATTTACTCTATCAAAACTCTTCATAATTTTGAGCGCCTCTATTAAATAAACCTTCTCTGCTCGAAGGAAAACAATGCCAGCTTTTCTAGTCTCTCCGCATAACTGACGTCCCTCATCTTTGGTACCATTCTAGAAAACCTCCTCTGCACCCTCTCCAAGGCCTTGACCTCCTTTCTAAAGAGTGGTGCCCAGAATTGGACACAATACTCTAGCTGGAGCATAACCAGTGACGCCCTGTGCTACCTGGTCACATGTAGTGGCACCCTGCCAGAAAGTGCATGTTCAGCTTTTGTTCCTGAGATGTAGATAGCGCTGGCAAAGCCGTACTTGTTGCCCTGAGAAGGTGTTGATGGGCCATCTCCTTGAACCAGTACAACCCTTGTGGTGATGGCATTAGGGAGGGAACTGTGACCCAGCGACAACTCGATGGGCCGAACGGCCTACACCTGTTCCTATAAATCACTGTTGGATGAAGGAGGACCGGAAGGAAATGACGCTGTATTTATTTTAATGGGGAAGGAGTCAGTCCCGGGATTAATCTGTTACTAATGCGCGTTTGTTATTTCTTCCCCTCAGATAATGAAAATCAAGCCCCACCACGGGGAGCATATAAGACTGATGCACTTTGTACAGCACAGTAAATGTATCTGCAGGTGAGAGAATCTTTTCACGTTCACCTCATTCAACTGCACAGGGAACGGGGAACAATGCCGTCCTTCGGGTGAGACATTAAACTGAGGTCTTGACTGCCTGCACAGATGGGCATAAACGATCCCATGGCACTATTCGTAGAGCTTCCTCAACCAAACACCGGCCATTCATCTCGTTGCTGTGTGTTCTGGGACGTGGCTGGAGTAAAATGCCTGCTGTGTTTGCCTCTCAACGACAGTTGCTGCAGTCCACCCTTCCAGCAGATGTCTCGCTCTCGTCAAGTGTTCCACAAGTTTAATGGGGAAAGGTCCCAGAGGGGAAAAGACAGTGTGTGACCCACTGTACCACCCAGTCCCAGAGGGGAAAGGACAGTGTGTGACCCACTGTACCACCCAGTCCCAGAGGGGAAAGGACAGTGTGTGACCCACTGTACCACCCAGTCCCAGAGGGGAAAGGACAGTGTGTGACCCACTGTACCACCCAGTCCCAGAGGGGAAAAGACAGTGTGTGACCCACTGTACCACCCAGTCCCAGAGGGGAAAGGACAGTGTGTGACCCACTGTACCACCCGGTCCCAGAGGGGAAAGGACAGTGTGTGACCCACTGTACCACCCAGTCCCAGAGGAGAAAGGACAGTGTGTGACCCACTGTACCACCCGGTCCCAGAGGGGAAAGGACAGTATGTGACCCATTGTACCACCCGATCCCAATGAAAACAAGATAATTATTATTTTTCTTTTTTTTTGTTCCCACAGACCAAAGAAAGAAAGCAAAGAGACACAAAAAAGGTAAGAAATGTCTCAAAATAGAAATAATCCTCACATAGTTTGAAAGAAAAAGCAAAACAAAGAATCATTGAGACCCTATTTTGTGTGCTTTTGACTTACCTCATAGCTGGAGAGTGTTGGAATTCATTCACTGTTCATCTAAACAGCGCCTTCAAATGTGGCAGTGAAGGTGGCATCGACTAATTTTAGTAATGGCCCATTGGGCTGTGGGGAAGTTAGAAAACCGCTTTCCATCGAACGTTATCAACGTCTGCAAGACATTCCTAAAGGTGTAAGCCTCCACCCCTCCCCCCACCCCCCAGCCCCCACCTCCTCGCTAACCCTCCCCCAGAAGAAGTTAAATGGTTTGCAATACGGCACGTATTGGGAAGCCCCATTGCATTGCTTGCTCACAATGTCATCAGAATAAAATTGACTTGAGGCTTGCCCGGGATGTTCCCCCTCACCCCCCCCCCCCCACCCCAACCCCGAACCCCCGCTCCCCAGACGCTAGAAGGTTGACTCCTCTTCAATTCAGACCACTTAGAAATGAACCCACAAGGCTTTGCTGCTAACCTCCCTATAAAAGATTTAATTGGCTGTTGGGTTCAATGCATCATCAGTGCCATGTGCTTTTTGACCAATATCAGTTGGCTTGTTTGGTTTTCACTTGGGAAGTGTTCTGTAACTCTGTATATTGTGAGACAACAGAATTTCCCATTGTGTGTTTAAAAGTTTCGCTGGCACTCTTTAATCAAACATAGCACAAGGAGGGTCATTTTGCATTCAGGTCATATATGGGTCCGGTAGTGTAGAGCTTACATTATGGGAATAGTAATCCAGGGAACGTGAGTTCAAATCCCACCATGGCAGTGTATAATGTAGCCAATTTGCACACAGCAATGTCCCACCAACAGCAATGTGATAAATGACCAGATCGTCTGGCTTAGTGATGTTGGTTGAGGGATAAATATTGGCACGGGGACACCGGGAGAATTCTTCAAAATAGTGTATTGGAATCTTTTACGTCCACCTGAGAGGACAGATGGGGCCCTGGTTTAACTTTTCATCTGAAAGATGGCACCCATGACAGCGTAGCTCAGTAATGCACTGTAATCTAAAAGGGGGCAGAAGTAGAGAGAGTCCTGCTAAAAGCCTTCATTTCTTTGCGTGATGTGGCCGAGGTAGAATCCAGTTGGCTCACACTATGTGAGGTCCTCCCGTCTACAGTCAATCGCACTTTTCTTGCCTGTCTTCTCAGACTTCTCCTTATCGAAATAGTTGGGCGAAGAATAAAAACTTCCTATTTTATTTTAGTCTGGAAAGGTTAAGCCTTATAAACCTTTTCTTGCGCCTCATCGGGCTGCCATTTTGGGCGCCAATCCGCTTACACTTTGAAGTTGGTTCTTGCTTAAAGATTCTCCTCCAGTCGCCACTGGTTGCTTAACTGTGGCTATTTATTCTTCAATTATTTATTAAACTAGACAAAAAAGGCAGTGCTGCCTGCTTATCAGGAGATGCGAGCTCCACCCAGGGCAGACATTTGCTTGCTCCCGCAGGCACATTCCGTCATCGTTCCTCAGGCAACGGTTGGGGGAGTTTGTCCAATCCCAGAGTAGTTGAGCTTCCAATCCCCAATCCTCCAACAACGCCCCTTCCCTGCCCCCACCCCCCCGCTCCACCTGCACCTGCTAGACACCTCAGGGGATCTTTTGCTAAACTGTAGAACTGTGCTCTTTTCACAGCAAGCCGAAGAGAGGGAAAGGAAAGGGGCAAAAACGAAGGAAAAAGAAAAACAGAGTGAAAAATTGCAGGCCGTACGTCAGTCTTTGCTTTCCCATTCAACGTTCCATGCCTGGCCTGAATAATTCTCTCTGAGCTTATTGTTAATTTTAAGGGGCTGGGCAGGAGGGTACCAATGGTGGTGGGGGGAGATTGGAAATGGTGACTGGGAGAGGGAAGCTGCAACGTAATTTGGCATGAAAATTTATCGCACTTTATAGTAATTCCAATCGGCCTTGGTTTGTATGGAAGCCAGGGCCGTGGGGAATGACCTCTGCTCACGATGGAAGGCATGGCTGGCTTGTACGACCAATCATTACTAATCACGGTGTGGCATTAGTCGATGCATCCTTCACTGGGGTTTGCTGTGTCTTGGTGCCACTACTAACACCGAGCGCTCATTGGCCAACGGCAAGGTGCTAAGAATAACTCACCACCCTGTTCATTTTTCCACTTCAAGTTCCAAGTAGTCAAGCTGGAGACATCCACCTGGTCATTGGCGATAATATTCACTACGGCAACCACCTTCGATCTGCTGCCTGTCTTCGCTTGGTGTCCCAACGGCACGCTGGGAATTCTGATCCTGCGGTTCCGCTCGAACCCCATCAACCGCACGTCCAACCATTTCAAATTAGTGCTCATCTTTATCATTTAAATATGATGGGGATTGCCCAAATTGCTGTCAATAGGACAATTTTAGCTTAAGCCACTGGAATGTTGAGTAAGATCAGCGATGTTTCAGCAGTTTGTGCCCAGATTGAAGAACGTCACCGATATAATTGATGATAATTTATTCCGGAAAGATTTAGGCCTTTAAAACATTTCTTGAGCCTCATTAGGCCGCCATTTTGGACGCCAATCTGCTTACACTTTGAAATTAGCTCCTACCTGTAGCTTCTCCTCCAGTCGCCACTGGTTCTTTAACTGTGGCTTGACGCCAACATCATTTTAGCCGTTTATTTATTTATTCTTTTTAATTCCGTTTCTTGAACCTTCTCTTTGTTTTCATGGGGGTGCAACTGTCCCCAGACACAAAATAAGGGCACAAAAACTGAAACTGAAACTGAACTATTCTGCCCCTCCTCGAGAACATTTTAAAAGGAGGAACTTCCAAATATGTGGAGAAGATTGTTTTCTTTTGGAGAGATCGCTCCCTGAAAGGAGCTTTCAAAAGTACCCAGCTAATAGTCACATAGTGGGCTCAATGTGCAATTCTGCTTTATTTGTTTTGCTTCGTCTAGCCACTGAAGTAATAAGTGTCTAAAATCAATTTAATGTCGTGATTTTCTTTTTCTGAATAATGGATATTCATTTTATTCTGTGGGTTTCTGGTGATATTGAAATACCTCAGGAATCTGGTTCGCAACTGATGGGAAAGCTGTTTCACGCCACATAGGAACAGGAGGAGGCCATTCAGCCCCTCAAGACTGTTCTGCCATTCAATTAGATCTTGGCTGATCTGTACCTCAGCGCCGTTTACCTCCCTTTGTCCATATCCCTTTGTACTCTTACCCAACAAAAATCTAGCAATCTCAGTCTTGAAAGCTCCTCTTGTCCCCCAGCATCTACAGCCTTTTGGGGGGAAGACAGTTCCAGATTTTCACTAACCTTTCTGTCAAAAAGTGCTTGCTGATTTCACTCCGAAATGGCCTGGCTCTAATTTTAATATTATGTCCCCTTGTTCTGGATACCCCAGCAGAGGAAATGGCTTTTCATTATCTACCCTATCAAATCCCTTTATAATTTTAAACACCTCGATTAGATCACCCCTCAACCTTCTGAAATTTGGACTTTCAGAAGGCTTTCGATAAGGTCCCGCATAAGAGATTAGCGTGTAAAGTTAAGGCACATGGGATTGGGGGTAAGGTACTGACTTGGATAGAGAACTGGTTGGCAGACAGGAAGCAAAGAGTTGGAATAAACGGGTCTTTTTCCGAGTGGCAGGCAGTGACTAGTGGGGTACCGCAGGGATCGGTCCTAGGACCCCAGTTATTCACAATATATATTAATGATCTAGACGAGGGAACTAGATGTAATATCTCCAAGTTTGCAGACGACACAAAGTTGGGTGGGCTTGTGTGCTGCGAGGAGGATGCAGAGAAACTCCAGTATGATTTGGACAGGTTGGGTGATTGGGCAGATGCATGGCAGATGCAGTATAATGTGAATAAATGCGAGGTTATCCACTTTGGTAGCAAAAACAGGAAGGCAGATTATTATCTGAACGGCAATAGATTGGGAAAAGGGGAAGTGCAACGAGACCTAGGTGTCCTTGTGCACCAGTCGCCGAAGGTAAGCATGCAGGTGCAGCAGGCGGTTAAGAAGGCAAATGGTATGTTGGCCTTCATAGCGAGAGGATTCGAGTACAGGAGCAAGGATGTCTTGCTGCAGTTGTACAGGGCCTTGGAGAGACCACACTTTGAGTATTGTGTGCAGTTTTGGTCACCTTATCTGAGGAAGGATGTTCTTGCCATGGAGGGAGTGCAGCGAAGATTCACCAGACTGATACCTGGGATGGCAGGAATGACGTATGAAGAGAGATTGGGTCGATTAGGCTTATATTCGCTAGAGTTTAGAAGAATGAGAGGGGATCTCATTGAAACTTATAAAATTCTAACAGGACTAGACAGACTAGATGCAGGAAGGATGTTCCCGATGGCGGGGGAGTCCAGAACCAGGGGTCACAGTCTAAGGATAAGGGGTAAGCCATTTAGGACTGAGATGAGGAGGAATTTCTTCACCCAGAGAGTGGTGAACCTGTGGAATTCTCTACCACAGAAGGCAGTTGAGGCCAATTCATTAAATATATTCAAGAAGGAGTTAGATATATTTCTTAAGGCTAAAGGGAGCAAGGGATATGGGGAGAAAGCAGGGACAGGGTTACTGAATTTGGATGATCAGCCATGATCTCATTAAATGGCGGAACAGGCTCGAGGGGCCGAATGGCCTACTCCTGCTCCTATCTTCTATGTTTCTAAACACAAAGAATTACAAGTCATGTTTATGCAACCTGTCCTCATAATTTAACCCATTAAGCCCTGGTATCATTCTGGTGAGTCTGCGCTGTACCCCTTTCCAAGGCCAATATATCTTTCCTCAGGTTCGGTGCCCAAAAACTGGACAGCGTACTCCAGATGGGGTCTGACCAAGGCTCGACAACTGGAGCATCACTTCCTCACTTTAGAATGCCGACCCCCTTGAGATAAAGGTCAATATTCCATTAGCCTTTGGGATTCTTTTTTGTACCTGTGCACGAGTTTTTAGTGATTTGTGTACATGGACACCTGAATCCTTTTGCTCCTCCACAACTCCTAGTCTCTTACCATTAAGAAAATAGTGTCCCGCACCACGTCACGGCACAGCCCTTTGCAGTGGAAGATCTAGTGTAAATCACTCACATCTTATAAAACGCTTGTGACTTTCTTGGGTCTTTCGCACTGGTGAAAGTGCTCCTGTACCATGCCATAATTTCCAACATGTGGGGCTGCTGATCTCATTTTGCCTTGGCCGAAAATAAGGACCGATTTCAAGACCGAGAAGCTGATTTGAAAGGAACGGTGTTCAGATGAATTGGCCCCCTAATCCCACTTGTGAGGAAAGAAAGAATGAGACAGAGACAAAAAGGGACAGGGAGAGAAAAAGAGACAAAAAGAGGTACAGTGAGAGCCGGAGAGGGACAGGGGCTACAAGACAGCGAGAGACAGAATGTGACAGAGAGAAAAGATGTGAAGAGAGAGGATGAAATGATTTGGCTTAACGAGCGCTTTCTCTTTAAATGTATCCACCTGGTGCAGTCTGTAGTTGTTCGGAAAAGTATGTATCAGGAGAGAAATGATTACAGACGTAAATGATCTCTCCCTTTCTCTCCATCTATCTCCCCCTCCCCTTACTGCAGCAGGCAGATCAAGTGTTGCGCTGAGCTGCCGAGCAAGCGCCTTGATTGTGGGATTTGCATGTCTAAATGTTTCTTTGCTGACGTGCCGTAGATTTAGAGATCTTTTCTGTTACCTTTTTGCAGTCACTGTGAGCCTTGCTCAGAGAAGAGAAAGCACTTGTATGTACAGGATCCAGAGACCTGTAAATGTTCGTGTAAATTCACACATTTACGTTGCAAGTCAAAGAGGCTTGAGTTAAATGAACGCAGTTGCAGGTTCGTCAGAAAAAGCTTGCTTCATGCTTTATTTTTTATTTTATTTTTTACTTTTGACAGTGTCTGTGCTGTGTGCTCTGTTACCGTCGGTTCTGTTGTCGGTCAGACGTTGCCTTATTACATACCCATTCTCCGCCAGGGCCCGCACAGTCTCAGAGTAGGGCTTTGGCCAATTTCTCAAACCCGAACATTGGGGCTGGAAAGGTAAGGGGTCGCTACTCACTGTCAAGACCAGCACTGCACAGAGGTCAGGGAAGAGAGGGGTCAACACCCACTGCCAAGTTCTGCACTAGATAGGGGGCAGGTAATTAGGGGTGACCACCGCCCACTGTTAAGTCCTGCACTGGTCAGGGGAAAGGAGAGGGAGGTGAGATAATGGCTTAAGTTCAGAGATTCGCTTTGTTGCTATTAAAATCCATTTTAAAACTCAATAAATAATACCATGAGACACCGAAACAAATGGACTTTAAAAAATTCTTCCTATGCCCAGTTTACTGTTGGAGATTTCAAGAGACCCCGCTGGACTATTGGGTCCTCATCCCAGCCAGGTACTACCTTACCTGGTCTCTCTTCACTCCCAGTTTCACTCTGCTCCAACACCAGTCAGTATAGGACCTTCCTAGATAATATGCCGAAAAAGAACCCCCACAAAAGATGCAGCAGTAACATAATCTCCCTTCTCCTCTCCTCCCTTCCCCTCCTCTCCTCGCCTCTCCTAAACCTTCTGGCCTACAGGTCAAAGAGTCTTCCCATATCGAGATATGTGGCCAAAATTAAGACTCAGTTTGTCCACAACAATTTGGCAATTGACCTCTGAAAACAAGGAGGAAAGAAAAAATGTCACTCCCAAAAGAACAAGTGTGCCTGATCCTAAAACGTCCCCTGTCAACCCCCTCTCTCAAAACTTGGGTTCCACATGACAGTTCAGCTCAGACGGATGCAACGTCAGAATATTAAGTGTATGTGAATAAAAATGGGTATGTAATAAATATCTTATCACATGGGCAAAACGCTTGGATCTTCTTGACCTAGGATGAGTTTCCCAAATGAAAATTCATTCTTCCTCATTGAGATAGGAAGCCCATATAATAAGAAACATTGGCCTCGGTTTGCTCTGAAATGTATTATCTGCATGGCGGCTGTCTTACACCAGAAGGTATTAACATTGTCGTTCTTCTATTATGTTTCATTTGGGTGATGTTCTGTGGTGGATAACAACTGTTATATAATGCCGCGTCCTATCCTTGGGGTGGGCGGTGTTTAACGTTGGCCCACCTCTGCCCCCTTTCTTCCCCCTCAGCTGGCATGACGCCAGATGGCATTATCTAACAACAGTAATGAATACAAAGAGGTGTGTGTTATTGGTGAATGATCAGCAGTTGCCCTCTCGCCCAACCAAAAGGGCACTTGTTTACTTGAACAGCTGAGGCCTGTGGAATTGCATGTGGGAGCGACGGATATGTTTTTTTAACATGGTAAAAAAAAAAAATCTGCATCTCCTTCCGCACGTACTCCTCCCACAAGTGATTGTAATGTCGGCGTCAATTTGTGTCTGATAACGACCCAGTGAAGCGCCTTGGGACATTTTCCTATGTGCAAGGCATTGCATAAATGCTTGTTGTTGTTGCGTGCCCCAGTACCAAATGTTTAAAGCAACATTAATGTCAGGTTCCCTTAATCCCAACTGCCATCCCCACCAAAATAAAACTTACCACATTTATCCTTAAACCGCCCACTCATGGGTATGGTGTTAAGGGGCCGAGGGGAGTTTTAATCAATTTAACTGTGCCAGGCTGTGGCACAAAAGTGCCCCCGTGCATGGCACTCACGGGCACATTACAACGTGTGTGGTATGAATGAGGCAGAAGGGCAGGGGAAGGTTGGAATAATCGGCTTATTCTAACTCCTGGAATGGTTTGTGGTTGACGGAAGGCCTGTGTCAGTGCTGTAACTCACAGGTACAGTCCACTGTGGACCTTGTCTAATTCACCACCTCTGAACAAGACAGGACATGAAGCTTAATTGGTCAGGCCTCCTAATAAGTCTTCACTGAATGATTTGAGGCCTTAATCCCTTTAACTATTTTGCTCTGCCCATAAGAATTTTGGGGAACTGGAACATTTGGAGCCCAACAATCCCATCATTATTTATTTTTTTAAATCGATCTCAAGCCCATCTCCCAACCTTCTAACCTGTCCCTCAATCCCTTCTCTCTTCAGAACAGCATGGAATTGCCCACTTATCCTGTTCACTTCCCCGGTAACTCATCCCATAATTATCCTCTCAGTAGAAAGGGTTCTGCCTGATTCCATTTCTCACTCCCGGCTGGCTAATTTTTAACTTGGTATTTGAACCTTTTGCCACAGTCAACAGTCTGCACGGTCAGGTTTGCCAATCCCCTTTCACAATCTTGAAAGGTTACCTGTTCCCATAGTCCCCTGTTCTCCAAAGAAAACCTCCTTAACCTTTACCTCGTAACTTCCTCTTACCTCGACTCCTTAATCAGACTCTAATAATGAACATGGGTAAACGGTGTATGATTCCGACAGGTCAGTGGGGGGTCTATCTCTGCTAGAGTGCCCAAGTTAAATCATTACTGTCAAACCTAGCCACACACGAGTATTAATTATTGCTGGGAGGGAAGGAGGGAAAGACTTTGAAAAGTTAAAGGTGATTCATGTTGGGGGCAGTATCCCCGGGTACAGGACACCCTTGGTTACCTTGCCCAGGTGACCAGTCGCACATGATCTAGACAATGAATGACAGGTCACTCAACCATGGATACATTGCCTGTTCCTGTCCTCATCTGAGGTCCACACGCACGCACGTTCCTCCAGGAGGGCCCTGGATAGCCGCCAGGAGCGGGGAGCCTGGCTGATAGTTCCCTTGTCCAGTTTAAGGCACTGAGACCAATGGTAGTGCCCACTCAACTGGCCCAACGAGTTGGTGGGGATGCAGCAGCAGCAGGGTAGTATCCAGAACCCACCATTTCCTGGCAGAGCCCATTGATACGCCAAGGCCCTTCCCACCATGCCAATTTCAAAATGAGATAGCACCTATTGCTCAAAGCCTCCTGTAATGACATTGCCATAGAGATATAACACATGGGCAGAGATACGAGATAGCACTGGCCTTTTTGGCAGGTGTGGCTCTGTTGGAATGCTGGGCTAATGTAGATTAAGATATACATCTGTTTATCTCAGATAATTGGCCATTGGCTCTTGCCAACATAAGTGCCAGTTGTCACCTGATAGACCGGCAGTATTTTGCCTTAAATCCTGAGCGGCAGGCTGCCAAGACCTTCAACTTCCTAATAACAGAGAGGTGAGGTTTCAGTTCTCTCTATCGTGCCTGTCCCGGCAGGGACGGGAACCAGGAGATGAACGTACAAGTATCCAGCACGGGGCACCAACCCGCTCCCCCACTCCTTCCTCGTCCATGTCCCCCTACCCCAATCCCAACCTAGGTTAACAAGTAGCAATGGTGGTATAACTGGCTGATAATACACACCTCCTTTATTCATTACTGTGCACGACAACATTAACAGTAGTTCAGCATGGTGGGAGTGCTTGGCGTTTTCTATTGCTTTACCTTGAGTATGTGTAACTGTAAATAAGTTGCTTACCTGGCCTGAACTTTGTTTAACCGGTTGTGTTGGGTGTTATTGCACCTGCAGAGCTTCTGGGTAACACTTATTTCCTTTCCTTTCTGCATTTATAAAAGCATGCGGCATTCTCCAGGAGTGGGTTCTTTCGACCTGGCACAGCCTGCTGTCTGTCCTTTCAGCTGCCCTGTTAGCATGTTAGGTGAGGCAGAGGGTGTGGGCGTTAAGAGAGAGGCGAGGCATTTCTGTTCATCATTGATGAAACTTTGGGCCTATTGCCAAGGCTTATTATTATTTTTGAGAAACTGAGGCCCTTTGCCATGGTTTAAAAGAGATGAAAATAAATCAGAAGGCAGTGGGTAGGTGACGCCAGGTTTGGGTTTTAAAAGCTTGTAGGCTATAAGAGGGAAGGAAGGTTGAGGAAGAGAAGGTGGGTAAATGGAGTTGAGGTACAGCTCAGCCATACTCTAATTGAATGGTGGACCAGGCTTGGAGGTGGCTGGAAACTTCTGCTCCTATGTTCCATAGTTTTGAGGTCCTGGGAAATGAGTGAGACTGGGAGACAGAACAAATGAGTCTTGATTTCATAATGGTGAGGGTACCGCAAGGAGGAAGAGGATGGAGGCTGGCATGTTTGGAGCTGGAGAGGAAGGTTCAGAAGACCACTGGTCACAATAGCATTGATCAAATAGAGAAAGGACGTTTTTGATGTTGAGGTGAGAGAAAAGACACTTTTGCTAGCTTTATTCTAGATCAAGTGCACAGGTATAAATAGGGACCTTCTCAGGTACTTCTCGTCCTTGCTTCCTCGGAGCTTCTAGTGCCAGGTGCCATTCCTGGCAGACAGGACAGGCTAGCAACCCACGTCACTCTGAAACCTGGCTCTGGGAGAGGGCACTCGGCCCGGCTGCAGTGCAGGGAAATGCTCCCTTAGGTCATTCCCTTCTCCCCTCCCTTCTTCGTGGGCATGTGTCTTGGCATTTGCTCCCTATCCACCCCACCGCTGCACAGTGGAGACTGGAGAACCCAGCGAGCGAAGGATCACAGAGCGACATTCCATCGCAGGTTGGACACGCTCCGCCACCTTGAATCGCAGCGTTACATTGGGCGCACATACCCGCTACACCACATTTCGAAGTGGGACTTAATGGACATCTGAATATATGGGTTCTCTCTGAGAAGGGATCCTGTCTCCTTCAGGCCTTCTCACTTCTTGGCCTTTGGATTTTTGTTCCTGCATTGCCCCCTTGCAGCCCTGTCCTGCAAAGTGGAGACACGCTCAGGCCCTGAGCTTTAGGCTGCCTTAACAAGCCAGGAAATGGCGGTGTCCAACACAGTCCATGGATCAAATGGGGATTTGTCACTAGCCAGTGGATTGCAATGAAGAGAAATGAAGTCCAGCAGGATCTGAGGCACCCTTTCGTATCTAATGGGACAATGGTTTATGTTATAACATCGGGACAGACAGAATACAACCTTGGGCTGATACGAGGGCCTGTGCTGTTGGCCACCATTGGAAGCAGCAGAGTCCACACAAGGCGAAGATGGGGGACAGGTGTGTTCCCTCAGTGAGGGTAAGACTTCTCCCTTTGGTTAGAAGATCGAACCCAGCGGATGTGGTTCCACAGTCTCCAAATCTGTTACTGCGACAGACAGATGGAAATCCAATACAGTGAAACCAGTATGGGGAAATAAAAACATTCCACTTAATCCTTAAAGAAAACCTTGCCTTAAAGATCAAATATATTCAGAAGGAGTATTTTACCTAGCAAGACTTGATTCCGAAAGACCACTCATCTACACCATGGACCTGCCTCGAAGACTGACGATTTGAAAGGACCAGCTACTTCACATATATTTAGAAAGACCACCTGCTGAGAAGAAAATAGTCTCTGCCCTCCAATTAGAAAGCTCCCCCAATAATGAAAGGCCAATCTCAAAGGTTGTCGCCCCCCCCTCCCCCACCCGATGTGTTTTGGCGCACGCTTAAAAGGGTGATCGCAGCCGTCACATCATCGACGGTCATAAGCGATTGGCATTCGGTCTGCTCCCTTGTGCAAATGATCACAGTAAATGATCTAATGTAGTAATCCGGCACATCCCACCTTGTCAAGTAGAATGTACGTGGGATCTTTGGACCTCTGGTGATTAAGGAGGCCTCGGCCATTGCAGGAATGTGAGAACATTCTTTCAACCTGTTTTATTAGCTCTTAGATAGCAGTGGCAGGCATTTGTGACAAGGGTTTACATAAAAGGGCAGAATGTTTTAAAGTAATCACATGGAATGGCCTGGAAAGACTTCATTAGCGGTTTTAATGGAAGCTGAAATTATTTTTATTTGTCTTTCGGTTAATCATTAACGTTAGGTTGTGAAACACTTGTCGGCCTCTCGTCAGCAGACTACATAAGTGCCACCGCAGTGGAATAGCAGGGTGATGAGGAGGAGGATGGGGGAAATGAGGAGGGAGGGAACTAGGAGGAGGAAGGGAGACAGAGGTGAGGAAATGAGGAAGAGATGGCAAGGAGGAGATAAAAAGGTATAAGATGAGGCTCTGGGATCAGAAGATGGTCATTTGCCCAACTGCAGGACATGGGCAGCTCCAGTCAATAGGCAATCACTGTTATATTTCTCTTGACAATACATCGTCTTCCAGACTTTTCCGCATCTCCATTTCGGACCTTCCAAGCTGAGGAAAGTTTGATGAGGGTGATAGCGCCAAAGTGGCTGGTGATTCAGGGGCTGCTTAAAGCCCCCCGAAACCATGGGTGGTCACCAACCCTCTATTTGTTCTGCTTGAATGCGGGAAATGAGGCCCTCAAAACGAGGGTGAGTTGAAAGGTCAGGTATAGTTATTGGGGGTGAGGGGGCGAATTGGGGGTGGGCAGCAGAGCTATCACAAAACTTGTCTCTACCTCCCTAGTCTGTTCAGTCTTTCACCTCCAGTGAAAGCGATAGAAAATGTCACACTGCAGACCTGCGACACCGCTGAACCCTTTCCTTAATCTCGTTGAGTTTGTTCTCAATTGATAAGCTTGTCGCCTACAGGAAAACAACTAGTAGTGGCCAGGGAAATCCCAGGTCACTTCCCCTTTCCTCCTCCCATTGGCTGCCAGAAATCTTGTGGCGGCAGTCAGCTCCCACAATGCCGCTCACCACTTGTGCTGAGCACGCTCAGTGCCATGAACAAAAATGTCTCCTTCCACTCTACCAAACAGAAACCTGTCAACCCGTTATCCACCACCAGAATTTTACAACCAATTCTTTATATTGTCGCATGGACCCGAGCAGATGTGCTATCTTGTCAAATTGATTCTATTTTTTACGCTGCGAGTTGTTATGATCTGGAATGCACTGCCTGAAAGGGTGGTGGTAGCAGATTCAATAACAACTTTCAAAAGGGTATTGGATAAATACTTGAGGTGAAAAAATTGCAGGGGGAAAGAACAAGGGGGAGTGGGACTAATTGGACAGCTCTTTCAAAGAGCCGGCACAGGCACAATGGGCCGAATGGCCTCCTTCTGTGCTGTATCATTCTATGATTCTACAGTGGTCATGGAGCTCCTGACCAATCAGGAGCTTTATTTCTTTTCAACTTGTAAGTAGACACTTTCCCTCACGGAAGGGCATAGAACATCCCCTCGTTTCCATGGCGACTGTCTAACCAACCAGATCAATTATTGTTAACAAAAAAACCCAATTTTTTTCATAGTAAAAATTTATTGTAATAATTATCCCGCATCCCCAGATTTTTTTTTTAACTGCGCCTTTCCTCACCTCCTTTCCGTGTTGCGAAGGAGAGGAAAGGCCGTCTTTAAAAAAAAAAGTCTCCGCGGATCATTCTGGATGCGCCTGGCGACAGAAATACGCGACGGGAAGGTCAAGTCTGCCGCTGGTCAGGTCCACACCTTTGTGCAAGACGGTATACATGGTTCCTGCAGCTGTCTCTCAATCACACCTTCCCGACAGCTACCGTCCCCTTCCATGCCTGTACTGCTTCCGGAAAATTCCCCCTCCCCACAACGTGATGAATCCAATGCGGCTTCATTAAAGCGCACCCAGTGAAGCTCAACTGCCTTCGGTCGGTGCTCGTCAGCCAGTAACGACACCGGTATTCGAATGAGGTGTGATTGACTAACAAGACAGTTTTTAAAGGGACATAGTCTTCTGGGACGAGGGTATGTCAAACCTTTTCTTTATTGGTTTGCAAAGAGATAAATTCAACGAGGTAAATCATTTCAGAATGGATCACTGCATCCTTTGTGCATGATAATGGCTTGCAGGGTCTTCTTCTCCCAACAACTTAAACAAAGGCTTGGCAAACATTTATTCAAGAAGACCATGTCCCTTTAAGTAAAGGCTTTTTCTAATTATGAAAGATTTGTTTATGAATAAGACGTGAACTTTTTAGCTGCACGCTGACAGACTGCTAAACCATAATCAAAAAATATTACGTTATCCGAGCTCGGTGCTTTATGGAAACGAACAGGCGGTGGTGCAGGAGGCACCATAGGACAAGATTTGTCATTGCCGTCCATATATCTTGAGCCAACATCGATTTGTCCTGTCAGAACTTAACAGAGAGTCAGTTCCCCTCACCACCCTCACCCTCCCCCCCTTAAAGACCGGGATAGTCCCAGGTTTGATTCCTGGCTAGTTAACTGATAGCAACAGGGACAGCGGTGGATCTAATCAGCCAGGATCTCACTGAATGGCGGAACAGGCTCGAGGGGCTGAATGGCCTGCTCCTGTTGCTATGTTCCTAGATGGGAATGGTGAGAGGGTGCTGCAATTAAACGCTGCAGCCCTGGGTTGGGGGAGGGGAACCGCCCTGCTTCTGGTAACTTCCCTGTCGGGAAAATGATGCCTCCTCCCCGCTCCTGCCCCCTCGCCCCCTCACTTCACCTTCCTCCCGCCAGCTGGCGCTCAAGCCTAGATTTATCAATTGCTCTGACGACGGTGGCCCATTTGAGCGACATTGGGTTGCCTTTCTCGTGGCGATGGGTCAACCTAGGCCTCATTGCCTAGGCTGGGCACCTGAAGAACGGCCGCCTGGGTTAGGGTCGGCAGCGCTCGCGGAACCAGAGTGCAAGCAACGGGAAGAACCTGCGGAAAAGGAAAAGGGACAGAAACGAGACAGTCTTGTCAGGGTGCAGATAAAACGTACAACTTTCTATGGTGATTGGTGGGGGGAGGGGGTGGTTGGCCTGTGTTGCTGAAACCCTACTGACCCAGGTTCTCTCTCTCTCTCTCTCTGTCTCCCATTACAGGTGTGAAAAACCCAGGAGATGAGCGAAGACATAGCAACGAGCTATATTTTCTGTCGGTTTTTAATCGTTGTATTTTTTTTTTTAAAAAGTCTTTGTTTTTTTTGAAAAAGAAGACATAGACATGAAGGATAGAAAGAGCACAGCACTTTGAATTCAATACGATATCTGGAGGAAAAAATAAAAACAAAAACAGAAAGAGTCATTCCCGGGAAGAAGGCCTTCTGTGATTTGTGCCGATATATTATTATTAAAAGGCCTAGTATTATTCAGGATACATGCTGCTAAAAAAAAATGAGAAAATTACTTGGAAAACTTGGGGAAATGATGGATCCGGGATTCCTAGTTCTATTCATTGGGTCATTTTTTAAGACATATATATATATATATAATATTAAACTATATATATATAAAAATACAGGCCTCACGAAAGACTTCTTTAAAGACTGAAAAATAAAATATATATATTATATATTAAAATACGGACGCATTGAAGCTTCGTGTGGAGGACCCAAGATTTTCCAGGGAATGATAACCAAGGACGAAGATGTTTTAATGGAAGGGTTGGGGTTGGGAGAGGGGAGGGGCTGGAATAATACCACGTGCCCCAGAGCTCTGCTTTTCAAAAGACAAAACCATTGGGAGCGTCGTCGGCCCGTGGCCCACGCGCGGCCAGCAGTTGGTCTGCGCACGGCCGTTTGTTCCCGCGCCAACCAGGTCTGGAAGGGACTGGAAGCCAAACAAAGCCGAACACTCGAAGTGGACTTGACTCGGAGTCTGTGCAACGTACTTGGTCGGGAGGAGGAGATCTCCAACCCCAACCCCTCCGCCGTGAGCAGCGTCTGAATGTCGTCGCATGACCAGCTGAGGAACTGTCGTTAAAACGCTCCCCTCCACCCCCCGCCACCCCCCTCCCCCCACCCCCGAGCGGCGCCCGAATTTCGTCGCCGACGGGCTGCGGAACTGTCGTTAAAACGGTAAATTTCGGTCACTGACACTGAAACGGTCGAAAGGGATATTCATTAGCATGTATGTATATATATATATATATATAGAGAGAGAGAGAGAGCTGGGTTACTACAGGCAACAGATGCAACTAGGCCGATTGAGGCCTGGCCTGTGGAGGTCCATGCTCCGACCTAAACCACAGCTCTGGGAGATGTTCTATAGGATAGCCGGGAGAAAAGGCTGTAATGTTTCGCTGCTAGGCCTGGCCTGGCCTAGCCTGACCATGTCTTTTTGAGGCCAGGAGCTCCCTGTGGGGAAGCGGTCTGAATAGTTTCCCCGAGGTCACTTCTAGCCTAATTGCTGTTTTTGGAAGTTTCTCCTAGATTATAAACTCCTCCCCCCTCCCCCCAATCTCAAAAAAAATCATAAACAGCAGGAAGTGGTTGAGTTTCATTCTCCTTTTGTTCCGTTGTGGCCTATTGGTGTTTTATACAAAGCGTGACGTCTGGGGTGTGACGCCTGTCCTCAAAACATTGATATTAATTGATATTTCTGATTTCCTCCATTGAAAGATGGCAGGTGTGAAAGATCGGGCAGGGGTGGTGTTGCAGTAGCGCTGATGTGAGACAGTATTCCTTCCCCCTGTTCCTCGTCCCCACCCCCCCCCCCCTCCCCAAGTTAAAATAAGTGCAGTCCTGCTTCATAAAACCAAATGGCTAATCGTAACTGAACCCGGGATGAAAAAATGGGGTCGGCTGAGCTCGATGCCGGATTTACTTCTGATCCAAATTGGGCGAATCCTGTGGGGTCAGAGCAGACCTCCCTCAGCTTAATGGTTGGCAAGCGAGGAGCAACCGAAAATCCCTCACCGCAGAACGAGCACGATCCTGTATGCGCCACACGTACGTGTATCACGGGACGCCCTCACGCAAGGGCCGTGCGCGCCCCATTTGTGAAGGACATGTACCCCATTTACTTGCAGGAGGGGGCGGGCGGAGAGGTTGCCCCATTGACGCACCTCTTGGCGCGTGGTTGTCCCATCCGTAAGCATCAGCCTTCTGCTGTGGGTGAAGACAGACCTCACCCCAAACAGGACCGTGCTGAAGGATCAAAATCCGAGACTGGCACAAGTCCCAGCACCAGACGGCGGTGCTCGTGTCTTGAAAGGTATTCGAGATCGTCACCGGAGCTCTATATATCCTGAATCCATATCCCTTTGGGGTTTTTTTGTGTGGGGGAGGGCGGAGTGGGGGAAATCAGTGAAAATGTAACGTGTAAATTTATGTTAAAATTCTTCAAAGCAAACAGAAGTGAATCTTGTGAACCAGTGTTAAGTGTACTTGCATTTGCTGATGTTGTACGGTTGTTATGACAATTAGTGTGCCCTCTCCCTTTTGCTATCCATTAACCTCTTCCACCCAACCCCCCCCCCCGCCACTCACCCCAGCTCTGACCCACCTTCTTTCCTGACGCGCCTGTTCTGCTCTCTCTCTCTCTTTCCTTGCCCCATCACACTTACAACTAAAGACAAAGTAATATGGGGGGAAAGATACCCGCCACCTTGGCAAGATGGGAAGCGGAACGTGGCACGAGGAGCCAATCTCCGTCACCCGCTCCCTGCCAATCATGTGAATTGAAGCGCATTCCTCCACACACACACACACACAGACGCGTACACACATACACAAAAGTAGTAGGCTGGCTTGCTTAAACCGGCTGGTGAGATTCTGGTCCGTACTGGTTGGACGTGAATGAACGCCAGGGACGAAGGTCGAACAGGAAGGATTGCACGCGAGAAACAGAGTCCTCCCATCCCCAGCATTTGCCGTACCGTTGGCAGGGTCCATTACGGGCGGCGACCCGTCCCGTCTTGGTTTCTTTTTCCGTTCGGCACTTCAGCCAGGTGCCGCTTCACGGCACGAGACGGAAACACCTGCCCCAAATATGTCCGCTCCCAAACCTGCCGCTCTTTTCCAAGACCCTTTCCTCTTCCTGAAAAGCTGAGGCTCAACGGACAAAAAATAAACTAACCTTCGTGAACTGCTGTGGACTTTGTATAGAATTAAGAGAACGGTTGGAATCAACAGTGTATTCAGCCGGTTATATATTAAAAAGAACGAGCAGATGAAAATGAAATCCACACAATTGATTCTTTGCGCAATGTTTATAGTCACATTTTTAGTATATTTTTTTGTCACTTAAAGTATATTTATTGGTGCTACTGTCTCTCTGTTCATAATTGTTAAAAAAAATACTGTTTAAATATTAACAACATTATTTTGCTCTAGTTAATTATTCCGTAGCATCACATATTTATTTTTAAACTAAAATATGTTAAATGTGTTTTTTTTTATTAAAAAAATGTTAATTGTAATTCCTTGTTGTGCCTACTTCAAATTATATTAATGGGAAGGGGGGGGGGGGCAGAAGGAGGAGATGGTAAAATTAAAGAAAGGTTTGGATTAGTGTGACAACTCTCAAAATGCTTCACGCACTCAATAGGGCCCTGGCCTAAACGGGGAGGTAGAGGCCTAAAACTGGTATTGCATCGCTAACCGTTCATGCTGCCGCCATCTTGGTTTGGGTCCTGATACGGGCGGCCAGAGCACCTGCCTGTTTCAGGCGGGATGCTCCTTGTAATATGCGAATCGGATCCCGTGATGTAAGTAGGACCCTAATTTATTGCAATTGCGAGATACAAACGGGCGGAGCGTGCGCCGCACAGACCCCGCCCCATTTATACCACAGGGCGAGCGGTCTAACCAGCGGCTCTTAAACGGCCCGCTGGAGTCTGCTCACGAAATGGTCTGGGAAACTCTTCGTTTTGATTTTGGCTGGGGCCAGGAAGTCCACAAAAATGAAAGCCCTACCCCAGGGATTTCCTCCCTCCCCCTTTCCCAGGCTCCGACTGTCGGCGAACCTAGTTTGGGAGTCAGCCGATCTCCCGCCCTCCCAGAACCGGCAAGGCTGCTGCGGATCAATCACGTGGTGCCCGCGGCTCACAGGCGGGATGTAATTGAGGCTCTGGCCTCAAAATAGCTCAGGCCTCACGCCGGGAAGAACAGGGGAGTATCAGGCACACCCTCACCCCCCTCCCACCCACCCCCTGGCCTGCCTGGTTTCCACCAATAGTCAAAATCGCCCCGAATGAATTGAGCTAAATTTAGATCTCAAAGGTTAAATTTTTAGGACTCCAGGGAGGGACTGATTAAGATTCAGACAGCATGTCAGAATCAGCATGCTTCAGACAATGAAAGCATTCCAGTGGTGGTTCACACTCATTGCTGCTATTAACAGCTCTATTCATTCAAACTCAGTAGGAGTCATTGCCAAGTTCGGTTGTTGGATTTCTGATCGGAGAGAAGGTAGTCAGTTTGACTAAAAGCTGACGCTGCAGTTAGCTGACTTTGGGAAAGACAGCAGAGTACAGGGAGAGAAGGCTTTGCCCTGTGCTGAAGGCCAAAAATGGACGGTTAGAGTTTCCTTGTAGCCAGTTATTGTACGTAAAGTACAATCATTTTGGAAATATGAGTGAGACAGTCCACCAGTGTTCAATAGTTGTGGTAAGTTCATTATTCATGCACTGGAAGTGAAGTGTAACTGAGTGGAATATGTGAGTTTTGATTACTATTGGTACTCTGCTGATTCACTTAACGATTTGTATGTGGTCCCATTTCACCAAGTGGGGTTTTCCTCACCTCATGTCTGGGTCTGTTGTAGACTAATTGATAGAGATTGATTGCGACGATTAGTCAACAACTCCATTATTGCATCATGCGACTACCAGGAGGCTAGAAGACAAACTAGATGGACCTCAGTCTTCGTCCAGCAACTCCCATGTTCCTAAGTGTTTTCTTCGTCCGACTTTGGGAAGATTCGAGAGACACACGAGAAAGCCACGACTATCTGGTTCAGCTCACAAGAGGGTCCTATTGTTACACTACTGGCTCACGCTATTGTGTAAGTAGGTATTGGGCAGTGCCAGTCAACTCTGGGAAGATGTGGGGCATGGGTTCCGCTTACGGGTGACTGACTACCGAGAGACATAAAAAGAGATTGTAAAAGCTTCTATAGGTATGTGAAAAGGAAGAGATTAGCGAAAGTAAATGTGGGTCCCTTACAGGCAGAGACAGGAGAAATTATAATGGGGAATAAGGAAATGGCAGACATTAAACAAATACATTGGCCGCGATTTTTTCAATGGAGGTGGGTTGGGTGCGGGTCAGGTGGTTTCCGGCTTCCAGTCCCGCCCCCAACTGCATCTGGCCCACAGATGTGATTTTACGTTGATTGACCTTGTTAAGCCCGCCCTGCGGGCTTGCCAACCAATTAAGAGGAAGCCGCTCAGATGACTTCATTTGATGACGCGTCACCTGCCAGCTTTCTTAAAGGGACCACGCACAATATTTTTTTGACAGCTGATTTCTCAGTGTTTGATAGCATTGAGGTGCTGCAAACACTGACAATCACTGTACAAAGGTGAGCTCTTGCACCCAGGCTCTCCAATGACTCCGTCCATAGGCTGGAATAGATGGCAGTTGCAGGTGAGGTGACAGAAGCGATCTGTCACTGGTGAAAGAGGTTCTCCCAATGAGGTGGCACTGGACATGGATTTCAAAACTGGTAACCTACAGAAATGTGTAAATGCATTAGAAATGCATTTCCCAACATTTTCTTACATCTGAGACTCACCAGTGCACCATTGGATCCTTCACACCACTTCTGCAGCTGTCATCAATCCAGAAACATTACAGCAGACTCACAACACGCCACACTTACCTGGCGTGGTGTCCGGACGTCGGGAAACCCGAGGCAGAAGCAGCAAAATTCAAAAATAGCCTGTCAACTACTATCAACTACCTGTTAATAGGCAGGTAATTGGCTTTAATCCTCTTCCCACCGCGAGGTGTTGGGTCCATGCGCAAATCGGGGACCCAACATTTGGGAAAATTCGCAACCCGCCTTCAATCAAAACGATTTTACCCTTTGACCCACCTCCAAACCCACCCTGTGAGCGCCGGCAAAATCCAGCCCATTATATCTGTCTTCACGGTAGAAGACACAAAAATCATTCCAGAAATAATGGGGAACCAAGGGTCTCGCGAGAATGAGGAACTTAAAAATGTAACCCCGCTATTTAAGAAAGGAGGGAGAGAGAAAATGGGAAACTACAGACCTGTTAGCCTCATATCAGTAGTTGGGAAAATGCTGGAATCTATTATAAAGGATGCAATAACTTGGCACTTAGAAACTAATAGTAAGATTGGGCAGAGTCAACAGGAATTTATGAAAGGGAAATCCTGTTTGACAAACCTATTGGAGTTCTTTGAGGATGTAACTAGTGGAGTAGACAAAGGGGAACCAGTAGATGTGGTGTATTTGGATTTTCAGAAGGCCTTCAATAAGGTGTCACACAAGAAGTTGGTGAACAAAATTAGGGCACATGGAATTGGGGGTAATATACTAGCATGGATTGAGAATTGGTTAACAGACAGAAAACAAAGAGTAGGGATAAAGGGGTCTTTTTCAGGATGGCAGGCTGTGACTAGTGGGGTACCGCAAGGATCGGTGCTTGGGCCCTAGCTATTCACAATCTATATCAATGATTTGGATGAGGGGGCTAAATATAACATTTCCAAATTTGCTGATGACACAAAGCTAGGTGGCAGTGGCAGTTGTGAAGAGGATGTGAAGAGGCTTCAAGGGGATCTCGATAGGCTCAGTGAGTGGGCGAGAAGATGGCAGATGGATTATAATGTGGATAAATGTGAAGTTATCCACTTTGGTAGAAAAAACAGAAGGCAGAGTATTTCCTAAATGGTGAAAGATTGGGGAATGCAGATGCTGAAAGGGCAACACGGTGGCATAGTGGTTAGCACTGTTGCCTCACAGCGCCAGGGACCCGGGTTCGAATCCGGCCTCGGTTGACTGTCTGTGTGGAGTTTGCACATTCTCCTCGTGTCTGCGTGGGTTTCCTCCGGGTGCTCCGGTTTCCTCCCACAGTCCAAAGATGTGCGGGTTAGGTTGATTTGGCTATGCTAAATTGACCCTTAGTGTTAGGGGGATTAAATACGTGGGGTTACGGGGATAGGGTGGGATATGTTAGGGGGGATTAAATACGTGGGGTTACGGGGATAGGGTGGGATATGTGTCGGTGCAGGCTCGATGGGCCGAAATGGCCTCTATCTGCACTGTGGGGATTCTGTGACCTGGGTGTCCTTGTACATGAGTCACTGAAAGTGAATGTGCAGGTGCAGCAAGCCATTAGGAAGGCAAATGCTATGCTGGCCTTCATTACAAGAGGATTTGAGTACAGGAGTAAAGAAGTATTACTCCAAATATATAGGGCCTTGGTGAGACCACCTGGAGTATTGTGTACAATTTTGGTCTCCTTACCTAAGGAAGGATAAACTTGCCACAGAGGGAGTGCAACGAAGGTTCATGAGATTGATTCCTGGGATGGCAGGACTGTCGTATGAGAAGAGATTGAGTAAACTAGGCCTGTATTCTCTTGAATTCAGAAGAATGAGAGGGGATCTCATTGAGGCATACAAAATTATTACAGGGCTTGATAGGGTGGATGCTGGGAGAATGTTTCCCTTGGCAGGGGAGTCTAGAACCAGGGGCCACAGCCTTAGGATAAAGGGTAGGCCATTCAGGACTGAGATGAGAAGAAATTTCTTCACACAGAGGGTGGTGAATCTTTGGAATTCTCTACCCCAGAGGGCTGTGGAGGCTCAGTCATTGGGTATATTCAAAACAGAAGTCGATAGATTTCTGACTAGTAAGGGCATCAAGGGATATGGCAATAGGGCCGGTGAATGGAGTTGAGGCAGAAGATCAGCCATGATCTCATTGAATGGCGGAGCAGGCTCGAAGGGCCGAATGGCCTACTCCTGCTCCTATTTCTTACATTCTTATGTTCTTAAACAAATTAGTATTAGTAAAGAAATAGTACTTGGAGAAATTAATGGGACTAAAAGCCGACAAATCCCCTGGACCTGATGGCCTACACCCTAGGGTTTTAAAGGAGGTGGCTACAGAGATAGTGGATGCATTGGTTTTGATCTTCCAGAATTTCCTAGATTCTAGAATGTTCCCCATGGATTGGAAGGTAGCAAGCATAACCCCACTATTCAAGAAAGGAGGAGATTGAAAACAGGGAACTATAGGCCAGTTAGCCTGGCATCAGTAGTAGGGAAAATGCTAGAATATATTATTAAGGACGTGGTAACAGGGCACTTAGAAAATCATAATATGATTGGGCAGAGTCAGCATGGATTTATGAAAGGGAAATAGTGTTTGACAAATCAGAGTTTATTGAGGTTGTAACTAGTAGGGTGGATAAGGGAGAACCAGTGGATGTGGTGTATTTGGATTTTCTAAAAGCATTCGATAAGGTGCCACACAGAGGTTATTACACAAAATTTGGGCTCATGGTTTTGGGGGTAATATAGCATGGATTGAGGATTAGTTAAGGGACAGAAAACAGAGAGTAGGAATAAACGGGTTGGCAGGCTGTAACTAGTGGGGTACCACAAGGATCAGTGCTTCGGCCTCAGCTATTTACAATCTATATCAATGACTTAGATGAGGGGACCGAGTGTAATGTATCCAAGTTTGCTGACAATACAAAGCTAGGTGGGAAAGTAAGCTGTGAGGAGAACACAAAGTGTCTGCAAAGGGATATAGACAGGTTAAGTGAATGAGCAAGAACGTGGCAGATGGAATATAATGTGGAGAAATGTGAAGTTATCCACTTTGGTTGGAAAAATAGAAAAGCAGGACATTTTTTGAAAGGTGAGCAACTGGGAAATGTTGGTATTCAGAGGGACCTGGGTGTCCTTGTACACGAATCACTGAAAGTTAACATGCAGGTACAGCAAGCAATTAGGAAAGCAAATGGTCTGTTGGCCTTTATTACAAAGGGATTTGAGTATAAGAGTAAAGATGTCTTACTGCAATTATATAGGGCCCTGGTGAGACCACACCTGGAGTATTGTGTACAGTTCTGGTCTCCTTACCTAAGGAAAGATATACGTGCCATAGAGGGAGTGCAATGAAGGTTCACTAGACTGATTCCTGGGATAGGGGATTGTCCTATGAAGAGAGATTGAGTAGACTCGGCCGATATTCCCTAGAGTTTAGAAGAATGAGAGGTGTTCTCACTAAAACATATAAAATTCTTTCAGGGCTTGACAGGATAGATACTGAGAGGATGTTTTCCCTGGCAGGGGACACTAGAACTAGGGCCCACAGTTTCAGAATAAGGGGGTCGCCCATTTAGGACTGAGATGAGGAAAAATGTCTTTATCAAAGGGCGGTGAATCTTTGGAATTCTCTACCCAGAGGGCTGTGGAGGCTCAGTCATTGAGTATATTCAAGACAGAGATCGATAGATTTTTGAATATTAAGGGAATCAAGGGATATGGGGATAGTGCAGGAAAGTGAAGATGAGGTCGAAGATCAGCCATGATCTTATTGAATGGCGGAGCAGGCTCGAGGGGCCGAATGCCCTACTCCTGCTCCTATTTTGTATGTTCTTATGTTCTTATGTATTTTTTTTAAACTTGGAAGAATACACTTGCTTGAAAAAACACAACCCTTATTTTCAAATCCTTTTTGTGGAAAAATTAGCCCCAAATCCTGAAACATAATAGTTACTATTTACCCAAGTATTCTCGTACCTTCAAAACAGTTAGGGGGAAAAGTTTGGTTGCTTTGCGCCTCCCGCTAATGGGGCGCAAAGCAACTAGCGCCCGGGCGCGGCAATGTTTGCACCACTCGCAAAATTGACCAGACATTTTGCGGTGGCGCTAAACACTACCGCCACAATCTCCTGCGCCCACAGATCGTGACGTCAGTCGAGCGTGCAACGCCCCGGTAGCGCCCCAGACCGGATATTGAGTGGCGCCCCCTGCCTTTCCGCCTGCCGCTAGCAACGACAGGTTGAGGGGAGCGTTTTGCTGTCGGGAAGGGACTGGGGGAGCGCTAATTAAAGGCGACCGCTTTCCTGCCTTTTTTTGTCACCGACATTTTTGCACCACGCATTTTGAGAGAGACTTCTGGAGAGATTTAACGCATTGTGAAGGAGTTTTGGGCACTGAGCAGCACTTTGCAGGTTCATTTTGATTTGACCTTCCTTGCATCGATTTAGAAGAGACTTGGGGGCTGCACTCTGAGCTCTTTCCCTGGGCCCTCTCCATTGTTCTTTCCAGCAGATTTGATGTACAGGCCTCTCCAGGCTGAGATTCAAGGCTGCAATGAGCAGGGTGTGGATGGAGAGCAAGATCGACCCTCCCCTTTAAGAACTGGCCGGCGCCAGTGTATCTGTGTTTCATTGCTGACTGACATCACATGAGCTTTGCCAGCGCTCTGAGGTAGCGCCTCGCTCCTCGGTGTTAGCACCTTAAGAGAGATGTGTAGCGCCTGATTTAGCGCTCCAATCACCTCCAGGGGCGATAGAAGCCAAGTTTGCAGTTGGAGACGATAATTAGCGCCAGGCGCTAAACTTTGCGCCCGGCTGATAATTGCGCCCCAAACGGGGCGATACCGAATTTCTCCCCCTTACTTTTCTCTTCTTCATTACCCAGATCGAGCACAGCACTATTTTGTCATCCAGTTCTGTCTGTTTAATCCCAATTGCATGTCCTCTGTCTCAATAACATTACTTCCCAAAGAAGTGCCGTTCTCCCTTTTAAATAACTGGGTGCTCAACACTTCAGTCTGACTTCTCTTCTAACACTTAACTTCCTCTATCTTTAACTCGCCTCTGCTAGTTAATTTGCACCCAATTTGCCTGGATCAACTTTCACCATCCTGAAAACTTTGATTATGAAGCCTCCTCTTTTTTTCCCCAGAGAGAAGTCGTCCAGCTTCCTTACCCTTTCCTCGTGGCTTAAATTCCCGACACCCGGAGTCACTTTCATTAGTCACCTCTGTACAAACCCAAGGGCAATACTCTCCTGCCCGTGAGTAGAATTGCACGGACACAGTGAGCCTGATAAATAATTACGATCACAAACCGCAGAGCTGAAAAGATAAGCTCGGCAGACACTTTTGTTCAAACCCAGGCAGGGGTCGATAGAGATACATAGGGTTAAGTTGTAGGCGCAAGATGATTTCTTTCTCGTCCCCCAAACCCCCCCCCCCCCCCCCCCTCCGCTTCTCGACACCCCTGCATGGTCTTTATGTGCTTCAAATTAGCCATCGGTTTCCCATCTGTGTAAACAGGCCAAAAGAGCACAGCCCCCCCAGGTTATGGCTTGATCGCTGTTTACACCAGCGCTTCAACTGGCCTGTCGGTGGGGTAAAGGTCACATGATGGATGCATCCATCAAATGGTAAGTCCGCAGCCACGGCAGCTACTGTATAAACAGCAGGCATAAACCTGACAAGTGCCAACTTTGGGCAATTAATCCTCATCTATTGGTCATGTTGAGGGCTGGTGGTGGGGAGTGGTGGGGGGGGGGGGGGATGCAAGGCGTTATTCTCCCCAATCAGGATTCCGCTCAAAGAAAGAGTCTCACTGTTACCATCATTTTTAGTGGCGTCACCACACAATCAATCGACAGCAGGACCCCATTTGAAGAAGGAACAAATGATCATGTTCCTTTAAAGAGAGACTCTTGCCGTTCAAACTTCATTTATCTTATCGCATACAATTCATTATATTCTATTCGCTAAGAAAGATAGAGCAGGCCTTTCACATCCTGAGGACATCTGAAAGGGCTTGGCAGACGCCGAAGTACTTTTGAAGTGCAGTCATGTCGGCAAATGCAGCAGCTCACTTGCACACAGCAAGACCCCACGAAAATAGCACTCAGATAAGTGAGGCGATCATCTGTCTTTCGTGGTGTTGGTTGAGGGAGGAATGTTTTCCAGGATACCAGGAGAACTCCATATTTTTCCTTCAAGTGGATCTTTAATATCCACCTAACTCGAAGTAGCTTTATTGTCTCATTCAAAAGCCAGCACCTCCGACAGTTCAGCAGTCTCTCAGCATTGCAGCAAAGATGATGTGCTCAAATCCTGGATTATTATAACTCTGCACTATTCTCTATAATATATACAGGGTGTGTTATTCACCATAATATATACAGGGTGTGTTATTCACCATAATATATACAGGGCGTGTTATTCTCTATAATATATACAGGGTGTGTTATTCTCTATAATATATACAGGGTGTGTTATTCTCTATAATATATACAGGGTGTGTTATTCTCTATAATATATACAGGGTGTGTTATTCTCTATAATATATACAGGGTGTGTTATTCTCTATAATATATACAGGGTGTGTTATTCTCTATAATATATACAGTGTGTGTTATTCTCTATAATATATACAGGGTGTGTTATTCTCTATAATATATACAGGGTGTGTTATTCTCTATAATATATACAGGGTGTGTTATTCACCATAATATATACAGGGTGTGTTATTCACCATAATATATACAGGGTGTGTTATTCTCTATAATATATACAGGGTGTGTTATTCACCATAATATATACAGGGTGTGTTATTCACCATAATATATACAGGGTGTGTTATTCTCTATAATATATACAGGGTGTGTTATTCTCTATAATATATACAGGGTGTGTTATTCACTATAATATACAGGGTGTGTTATTCTCTGTAATATATACAGGGTGTGTTATTCACTATAATATATACAGGGTGTGTTATTCACTGTAATATATACAGGGTGTGTTATTCACTATAATATATACAGGGTGTGTTATTCTCTATAATATATACAGGGTGTGTTATTCTCTATAATATATACAGTGTGTGTTATTCTCTATAATATATACAGGGTGTGTTATTCTCTATAATATATACAGGGTGTGTTATTCTCTATAATATATACAGTGTGTGTTATTCTCTATAATATATACAGGGTGTGTTATTCTCTATAATATATACAGGGTGTGTTATTCACTATAATATATACAGTGTGTGTTATTCTCTATAATATATACAGGGTGTGTTATTCTCTATAATATATACAGTGTGTGTTATTCTCTATAATATATACAGGGTGTGTTATTCTCTATAATATATACAGTGTGTGTTATTCTCTATAATATATACAGGGTGTGTTATTCTCTATAATATATACAGGGTGTGTTATTCTCTATAATATATACAGGGTGTGTTATTCTCTATAATATATACAGGGTGTGTTATTCTCTATAATATGTACAGTGTGTGTTATTCTCTATAATATATTCAGGGTGTGTTATTCTCTATAATATATACAGGGTGTGTTATTCTCTATAATATATACAGGGTGTGTTATTCTCTATAATATATACAGGGTGTGTTATTCTCTATAATATACACAGGGTGTGTTATTCTCTATAATATACACAGGGTGTGTTATTCTCTATAATATGTACAGGTGTGTTATTCTCTATAATATATACAGTGTGTGTTATTCTCTATAATATACACAGGGTGTGTTATTCACTATAATATATACAGGGTGTGTTATTCTCTATAATATAGACAGGGTGTGTTATTCACTATAATATATACAGGGTGTGTTATTCTCTATAATATATACAGTGTGTGTTATTCTCTATAATATATACAGTGTGTGTTATTCTCTATAATATATACAGGGTGTGTTATTCACTATAATATATACAGGGTGTGTTATTCTCTATAATATATACAGTGTGTGTTATTCTCTATAATATATACAGGGTGTGTTATTCTCTATAATATATACAGGGTGTGTTATTCTCTATAATATATACAGTGTGTGTTATTCTCTATAATATATACAGGGTGTGTTATTCTCTATAATATATACAGGGTGTGTTATTCTCTATAATATATACAGGGTGTGTTATTCTCTATAATATATACAGGGTGTGTTATTCTCTATAATATATACAGTGTGTGTTATTCTCTATAATATATTCAGGGTGTGTTATTCTCTATAATATATACAGGGTGTGTTATTCTCTATAATATATACAGGGTGTGTTATTCTCTATAATATATACAGGGTGTGTTATTCTCTATAATATACACAGGGTGTGTTATTCTCTATAATATACACAGGGTGTGTTATTCTCTATAATATGTACAGGTGTGTTATTCTCTATAATATATACAGTGTGTGTTATTCTCTATAATATACACAGGGTGTGTTATTCACTATAATATATACAGGGTGTGTTATTCTCTATAATATAGACAGGGTGTGTTATTCACTATAATATATACAGGGTGTGTTATTCTCTATAATATATACAGTGTGTGTTATTCTCTATAATATATACAGTGTGTGTTATTCTCTATAATATATACAGGGTGTGTTATTCTCTATAATATATACAGGGTGTGTTATTCACTATAATATATACAGGGTGTGTTATTCTCTATAATATATACAGTGTGTGTTATTCTCTATAATATATACAGTGTGTGTTATTCTCTATAATATATACAGGGTGTGTTATTCTCTATAATATATACAGGGTGTGTTATTCTCTATAATACATGAAGCCTGTGATATTCACCATAATATATACAATTAATACCTGAAGGAATGAGACTACACACTAGTCGTAATTAATTCCAGTGCCAGAGAGGCTGGTTGGCAGTAATTAACAATTATCACATGGTTCAAATGGTATTTACGTTTGAATTGGCAAGACTTAACTTGTTGTGGCGAGTTCAGTTTGTATCTGCTGTCCAAATGCAGCAACTACACCACATTCACTGCATGGTCTTGGTGAGGCGGACAGCGAGATGGCGTTTTCTCGAAGCTAACGGCGGAGCGGTGCATCTCAGACAGAAACTGTTGGATATTGTATTTAACCGCCCCTCCGCCCCTCGCCTGAAGTTGCTGCACCATTTACGCATAAATAACAGCCAGCGCCATTAGCCTCACTGTTGTTTTGACAGCAAATTATAGTCCATTATATCCAAGCCTGAGCTATTGGGAAAAGCTGAGGTCTTCAAATAAAAGTTTTAATGAAGGGATTAAAGACAATTTAATGGATACATTTAATTATGTTACTGTAAAATATATATTTTTTTTAGCCCAACCCTAATTTCAGTTACCGAGAATAAAAGACGAGTGAAAACAAATTCAGAAAGCATTTTGAGCAGTTTGTGGGACCCCAGCAGGCAGATTTCGCAATCACCAGGTGACACGTTTACAAAAGCAACACCCTTTATAAATGTGGACAGTGGAATTCATAACAGGAAAAATTGTTTCCAAAACATGACAGCTGGAAGTCAAATAGTGCAGTCAGGAAGTATGTGCAGATGTAAGATGCAAGTCCATCTCCCATGCCATTGCTCAAAACAGTCTAGAATCTGGGATGTGCACAGTTGCAATATTTAACTGCTAACTTCAGGTCAATGGTCAGTACTTCCTATGAGGGAGTGGTCCACATTGATGAATCCAGGTCATTGTAGCTCTTAACGTCAGAGAGGCTTAGGGGGGCCTCGATTTAAAAATTCTCATCCTTGTTTTCAAATCCCTCCACGGCCTCGCCCCTCCCTATCTCTGTAAACCTCCTCCAGCCCCACAACCCTCCGAGATCTTTGCGCTCCTCCAATTCTGGCCTCTTGCACTTCCCCGATTTTCTTCGCTCCACCAGCCTTCAGTTGCCGAGGCCCTAAGCTCTGGAATGCCCTTCCTGAACCACTCCGTCTCACCACCTCTCTCTCTTCCTTTAAGATGCTTCTTAAAACCTGCCTCTGACCAAGCTTTCAGTCACGTGTCATAATATCTCCTTATGTGACTCAGAGTCAAATTTTCTTTGATAATCACTCCAGTGAAGGGCCTTGGGACGTTTTACTGTAAATGCAAATGCAATACATTGATATGCAAGTTGTTGTAAAATTATGAGGACAGGTTGCATAAATTTGGCTTATATTCCCTTGAGTATAGGAAATTGAGGAGTGATTTGATCGAGGTGTTTAAAATGTTAAAAGGATTTGATACTGTAGATCGAGAGAAACTATTTCCTCTGATGGAGGAATGAAGAACATGGGGACATAATCTTAAAATTACAGCTAGGCCATTCAGGAGTGAAATCAGGAAGCACTTTTTCACACAAAGGACAGTGCAAATTTGGTACACTCTCTCCCCGAAAAGGCAGTGGATGCTGGGCCACTTGGAGCCAATAGATTTTTGTTAGGTAAGGGTGTCAAGGGATATCGACAAAAGGCTGGAAAATGGAGTTGAGGTGCAGATCAGCCATGATCTAGTTGAATGCCGGAGCAGGCTCGAGGGGCTGAATGGCCTACTCCTATGTTACTGGAGGGCAATTATAAATGCTTGTACATTTCTGGCTCTGGTTCAGAAGAAATCAGCATAAAAGGATAGTATTTCTTTCTCACTTCTAATAAAATTGTTTTGCATCGCTAACACAATGTGACTTCTGGTGTGTGACGTCTGAGGTATGACAGCCTCGAAACAGGATTCAACATTTTAATACATGTGATAGATATGAATGTGACAAGCATCGTTCAGTCTGTTCCAAGCACACTGACGCAATCCAATGCTAATCTGTTTTGCACAGCTCTTTTTACTACACGTGTCCTAGAGCTCTGTTTATTGCACATGACTCTGCATTGAGTGAAAGGGAAGTCTTGGGAAAGATGATGCTTGAATTTGGAAGGAATCCAGATGAAGTGAACCCTTTTGATGCAGGAACTCTTAATCCAAAGCAAAGAATTTTTTTTTTCCAATTAAAGCCCAAACAGAATCACTCCCTTCTGGAAAAGAACTTCATGGCACAAGTCATGAGTCACTCTGGCAGTCTGAATTACAAGGTGTGATGAATGTTTTGCATAGTTGATTACTGTTGGAGAAATAGACATCTCTGTGGGGGATATGGGCCCAATCCAGTCAAAACACAACCGAGTAAAATAGCCATTGCAGGGTTACACAACAAATAACACATCTCTAGCCAACATCTATTGAAGTTGAATGAAGCTTGCAACCCAAACTCGGATTCAAACAAAGGATTACTTAAAATAGTTCAGGTTGTCGAAACAATATCCCTTCTGTGTGTCTTTAATGCCACGTTGACACAGCAAGGTTTTTCAGTCCCATGCTGAGAAATATTGATTTTTGTTTTAATTAATTAAGCTAATGACTACCTGTCTGTCAATGCCCTTTGACAGTTGGCGATGTCTCTCTTTGGTTCTGTTTGTGGACTCAGAGGCCAAGCTTCAGAACTTTGCCCAAGCCGCTGTAAATGGGGCTATTAAATTGATCACAAGCATGAAATGTCATTTATAAAGCATATTCGTAGCTATCAATTATCCACATGCTAATATAATCTATTATTCCCTTTGTAACACTTCATTTCTAGTACGGTAGTGTAGTGATTATAGGGTTCAGTAGTGTAATAATCATAGTACTGGACTGGTAACCATTGGCGCCCATGCCTTTAGCTGCCTAAGTTCTGTAATTCCCTCCCTAATTCTCTCCACCTTTCTCCTCCTTTAATGGCTGTAACTATTTGCAACATCAAAGTTCTGATTGGTCCCCTTGGAGGGCAAGACCGGATTTCTAATTGGTCCCCTTGGAGGACAAGACACACCCAGCAGTATTTCTGGAATGTGTGATTAGATCCTGCCTGCCTGAGTAATCAAGTACTTTGCAATGTGTGATATGAGCCATTCATTGTGACAGCCAGCTCCAGAGTTCAACAGTGCAAACACTACTGCTTTCAGAGAACAGGCAGGGCTCACCCTCCCGGGTTAGGAGCGCTCACACTGCCGAGTTCGGATAGGAAGGGGTGAGGCCATGGAGGGATTTTAACATGAAGATGAGAATTTTAAAATCAAGGCGTTGGTGGACAATGTTCCTCCTAATACAAAAGCAAAATACTGCGGATGCTGGAAATCTAAAATAAAAACAGAAAATGCTGGAAATACTCAGCTGGTCAGGCAGCATCTGTGGAAAGAGAAACAGAGTTAACGTTTCATTTCGATGACCTTTCGTCTGACTATTTCCAGCACTTTCTGTTTTTATTTTAATGTTCCTCCTAATTTTTTTTGGGTGCGCGGTCCTTTTAACGGGCTGCACGGGACCTCCAGACAGATCACAGGGGTGATGGGTGAGTGGGACCTGCTGCGTGTTGGGATACGGGCAGCAGAGTTTCGGATGAGCTCAAGTTCATTGAGGGTGGAAGATGGGAGGCCGGCCAGGAGAGCATTGGAATAGTCGAGTCCGGCAAATAACACATCAATGTAATGTTATGCATGTTGTCGGACCAACACAGAATATGTTCTCATTTTTTATTTATTTATTTATTTATTGCCCATTCCTGGGTGCCCTTGAGAGGATGGTAGTGAGCTGGCTTCTTGAACCGCTGTGGCCTGGGGCGGTGGGGTGGGGGAGGAGAAGGCGAATGTGGAGAAGGGGGTGCAAGAATATGATCCAGGCCTAACAGAGGGCAGGAGAACGTGATCTTTCTTCCCATTTGGATCACGTTCTTCCCCCCTCCCCACTGTTCTCACTGTGCTCCCCCCCCAACCAACAAATTCCTGACCTTCTCTCCCCAAGCGCCTGACCTTTTCCCCCTTCTCTATCCTCTCTCCTCTTCCCCCTTCAATCTCCTCTCTCCCTCCCCCTCTAATTTCCTCTCTCCCCCTTCGATCTCCTCTCTCTCTCACCCTCTCCGATCTCCTCTCTCGCCCCTTCTGATCTCTCTCTCCCCCCCTTCAGTCTCCTCTCCTCCCCGCCCAGCACCCCCCCCCCACCCCCCCACCTACCAACCCGATCCCCTGACCTTCTCCACATGGAGCTGAGGAAAGTGTGGCCACAGCCACTGCACTGTTTGGTACTGCACATGCGAGACCGGATTGAGTGCGCATGCGCAGTACCAAACAGACGCACATGCACAGAGTCAGAATACGTTGCAAATAATCACTCCATCCTTTAAGACGCTCCTTAAAACCTACATAAGGGATATGGGGACAGGGTGGGAAAGTGGAGTTGAGGTAGATCAGCCATGATCTCATTGAATGGTGGAGCCGGCTCGAGGGGCTGTGTGGCCGACTCCTGCTCCTATTTCTTCTGTTCTTACCTCTTTGACCATGCTTTTGGTCAGTCAATATCTCTTTATGTGGCTCAGTATCAAATTCTGTTTGATAATGCTCCTGCGAAGCACCTTGGGACATTTTACAACATTAAAGGTGCTATATAAATGCAAGTTGTTGTTGTTGTTGTCATAAATTGAAATCCAGACGTGGCAAGTTGTGAGCTTCAATTCAATAAATCTGATCATTTGTGAGCTGGCACTGGGGAAAAAGATAGCTATAAAAGTTGTCAGATTGTTGTAAGAACGTCACTGATTCCTGAAATGCCCTTCAGGTTGTACATGTGCAGATACCTTCAGCAGACACTGTGAGGGTTTGCGTACTGAGCCAGCATTACACCGCAAAACCATTGTGCCGGCCCCGTACATCAGGGCACTCGGGCCATGATGGGCAGTTGTGTTGTGATCTAAAGAAAGACTTGCAAAGAAAGGCTTGCATTTCTATCGCACCTTTCACGGCCACCGGACGTCTCAAAGCGCTTTACAGCCAATAAAATACTATTTGAAGTGGAGTCACTGTTGTAATGTGGGAAAGCACATTGGCATGATTGCAAGGCAATCAAAGGGGGCTCTGAGTGTCAATGGGACCCACAAAAAAATGGGATCTTCACTACAGCTGATTCAACACACGCCAATAAGTTTACACTGCACAGGACCCACGCAACAGGACTCAATGGCACTGTCGTAATTTATTGCAAAGGGAATGGAGTATAAAAGTAGGGAAGTCCTGTTACAACTGTACAGGGCATTGGTGAGACCACACCTGGAGTACTGCGTACAGTTTTGGTCTCCTTATTTAAGGAAGGATATACTTGCATTGGAGGCAGTTCAGAGAAGGTTCACGAGGTTGATTCCGGAGATGAAGGGGTTGTCTTATGAAGAAAGATTGAGCAGGTTGGGCCTATACTCATTGGAGTTTAGAAGAATGAGAGGTGATCTTATTGAAATATATAAGATTCTGAGGGGGCTCGACAAGGTAGATGCAGAGAGGATGTTTCCCTCGTGGGGGAATCTAGAACTAGGGGGCATAATTTCAGAATAAGGAGTCGCCCATTTAAAACGGAAATGAGGAGGAATTTTTTCTCTCAGAGGGTCGTGAATCTTTGAAATTCTCTTCCCCAGAGAGCTGTGGAGGCTGGGTCATTGAATATATTTAAGGTGGAGATAGACAGATTTTTGAATGGTAAAGGAGTCAAGGGTTATGGGGAGCGGGCAGGGACATGGAGTTGAGGCCAAGATCAGATCAGCCATGATCTTATTGAATGGCGGAGCAGGCTCGAGGGGCAAAATGACCTACTCCTGCTCCTACGTCTTATGTTCTATGTTCTATGCAATGTAAAGACACATAGACTGGTGATGGGGAGAACGAGTGGCTGACAGCAGAGTGATTACGTGAAGCATGACTCGGAGGAGCGTGCCAAGTGCATCAACTCCTCCTGCCAACCCTGCTGAAAACTCCCTTTTGTTTTTCTAATGCCTTTTCACTGCCTGACTGAGATGATCTTTGTTTATTGTCCAACCACGTTTTTAATCTCTTTCCAGATTTCTAAAAGGCCTGCTCACAGGCTATTAAACCTATTAACTGCTCGTGGTAGTATGGCATGGCTCAGTTCTCAGCAATCTTGCCACTGAGTGAAAAGGTTGTAGCTTTAAGCCGCACTCAAGAATTTGAGGGCAAAATCTCGGCTGACACTCCGGAGCAGTGGTGAGGGAGAGCTGCCTTGTCAGAAGTGCCGTCCTTTAGGTAGTATGCTAAACTGAGCACCAGTCTGCACATTCCATTGGAATGAATGGGGTTTAACGGTCCTAGGGCACTATTCCAAGAAGAACAGGAAGTTCTCCAAGTGTCCTAGCCAACATCCCTCTCTCAAACAACATGAGTAAAACAGAATAACTGGTCATTCATCACATTGACTGCCTCTATGCTGTTAGACTGCTTATCCAATATTCAGTCTTGGATGAGTCTTTACTTCCTCCAGCTCAAATTGGGAACACCAAAGACGTAGGAGTTGAATTTCCACGGCTATTCTGTCAATTGTCCAAAAATTAGATTCCAGTCTGTAATCGCTCCCAGGTATCCATTATTCTATCTATAAACCACCTGAACCCCTCGATTAGATTCCAGTCTGTAATCACTCCCAGGTATCCATTATTCTATATATAAACCATCTGAACCCCTCGATTAGATTCCAGTCTATAATCATTCCCAGGTATCCACTGTTCTATATATAAACCATCTGAACCCCTCGATTAGATTCCAGTCTATAATCATTCCCAGGTATCCACTGTTCTATATATAAACCATCTGAACCCCTCGATTAGATTCCAGTCTATAATCATTCCCAGGTATCCACTGTTCTATATATAAACCATCTGAACCCCTCGATTAGATTCCAGTCTATAATCACTCCCAGGTATCCATTATTCTATATATAAACCATCTGAACCCCTCGATTAGATTCCTGTCTATAATCACTCCCAGGTATCCATTATTCTATATATAAACCATCTGAACCCCTCGATTAGATTCCTGTCTATAATCACTCCCAGGTATCCATTATTCTATATATAAACCATCTGAACCCCTCAATTAGATTCCAGTCTGTAATCACTCCCAGGTATCCAATATTCTATATATAAACCATCTGAACCCCTTGATTAGATTCCAGTCTGTAATCACTCCCAGATATCCATTATTCTATATATAAACCTCCTGAACCCCTCGATTAGATTCCAGTCTGTAATCACTCCCAGGTATCCAATATTCTATATATAAACCATCTGAACCCCTCGATTAGATTCCAGTCTGTAATCACTCCCAGATATCCATTATTCTATATATAAACCTCCTGAACCCCTCGATTAGATTCCAGTCTGTAATCACTCCCAGGTATCCAATATTCTATATATAAACCATCTGAACCCCTCGATTAGATTCCAGTCTGTAATCACTCCCAGGTATCCAATATTCTATATATAAACCATCTGAACCCCTCGATTAGATTCCAGCCCTGCTGCCTCTCTCGGGGAGAAGCCCACGGAATTGTGGGCAAATTATTGACCTGGTTAGCAAATTGGCTGAGCGGCAGGAGACAGAGAGTAGGGATAATTGGTAGATACTCAAATTGGCAGGATGTAACTAGTGGTGTCCCGCAGAGATCTGTGTTGGGGCCTCAACTATTCACATTATTTATTAACGACTTAGATGATGGCATAGCAAGTCATGTATCCAAATTTGCTAATGACTCAAAGATAGGCGGCATTGTAGGCAGGGTAGATGAAGGCATAAAATTACAAAGGGATATTGATAGATTAAGTGAATGGGCAAAACTGTGGCAAATGGATTTCAATATAAGCAAATGTGAGGTCAACCACTTTGGACCTAAAAAGGATAGAACAGAGTACTTTTTAAATGGTAAAAAGCTAAAAACGGTGGATGTTCAAAGAGACTTGGGGGTCAAGTACATAGATCATTAAAATGTCATGAACCGGTACAGAAAATAATCAAATAGGCTAATGGAATGCTGGCCTTTATATTTAGAGGATGAATACAAGGGGTAGAAGTTATGCTGCAGCGATACAAAACCCTGCTTAAACACACCTGGAGTACTGTGAGCAGTTCTGGGCACCACACCTTAGGAAGGATATATTGGCCTTGGAGGGAGTGCAGCGTAGGTTTACCAGAATGATACCCGGACTTCAAGGGTTAAGTTATGAGGAGAGATTACACAAATTAGGCTTGTATTCCCTAGAATTTAGAAGGTTAAGGGGTGATCTGATTGAAGTTTTCAAGATATTAAGAGGAACAAATAGGGTAGATAGAGAGAAACTATTTCCGCTGGTTGGGGATTCTAGGACTAGGGGGCATAGTCTAAAAATTAGCGCCAGACATTTCAGGAATGAAATTGGGAAACACTTCTACACACAAAGGGTGGTAGAAGTTTGGAACTCTCTTCGTAAATGGCAATTGATGCTAGATCAATTGTTAATTTTAAATCGGAGTTTGATAGATTTTTGTTAACCAAAGGTATTAAGGGATATGGGCCAGGGTGGGTATGTGGAGTTAGGTCGCAGATCAGCCATGATCTCATTGAATGGTAGAACAGGCTCGAGGGCTGAATGGCCTACTCCTGTTCCTATGTTCCTATGACCAGTTGTCATGAATTGTGAATTTTCAAATATTTTAATATTTGCAAAGTAATAGGTAAAGACAGATTACTGATTTGTTTTACTTCACAAAGGGTTTGCTAGCCTTTATATTTAAGGCTCTGGATTATTTTGTTTGCCCGAAGTGCTAAGTGTAAATGGTGTTTGCGGGCACTCAGGTGGAAGTCTGGAAATGGATCCCAAACATTCAATTCAGAATCAGGAAAAATCTTCATCGCTGTGTAATAAATTCAATTATGGGTTTAGTTGTGATTCTGTGTTACAACTGATCCAGTATCTGGGATAGTGACTGTCGACTATCGTAAAGGTGTGAGGGTGGATTTTTATCTGCACTGCACCTGTTGAATATGCGTCCTCCAGGTACAGTGAAGAGGAAAATGGGGAGTGAGGTCCATTACGTCAGGTCTCTACCCCCACTCTGGGATTTCCTGGGGCATTTCCAGTTTGATGTCAGTGGGTCTCAAACTCACACGAAACTCACTAATTGAGAATATGGCTTGAATGAACATTCTGTTACCATGGAGCAGGAGCAGACTGGCATTCACTCTGCCAACTCTCGGGCCTTTGTTCTGGTCAAAGGCACTGATTCTGTTCCAAGAACCTGTCTCCAACTGCTGGAGAAGGGGCAGTGAGAATTCTGCTGAACTTTTGTTATAAGTTATAACTGCCTTGTACTCTGGCATTGGTTTCATTTGTTACTTTTTGCAACACTTCCTGGTTTTATAAATAAGCTTGATTAGTCTTTTGGAGCTCTGGTCTATATAAGGACTTGCATTTACGTAGCGCCTTTCGTGACCTCAAGACGTCCCGAAGCGCTTTACAGACAATGAAGTATTTTTTTGAAGTGTGGGTGCTGTTGTAATGTTGGAAACGAGGCAGCCAATTTGCGCACAGCACGATCCCAGAAACAGCAATGAGATAATGACCAGATAATCTGTTTCAGTGATGTTCATTCAGGGAACTCCCCTGCTCTTCTTTGAATCGTGCCGTGGGCTCTTTTATGTCCACCTGACAGGGCAAATGGGGCTTCAGTTTAACGTCTCATCCAACGCACGGCCCCCTCCGACAGTGCAGCACTCCCTCAGTACTGCACCGGAGTGTCAGCCGAGATGTTGTGCTCAAGTGCCTGGTCGATGAACCCACAACCTTCTGACTCAGAGGCGAGAGTGCTACCCATTGAGCCACGGCTGACACCATAGTTCCACTTTCCAAATGGCCTGAAGATGTATTGAGAATTATGGTGTGCAACTGATAATTTTATTACTTGTTTGCAGGATGTTGCAACACTGACAAGGGCATATTTATTGCCCATCCCGTACTTGAATGAGCTGACTGGCCGCCTTGAGATGATTGCTTTTGCAGCAAATCAGCTTGCTAAGCCACCTCAGAGGGCACTGAGCCAACCCCAACCGCATAGTGTGGGGCTGGAATCACATAGAAAAAAGGACTTGCATTTTACATAGAGCCTTTCGTGACCCAGACTAGTCAGGGGTGGCATATTCACTTCCCTGAAGGACAACAATGAACTTATGTTTTTATGGGCAGTTATTTTATTGCCAGTCAAGTGACAGATTTATTGAATTCAGTTGCACAACTTGCCTGTGGTGGGATGTGAACTCATGACCTCTAGTGCCATAACCACTACACCACCGTACCCGCACAACTGGGTTTGCCGTTGGTCGACCATTTATGGAAAATGTCATCAGGCTGTTGAACAAGAAAACGCCTTGGAAGAACTCCAAACTGTAACAACCGTGCAGAAAAGAGCCAGCAACGTTTACCATAAGCGGTCATTTCTGCATCGCTGGGTGAAAGTGCTAAAATCACATTCCTTGGAATCGCATACATGCAAGCCACGGATTCCCGAAGCATCACATCTCATCGGGGACAAACGCCTCGGCGTGACTTCTTTGCCCTGCCTTCTTGGCGTAGCTGCTACCTGGTGACCTGAATTTTCTCATTTGTGTAGGCTAGCCACTGGCGTGCTTCTTCGCTCTGATCGCCCGTTCAAATGGAGGTCAAAAATGAGCACGAGAACCATTACGTTTTAAAAAAAGCATGAAAATTGCCAGTTATCCAGGCTACTGTGCATTATAATAATCATAATTATAGTAATAAGATGTTGTGCCTTGGAATTTCACAATCACCCGCCTGCCTTATAAATGCTCATAATTTTTCAATATAATTTGCTTTGTGATCTCAAGGGGGGGGGGGGGGGGGCAAGCGTTTGATCTGAAAAAAGACACTTGGAAACTCGCGCAGTTAAAGCTGATAATGAATTCCCTCCTACAAAGCGAAATGTCTTCTCCCAACCCCTTAATGCGCTTGGTTTTCGCTGTATGAAGTAGATTGGTCCCATTCCCCTGCAATCGTTAATGGGCCGTGGTTTATGGTCTGCATGTACCATCACTCTCTGGGCAGTGGGAATCTGACAACAGCACAGAATTTCCCAATCACATTGCTCAACCACAGGCAGGGCTTCCGTTTCAATCCCAACAACATCTTGGCCCGAATCCAAATCTCTCTAATCCTGCAGCTCTTCTTTTCTATCAAACTCCGTGTTGTGAGCTACATTTCTCCCTGATCTCGTGGGCCTCCGTCCTCCCTGAAAATACATATGTTTCAGTCCCTCCCCTGACCCCCACAACAACAACACCTTGCATTCATATAGCGCCTTTAACGTAGTAAAACATTCCAAGGCGCTTCACAGGAGCGTTATCAGACAAAAATTTGACACCGAGCCACATAAGGAGATATTAGGTCAACGAGTTAGGTTTTAAGGAGCGACTTAAAGGACTGAGAGGTGGCGAGGCTTAGGTAGGGGATTCCAGCACTTAGGGCCTAGGCAGCTGAAGGCAGGGCCACTAATGAGAACATAAGAACATAAGAAATAGGAGCAGGAGTAGGCCAAATGGCCCCTCGAGCCTGCTCCGCCATTCAATAAGATCATGACTGATCATCGACCTCAACTCCACTTTCCTGCCCGATCCCCATATCCCTTGATTCCCCTAGAGTCCAAAAATCTATCAATCTCAGCCTTGAATATACTCAAAGACTCAGTATCCACAGCCCTCTGGGGCAGAGAATTCCAAAGATTCACAATCCTCTGAGTGAAGAAATTCTTCCTCATCTCGGTCTTAAATGGCCGACCCCTTATCCTGAGACTATGCCCCCTAGTTCTAGGCACTCCAGCCAGGGGAAACCTCTCAGCATCTACCCTGTCAATCCCCTTCAGAATCTTGTATGTTTCAATGGTGGAGTGAAATAAATCGGGGATGAACCACCACCCCACCCCCGCCCCGCCTCCAACCATTGTCCACATCATGTCTATGATTGGTCTGGTACATTTTAATGGTTTTGTTTTACTCTTTTTTTTACAGTAGATATTTTTGGCTTCCAACTTCTCATAGGTGAACCCCTGTTCTCTCCATCCCAGTAAAATGTTGTAACTTACCTGGGGAATTAACAGAAAATCCTTTTACAGATCACCTCAGCTGAGGGTTTTATTCCGTGCCTTCCCAGAAACCTCCTGGTTGCAGAGGGCAGCAAAATAACGTTACACTAGTCCTTACTTTAGGGCTGCCAAAAACCGTATTATACAGTAATAGAATAAGTAAATGGTAACGGTAATACAATATATATTTTTATAGTTGTTGCTCAGCTTTTCTAGCTCCTCGTATAGTTCAAAAAAATGAATAGAACTATGGAAGTGTACAGCACAAATAGGCCATTTGGCCCTTTACGTCTGTGGCTGCTCTTTTTGTAGACAACTCCAAAGCAAATCCCCCTGCCCTGCTGTTTCCACAAAGCCTTGTATCTTCCTCTCCTTCTTGCGCTGAAATGTGCAACAACTTAATCTTCAGACGCAGAAGTCTTTGGGCTGGATTTTGATACTGGGGCGGGTTGGGGTCGTGTCATCCACTTTTCGTGTTAGCCACCCGACTCCAATTGGATGTGGGAGATTGATGCGATTTTCACCTAACTGGGCAATTGAGTTCCAGCATGTGGGAACCCATGAACCAATGAGTGTTTTCAGTCTGAAAGTCGCCTCTGATGATGTCATCATTGCTGCTGCATTGAAGGTCTGCAAAGACTGCCTGGCCTTTGCTGTGAGAGGACCTGGAGGCAAAATGAGCAGCAGCAGCCCGAAGTCTGCTCCCAGATATTTTTGTACCACCACCACCACACCCAGATATTATTATTATTACTACTACTCCTCCTCGTCCTCCTCCTCCTCCTCCTACTCCTACTACAACCTCCGTTGTAATAGTGGACCTGCAGCTGATAGTCAGCAATCCAAATGTGCTACCGCCAGGTTTCACATTCGTGGTTCAGAACAGGCGTGCTTCACATAGAAAAAGAGTTAAAATCACAAAGGCCTTTCAAAATGGCATTATAGAGGCAATTTAGTGCTTGTTAAGGGCCTTAACAGCCTATCCCGCCTCTTGGAGGCAGGATGGAGTCGGGACCAGCAGACACGATTTAATGAAAATTGCGTGGAGGCGGGATGGAGGTGAGCTTGTGCCTGCCCACCAGTTTTCGCAATTTTAACCCCCCACACGCCTCCAAACCCGCCTCCACGGGTCAATGAAAATTCTGCCCTTTGTTTTCCCCCTTCACTAAATATGGAGGTTATCCGGCTTGACTAACTTTCCTTGGAAGTTCTATCCAGCTTCTCTTCAGAGCCTCCAGATAGTCTCTCTGATTGATCAATACCATTGAAATGGTAACGGGGACTTCAAGAATTTAAATAGCTGTCTGTTAAATTCAAATCACATAAAATGATTGTATTTGAATTGAGTGGCTTGGCCCCTGAATCGGACACTTGATTTATTGCAACAAAATTAATTGGAAGGTTATTCAGTGGGCAAAGCTGGTCTTTAACCTCAGTGCTAGAATTTCAAAAAGTCAATATCTAGCTAATCCTGGAAGAAAATGTGTCATTTCTGTCACAGGCTCCACCCTCAGTCCTTTTTCTTCCTTTGACATTCTTGGCCTCTCCAAGTGAAATTTCCAGATGGCCCAGTGATAAATTGGGTTGTTCAGTTCAAAACCTAACTGGAAGAAATGACATCCTTCTGTGCTGTAACCATTCTATGATTCTAAGAAACCGTATTTTCATCAGTGGGAAACATTCTAATACATATCTGGTCATTTGGTTCTTCGGTGGTGTTCCTGTCCATTCATGTCCCTTTTTTGTGAGATCTTTACATGGACACTGGGATTGGCTTTGGGTCTTGGGAGTGATCTATGTGTGCTGCCTACAACATCTACCCTGTTAATTGCAACAGCCCTCTGTCTAGATGGGCTCTAAAATGGAAAATGTCTGATTGTAGATAGAATCATAGAATGATACAGCACAGAAGGTTATTCGGCCCATCATGCCTGTGCCAGCTCTTTTGAAAGAGCAGTCCAATTAGTTCTATTCCCCTGCTCTTTCCCCATAGCCTTGCAAAATTTTTCCCCTCAAGAATTTATCCAATTCCCTTTTGAAAGTTAATATTGAATCTGCTTCCACCACCCTTTCGGGCAATGCATTCCAGATCGCAACAACTCGTTGCGTAAAAAACTTCTCATCTTGCCTCTGGTTCGTTTGCCAATTACCTTAATTCTGTGTCTGCTAGTTATCGACCTTCCTGCCAGTGGAAACAGTTTCTCCTTATTTACTCTTAGCAAAACCCTGCAGGTACCTTCAGCAGGCACTGTGAGGGTTTGAGTACTGAGCCAGCATGAATGTTTTATACTCAACATTACAAGACCGTACATCAGGGCACTCGGGCCATGATGGCTAGTTGTGCCATGATCTAAGCACATAGGCATGATTACAAGGCAATCATTGGGAGCTCTGAGGGTCAATGGAACGCCTGGGGACCCAGGAAAAACTGGATCTTCACGAAAGCTGATTCAACGCGAGCCAATAGGTTTACACTGAATAACGTCATCAACTGCGCAGGAGTCAATGGCACTGTTGTAAATGGCACATAGACTGGTGATAGGGTGAGCGAATGGCTGACATCAGAGTGATTATGTGAAGCATGACTCGGAGGAGCGTGCCAAGTGCATCAACACCTCCTGCCAACCCCGCTGAAAACTCCCTTTTATTTTTCTAATGCCTTTTCACTGCCTGACTGAGATGATCTTTGTTTATTGTCCAAGCACTTTTTTGACCTCAATCCAGATTTCTAAAAGGCCTGCTCACAGGCTATTAAGTTCCCATTAACTGCCTGTGATTGTGTGGTTTGCTCAGTTGATAGCACTCTTGCCACCCAGTCACAACGCTGTGGGTTCAAGGACTTGAGCATGAAATATAAGAACATAAGACGTAGGAGCAGGAGTAGGTCATTTGGCCCCGCGAGCCTGCTCCGCCATTCAATAAGATCATGGCTGATCTGATCTTGGCCTCAACGCCACTTCCCTGCCCGCTCCCTATAACCCTTGACTCCCTTACCGTTCAAAAATCTGTCTCTCTCCACCTTAAATATATTCAATGACCCAGCCTCCACAGCTCTCTGGGGAAGAGAATTCCAAAGATTCACGACCCTCTGAGAGAAGAAATTCCTCCTCATTTCCGTTTTAAATAGGCGACCCCTTATTCTGAAATTATGCCCCTTAGTTCTAGATTCCCCCACGAGGGGAAACATCTTCTCTGCATCTACCCTGTCAAGCCCCTCAGAATCTTATATGTTTCAATAAGATTACCTCTCATTCTTCTAAACTCCAATGAGTATAGGCCCAACCTGCTGAACCTTTCTTCAAGACAACCCCTTCATCTCCGGAATCAACCTCGTGAACCTTCTCTGAACTGCCTCCAATGCAAGTATATCCTTCCTTAAATAAGGAGACCAAAACTGTACGCAGTACTCCAGGTGTTGTCTCACCAATACCCTGTACAGTTGTAGCAGGACTTCCCTGCTTTTATACTCCATTCCCTCTGCAATAAAGGCCAACATTCCATTTGCCTTCCTAATTACAGGAAACTCTTTATTAACCGGCACCGACGGGACCGGCGTGGTGCCGGTTGATCGAAAGTTCCGGATAACAGAGAGTTATATGTACCGAGGCTATTTTTAACAAAGAAAAATAAAAAAATCAAGAAATGTGCAGTATACAGTATTTGGGTACTCACCTACAGAATGTTGTGTTAAATGGATGGTGGAAGATGCTTGATTAAGTACAGTACTGCCAGTTGAGGGTAATCCATAACTCTTTAATTACTTAACAGTAAAACAAAACTTATAAACGACTGTATACAGTACTGTAGTTGACTGTACACTTATTCCGAGTCATCTGGTTCATCAGAAATATCCATGCCAGCTGGGTCATCTTGGACACGCAGTTCTACAGATGCCACAGATTCTTCAGGCACTTCCGCTGCTGCGACTCTTTTGGAAGCTTTCTTAAGCATGTTGCGGATGTCAGTTTGCTTAGTGGACTCTTGCCTTTTCCGTAGAAAGGTGGAATGCAGAATATGGAGTTGCATAACTTCTTGGGCAGAGTAGCAAGTCTGCCTTTCAGCAAATTTGAGGATTGAAGAAAATCCTTCTGCAGCTTTAGCCCAAGAAATCTTCTCTTCTTCAGAATATCATCCTCTTCACTTTCCTTTTCTTTCTTTGGATTCAAAACATTCTCAATTATTTCATCATCACTTAGCTGCAACACCGTCGGAAATTGGAACACCCTCTGAACGCTTAAGAGAAAACCATTCATAAAGCACGGTATCCAGCTCTTCAAGTTTAGGCTTACGAAGCGTACGCCGTTTCTCTACACTCTTAGATGTCTCCGAGCTTGAATAAAACTTGAGCAGCTTATCCTTCTGCGATTTGATGTCGTAGATTGTTGACGAACCGATTTTGAATTCATTCATAATGTTGATACGCTTCTCTCCCCTTTCTAGTCATTGGCATATCTCGATTTTCTGTTTTAAAGTTAAGACCACTCTCTTCCTTTTGCTTGGACCAGCTTTTGGGAATTCCATAATGCAAGATGGAGGAGATAATTGCCGATGAAGATGGAAAGACACACAGAACAATGGTGGCTAGGAAGAGACTACCAGCAGCGTGGCAGACACACAGTAAAATGGTGGATCAGAAGAGACTACCAGCAGCGTGGGAGACACACAGTAAAATGGTGTATCAGAAGAGACTACAGTACCAGCAGCGTGGGAGACACACAGCAAAATGGCCGATCAGAAGAGACTCCCGGCAGCGCGGGAGAATCAGACTCCTGCTACTGCAGTGTTCGGACTTCCGACAGCGCCAGGAGGCCGAGTAGTGGCACTTTTGAAAACTACCCCTACTGACTAAATCGGCGTTCGCGGGCTCGGGCTCAGACTCAGACTCAGCAACATTGCCGGTTATTTGAGAGGAGTTTTCGGAGTACTCGGCGTTTACGGGAGACTCGGACTGCGACTCGGCAACATTGCCGGTTATTTGAGAGGAGTTTTCGGAGGATGATTTTTGCCGGTTAAGCGAGAATTCCGGATATTTAGGTGCCGATTAAACAAGAGTTTCCTGTACTTGCTGTACCTGCATGCTAACTTTTTGTGTTTCATGTACAAGGACCCCCAGATCCCTCTGTACTGCAGCATTTTGTAATCTCTCTCCATTTAAATAATAATTTGCTTTTTTATTTTTACTACCAAAGTGGATAACCTCGCATTTTCCCACATTATACTCCATCTGCCAAATTTTTGCCCACTCACTTAGCCTGTCTATATCCCTTTGCAGATTCTTTGTGTCCTCTTCACAACTTGCTTTCCCACCTATCTTTGTATCATCAGCAAATTTGGCTACATTACACTCGGACCCTTCATCCAAGTCATTAATATAGATTGTAAATAGTTGAGGCCCCAGCACTGATCCCTGTGGAACCCCACTAGTTACAGTTTGCCAACCGGAAAATTACCCATTTATCCCAACTCTCTGTTTTCTGTTAGTTAGCCAATCCTCTATCCATGCTAATATATTACCCCCAACCCCGTGAGCTCTTATCTTGTGCAGTAACCTTTTATATGGCACCTTATTGAATGCCTTCTGGAAATCCAATACACTACATCTACTGGTTCCCCTTTATCCACCCTGCTCATTACATCCTCAAAGAACTCCAGCAAATTTGTCAAACATGATTTCCCTTTCATAAAACCATGCTGACTCTGCTTGACTGTATTATGATTTTCTAAATGTCCTGCTACTACTTCCTTAATAATGGATTCCAGCATTTTCCCAATGACAGATGTTAGGCTAACTGGTCTATAGTTTCCTGCTTTCTGTCTCCCTCCTTTCTTAAACAGGGGCGTTACATTTGCGGTTTTCCAATCCACTGTGACCTCTCCAGAATCCAGGGAATTTTGGTAGATTGCAACCAATGCATCCACTATCTCTGCAGCCACTTCTTTTAAGACCCTAGGATGCAGGCCATCAGGTCCAGGGGACTTGCCCACCTTTAGTCCCATTATTTTACTGAGTACTTTTTCTCTAGTGATAGTGATTGTTTTAAGTTCCCCCCTCCCTATAGCTCCTTGATTATCTATTACTGGGATGCTTTTTGTGTCTTCTACCATGAAGATCGATACAAAATATTTGTTCAAAGTCTCTGCCATTTCCCTGTTTTCCATCATTAATTCCCAGTCTCATCCTTTAAGGGACCAACATTTACTTTAGCTACTCTCTTCCTTTTTATATACCTGTAGAAGCTCTTACTGTCTGTTTTTATATTTCTTGTTAGTTTACTCTCATAATCTTTTTTCTCTCTCTTTATTATTTTATTAGTAATCCTTTGCTGGTTTCTAAAAATGTCCCAATCGTCTGGCCTACCACTAATCTTCGCAACATTGTATGCCTTTGTTTTCAATTTGATACCGTCCTTTACTTCCTTAGTTTGATGAATCAAGATTTTTTCTAACTAAACATTGGGAAGAACAAAGCCACTGTTTTTGGCCCCCGCCATAAACTCTGCTCCTCAGCCACGTGCCCCCCACCCCCCACCTCCCTGGTCACTCACTCTGGCAGAACCAACCCTTACAAAATATTGCCATTCTGCACAACACTGAGCTGAACTTCAATCCCCACATCCCATCCATCATCATAACCGCTTGCTTCCACCTCAACAACACTGCCCACTTCTGTCCCTACCTCAACCCCACTGCCGCCAAAATATTACCCATGCTTTTGTCACCTCTAGACTCGATTTCTTCAATGTCCTCCATGCTGACCTCCCATCTTCCACCCCCAACTCTATCTTACCTCAGTCCTGTTCCTAATCTGATATTCATGCAGCTCTTTATAAAAGGTTATCATCATTCCTTTATCTAGCGAGTCTGTCCACAGATCTAACATCAAGTGTTGCCTGAAGTTTTTTTAATTTTATATTCATGTGCCCCAGTTCTGTGCTCACAGTCCAAAAAAAATAACTCTGTCGTGTTTGCATTATGCACTCCTCCTTTTCAGCATCTCAAGGACTTGAATCCTCATCTCACAATCTTTTCTTAAATCATAACAAGTTCAGTTCTCCGAGGTCCCGTTGAAACCTCTTCTCTGTGTAAGTGAGCTCTTCTTGAAACACTTACTCAGTAAGATTGAGGCCCCCTCCCAGTGCAGGCGAGGTCCCATGGAACCCTTCCCCAAAGCAGTTGAGATCCTCTTGAACCCCTTCCTGAGGACGGATGAGATCCCCTGAAATCCCTCCCCCTGCAGATAAGTTCCCCTCAAACCCCTTTCCTGGAGCAGGATAGAACTCACTTTAATTCCTTCCCTAGTACAAGTGAGGCCACATTTAACTCCTTCCCCAAAGTGACCTCTGTAACCTGCTGTGAATAGGCAGCCATTGATTGGAGATGGAAAATGATGAAGAAATGGTCAGATAAGGTCATGAAACAAGACCTGGATACCAGGGAAAAATGGTTTGCCTGCAAGGACTTTTCTCACAACAATATTCTTGTTTGTCCTTCATAGTCTATGATGAATGATGCACACAAGTCATATGACTGGCTGGAGTCATACCCAGCACAAAGGAAGATGGTTGTGGTTGTTGGAGGCCAATCATCACAGACCCAGCACATCGCTGCAGGAGTTCCTTAGGGCAGTGTCCTAGGCCCAACCATCTTCAGCTCCTTCATCAATGACCATCCCTCCATCATATGGTCCTAAAAGGGGATGTTTGTTGCAGAGAGTCGGCACGGGTTCGATGGGCTGAATGGCCTCCTTCTGTGCAGTAACCATTCTATGGGCTGGATTTTGAATGACCCATGGAGTTGGGTTTGGAGGCGTGTGGGGGGTTAAATTTGCGGGGTTGGGGTTTCCGACCCCATCCCGACTCCACGCAATTTTGACAGAATCAGACGCGGGGTTCCCGACTCCGTCCCGCCTTCAAGAGGCGGGAGAGGCCATTAAAGCCCTTAACAAGCTCTAAATTGGCTCTGTAATGCCATTTTGAAATGCTGTAGCTAGTTTAACCCTCTTCTGACGTGAAGCACGCCTGGCGGGAGCACAAGTGGATAGCTGACTATCGGCTGCAGGTCCACTATTACAACGGAGATGTGATGAAGGTAGTAGTAGTATTAGGTCTGAACGTCGCCTCTGATGCTGCTGCATTGAATGTCTTCAGAGACTGCCTGGGAGGACTTGCTTGGCAAAAAAAATCATTCTCTCTCTCTCTCTCTCTCTCTGTCTCTCTCTCGTACCCCCCCCCCCCCCCTCATTTTTGCATCCAGGTCCATTCACACCAAAAGCCAGGCAGGTCCTCTCTCACCAACAGTCTCTGAGACTACGCAGGCAGCAATGATGACATCATCAGAGGCGACTTTCAGACTGAAAACACTAATTAGTTCATGGGTTCCCACATGCTCCAACTCAATTGCCCAATTAAGTGAAAATTGCATCAGGCATCCACATTAATCTGGAGTCGGGGGGGGGGGGAACACGGAATGCGGATTACACGACCCCAACCCGACCCCAAGACAAAATCCAGCCCAAAGTTTCTATGAAACAGGCCATTCAGCTCAACTGCTCCATGCCAGTGTTTATGCTCCACATGAGCTTCCTCCCACCCCTCTTCATCTAACTCTATCAGTGTAATTGCCTCTCGTGCAGTACTGAGGAATGCTGTATTGCTGGAGACACCATAAAAAAAGAGATAAAACTTGCATTTATATAGCGCGATTCACGACGTCAGAACATCCCAAAGCACTTTACAGCCAGTGAAGTACTTTTGAAGTGTAATCACTATTGTAATGTAGGAAATGTGGCAGGCAATTTCGACACAGCAAGTTCCCACCAACAGCAATGTGATGATGATCAAATAATCTGTTTTTGTGATGTTGATTGAGGGATAAATATTGGCTAGGACACCAGGGATAACTCCCCTGCTGTTTTTTGAAATAGTGCCATGGGATCGCTTATGTCCACCTGAGAGACCAGATGGGGCCTCGGTTTAATGTCTCATCTGAAAGGCGGCATCTCCGACAGTACAGCACTCCCTCAGTATGGCACTGGAGTGTCAGCCTAGATTCTTGCGCTCGAGTCTCTGGAGTGGGACTTGAACCCACGACCTTCTGACTTAGAGCCGAGAGAGCAACCCACTCTTCTCTTTGTAGGCAGTCCCTCGGAACCGAGGATGACTTGCTTCCACATTAAAAATGAGCTCTCAGGTGACTGATGAGTCCAATGCGGGACCTACAGTCTCTGTCACAGGTGGGGCAGACGGTGGTTGAAGGGGCAGGTGGGTGGGGTGCTTGGGTTGACGTGCACTCCTTGCGCTGCTTGTGCTTGGCTTCCGCTTGCTCCCGGCGAAGAGACTCGAGGTGTTCGGCGCCTTCCCATTTGCTTCCCCTCCACTTTGAGCGGTCTTGGCCCAGGTGTCGGTGGGGATGTTGCACTTTTTCAAGGAGGCTTTGAGGGTGTCCTTGAAGCGTTTCCTCTGCCCACCTGGGGCTCTCTTGCCGTGTCGGAGCTCCGAGTAGAGTGCTTGTTTTGGGAGTCTCGTATCGGGCATGCGGATGATGTGACCCTCCATTGGAGCTGATCGAGCGTGGTCAAAGCTTCAATGCTGGGGATGTTGGCCTGAGCGAGAACACTGACGTTGGTGCGCCTATCCTGCCAATGGATTTGCAGGATCTTGCGGAGACAGCGTTGGTGGTACCTCTCCAGTGCTTTGAGGTGCCTGCTGTACATGGTCCATGTCTCTGAGCCATACAAGAGTGCGGGTATTACTACTGCTCTGTAGACCATGAGCTTGGTGCCGGGTTTGAGGTCCTGGTCTTCAAACACTCTCTTCCTCAGGCGACCGAAGGCTGCACTGGCACACTGAAGGCAGTGTTGGACTTCGTCATCGACATCTGCCCTTGTTGACAGTAGGCTCCCAAGGTATGGAAAGTGGTCCACGTGGATTTTGATAATTGGGGGGCAGTACTGTGTGTCGGGGTATGGTTGGTAGAGGACCTTTGTCTTACGGATGTTTAGTGTAAAGCCCATGCTCTCGTACGCTTCGGTGAAGGTGTTGACGATGGTTTGGAGTTCGACCCCCGAGTGTGCGCAGACACAAGCGTCGTCTGCATACTGTAATTCAACGACAGAAGATGTGACGACCTTAGATCTGGACTGGAGGCGACGGAGGTTGAACAGTTTCCCGTTTGTTCTGTAAATTAGTTCCACTCCAGCAGGGAGCTTACTGAGGGTGAGATGGAGCATTGCAGCAAGGAAGATCGAGAAGAGCGTTGGTGCGATGACACAGCCTTGCTTGACCCCGGTCCGCACGTGAATTGAGTCTGAATTGAGTCTGTGGTGGAACCGTTGGTCAGGATCACGGCTTGCATGTTGTCGTGAGGCAGGCGGAGGATGGTGACAAACTTTTGAGGGCAGCAGAATTTGAGGAGGTCACTCCATAATCCCTCATGGTTGACAGTATTGAAGGCCTTTGTGAGGTCAAAGAAGGTCATGTACAGCGGTTGGTGCTGTTCCCTGCATTTCTCTTGTAATTGATGCGTGGTGAAGATCGTGTCCACTGTACCCCTTAATGGGCAGAATCTGCATTGCGACTCTGGGAGGAGCTCTTCAGCCACTGGGAGAAGGCGATTGAGGAGGATTCTTGCGATGACTTTCCCTGCAATAGACAGCAGGGAAACGCCTCTGTAATTACCACAATCGGACTTGCCACCTTTCTTGAAGATGTTCGCGATTACGGCATCTCTGAGATCCCCTGGCATGCTTTCCTCCTTCCAGATAAGAGAAATGAGTTCATGAATTCGCGCCAGTAGTGTTTCTCCGCCATGCTTTAGTGCCTCGGCAGGGATTCCATCTGCCCCTGAGGCCTTGTTGTTCTTCAGTTGTCGGATGGCCTTTTCAACCTCATGCCGGGCTGAGGTGGTGGCGGGTAGCATGCTGCGGGATGGAGTTGAGGACACTCGCATTGAAGACAGAGTCTCGGTTAAGGAGATCTTCGAAGTGCTCCTTCCAGTGGGCACTGACTGCCTCCCTGTCCTTGATGAGTACTACTCCATTCTTGGCCCGCAGTGGGGTAGGGCCTTGGGTGCTTGGGCTGTAGGTGGTCTTGACTGCGCTAAAGAATCCATGCACGTCATGGTTGTCGGCGAGCTGCTGGATCTCCTGCACTTTCTGCACCCACCATCTGTTCTTTAGGTCATGAGTTTTTTGTTGGACCTCGGCCTTCAGGCGTCTGTAGAGCTGCTTTCTTGCTCTCGAGTTGTGTTGCTGTTTCCAGATCAGGAATGCCTTGCGCTTGTGGCTTATTAGCTCCTGGATCTCCTGGTCGTTCTCGTCGAACCAGTCCTGGTGATTCCTGGTCGAGTGACCGAGTGTCTGTTCACAGGTGCTGATTATGGAGGCCTTGAGTGCAGACCAGGCGCTGTGGACACTCTGTGTCTCTGCATCACTGGGAGTCGTCAGGTTGGTTGTGAGACGCAGGCTGAATAGGGCTTTCTTAGCGGGGTCTTTGAGTGCCCCAGCGTTGATTTTCCTGCGGCATTGTTTCTGTTGCCGCCGCTGTTTTGGGGCTACATTGATGGAGATGACAGAACGGATTAGGCAGTGGTCTGTCCAGCAGTTGTCAGGCGCGGATGATGCGGACGTCCTTGTGGTCCCTCGCTCGGATGATGATGTAGTCCAGCAGATGCCAACGCTTGGAGCGAGGGTGCTGCCATGAAGCCTTGTACTTGTTTCTCTGACGGAACAGGGTGTTGGTTATGACAAGGCCATGTTCTGAGCATTTGGTCAGGAGGAGGGTACCGTTGGAGTTGGCTTTCCCTACCCCCTCTCTGCCAATCACACCTCCCCAGAGGTCTGTGTCCTTTCCAACCCTGGCGTTAAAGTCACCAAGGAGGATCAGCTTGTCGCCCGTTGGGACTCGGAACAGGGATTGTCCGAGGCTGGAGTAGAATTCCTCTTTGGTCTCGTCTGCGGCTTCCAGTGTTGGGGCGTACACACTGATGACCGTAGCGCACTGGTTCTGGGTGTAAAGTTTCCAAAATTTGCAGATCCCCCCAAAAAAAATCTAAAGGGAAAAAAATAAGGACTTTGGAACTTTAAAGGAACATGTCTGGACATGTACAGCACGTGGATCTACCTCTGTGAATAGCAGGCTTGAGATTGCATTGTCTGGGAATTCAAAGCCCAGCAAACATTAACATTTGGACAATAGGCCCTGGGAGAAGGCCGCACCACCCAAAACACAGAGCCCATAGGAATGCTAGGCCCAGCAAGGAACCCAAAGCATGAGAACAATGCAAGCTTCCATGGAACAACAGCTCAACAGGACACAAGCCATTTGATTTGGTTTAGCATCGTTGAAGGCCCATCAAAATTTAACAAGACAATCAACAGGCCTCACCTGAAAACTCACTGCATTACGAAACCAGTTTTCGTGAGGAGTTTTGTGGGGGGGGGCGAAAAAGGACTATAATTGCAGCAGGACCCAAGATTTCTTTCTCTTTTGACTTGCCGACCACGCTGGAACAACGCACCCTCTCAGCTCTGCCCAGAAGCCACATGGTAAAGGAAGACATTCGATGACCAGAATCACCATCGACTTACCTGGCTGGATTTCGTACTGTTAATACCCCTGTTTGGTGAGCATTATCCCTGATCTCCTGAAACCGAAACCTAGCTAGAAAGTGGGATTTTTGGGAGGGATAAAGGTTTTTTTCTTGTATACTGTCATTTTCCCTCACCTGTAACCGTGTGTTCCCCAAACCTATTTAAGTGTGAAGTGTATTTAAGTTTGTTACCTTTTATTTTTAATAAAAGTTATAGTTTTTTCATCGGAACCTGTTGTCTACTGCATCTTTATTCACAACCCCTAAATAAGTCCAAGTTTTGAACCTGGGGCGTGGGAGCGATTCGAACTGCTCACTGAGTCAGGGGAAAGGCTGACTCCTACCACCACCACCCCCTACACGGGCTAGGGTGAGCTGAAGAGTCATGAGGCGTTCGTTTATACCGCTAGGGGAGTCTCTGAGACACCCAACTCGTTCATTTTTTATGGTGAAGCCTACCCCATGGAGGCGGCGTTGTTCTTCAGGTTTGCCTTTCCAGAAGAAGGTGTAGCCACCGCCTTGCTCCTTGAGCTGGCCTTCCCCTGCCCGCCGGGTCTCATGACTTGAACCCACGACCATCTGATTTAGAGTCGACAGTGCGACCCGCTGAGCCAGAGCGGATGAGATGTAAAATCTAGGTCCCAAGTGCCCTTTCCAGTGGTTTAGGTCAACATTGAAGATCCTGTGGCCCATGGAACAGGATGTTCTCTCCAGGTGTACCGTCTCATATTTCTCCCTTAACAAACCACCAAAAAAAAATTGCATGAAAACTTAGCATCCCATTGTTGCTTATGGGATGTTGCTGGTGCAGTTGCCAAGGTAACAAGTCCCCTGCACTCACTCCCAAAAGTAATTCATTCTGCAACATACTTTGAGACATTCTAATGTGATCAGGCGCTCTGTAAAGGAAGGCAGGTCACTGGTTGTGGCCGTTTTCCCATAAATTTTAACCACAGCTTAAATCATCTTAAAAGCGGGTGAAACACGAGTTGATCTCACCGTGGTTCAGTGGCTGTGTGTACGTTCTAAACAACATGTACGTTACAGGCAGCCAAGTGCGAGTGGTAATTCCAGTCACTTTAATGAGTTCATTATAAATTAATTGAACTCTGGCTACATACCTTTATGAGCCAATCCATAATTGAAGAGCCAAAGTCCCCTCCCTCACAAGCTTGCATGATTCATCGTGTGCCAAGGGAAACGCCCATTAGATGATTTAATTGTGAGTATGAAGCTTCTTTTATTTTCTTTTCCCCCCTCTCCATTTAAGCAGCGTCTGCCACATGTACAGGTTGCACGCTTAGCGGCAGACGTGCCGGAGCTCAGGTATTCCCCATCCCTCCCCTCCCTGCCAATAAGAGCACGTCAAGCAAACGGGAGCCCTTTGATTGGGTGCAGTTGACTCGCCAGCAGCGAGACAGAGGCAGGGATAGACCCAGAAAAGGCAGATCTATTCCTAGCCAAGGAAACGCGGGCACCAGTATTTATTCCCCCCCCCTCCCCCCATGTGCCAAAATTGAAGCTCAGCGGCATTTCCTATATTTGGAGTGCATTCGCGTACCAAACCTCTCCTCGTGTGTTTCCGTCTTCCTAACCGATTGCAAATTATTCTATCTCTCGTCCCCCTTCTCGGATTCTTGTGACACGTGGATCTCGATGCATCCCGCGCATGACTCATCATATGAAACTCACACGCGTAGAGAAATTGATCTACGTGTGAATGGACGTGTAGCTGGGACCAGCTGATTGCAGCCAGAGTCACCCCACCAGTCGCCCTTTTATTCCCATTTACTTTATAGGGCGATATGCCCCGTTGGGTGATGCATGCAAACAATGCATTCCTTTGCATTGTATCAGTGTGTGTGCTGGACTTCATTTTACATACACACACTAAAGGCGATGCACGATGCAGGCAAAATTACGGGAATTGCATATATACTTGAAAAGGCGATGGAAAAAGAGCAGGGGAGTGGGACTAATTGGATAGTTTTTTTTCTCCAAAAGAGCCGACACAGGCACGATGGGCCGAATGGCCTCCTTCTGTACTGTACGATTTTGTGAGAATTAAACATCGCATGAATTTCAGGCAAAAGGCGGCCAAATTGAAACAGAAAAGAATTGAAGTGTTCACCCGATGCGTACTATACATCCCATTCCTGCAATTGCAAAATATTTCCTCAGTCCCGTGACATCTTGATGAAAAATTGGCTCACAATAGAATGCCTGTGTGTGTCTGTTATAATGCAAAGTGAAGAGTCTGTAGTAATATGGATTGAACTAACAACAGCTTGCATTGATACAACACCTTTAACATAATGAAACGTCCCAAGGCGCTTCACAGGTACATGTGAATCAGACAGAAATCCACACCCGGCCAAAGGAGATATTCGGACAGGTGACCAAAAGCTTGATCAAACCATGATGGGAGGGAGAGGCGGACTGGGAATGAGGGCACAAGTCCTGTCCTGGGGTGATGTAAAAGGTGACATATTCTGAGGGGGTCCCAATATATGTTGAGACACTGCCAAGGCACCCCCTGCAAATATTGACACACATGTAGGTGGCAGGGGGGAGGCTGTAAATCTGGAACTCTCTCCCCCAAAAAGCTGTGGATGCTGGGGTAATTGAAACTTTCAAGACTTGAGATCGACATTTTTATTAGGTGCTGGTATCAAGAGTTGTGGTACAGGAGGCTGTAAAAATGGACACACTCAACAACAACAACAACAACAACATGTATTTATATAGCCCCTTTAACGTAGTAAAACGTCCCACAGTGCTTCACAGCAGTATTTTGAAATCGAGGCATTGCTTAACCAGGAGCCAAGGTCAGCGAGCACATGGTGCGAGTTAGGACACGGGCAGCCGAGTTTTGGATGACCTCAAGTTTACATAGGGTAGAATGTGGGAGGCCAGCCAGGAGTGCGTTGGAATAGTTAAGTCTAGAGGCAATAAAGGCATGGATGAGGGTTTCAGCTGTGTTTTCGGATGATGTCGCCAAGGGGCTGCATGTAGATAAGAAATAGGAGGGGGCCAAGGATAGATCCTTGGGGGACTCCAGAGGTAACAATGCGGGAGTGGGAAGCGAAGCCATTGCAGGTGATTCTCTGGCTACGATTATTAGATAGATAAGAATGGAACCAGGTGAGTGCAGTCCCACCCAGCTGGACGATGGTGGAGAGGTGTTGGAGAAGGATGGAGTGGTCAACCGTGTCAAAGGCTGCAGACAGGTCGAGAAGGATGAGGAGGGATAGTTTACCTTTGTCACAGTCACACAGGATGTCATTTGTGACTTTGATGAGAGCTGTTTCGGTACTGTGGCAGCAGCGGAAAACTGTTTGGAGGGATTCATACATGGAGTTGCAGGAAAGATGGGCACGGATTTGGGAGGCAACAACACGTTCAAGGACTTTGGAGAGGAAAGGGAGGTTGGAGATGGTAGTTTGCAAGGACGGAAGGGTCAAAGGCTGTTTTTTTGAGGAGAGGGGTGATGACGGCAGATTTGAGGGAGAGGGGGACAGTACCTAAAGAGAGAGAACTGTTAACAATGTCATCTAACATGAGAGCCAGAAAAGGAAGTTGGGTGGTTAGCAGTTTGGTGGGAATAGGGTCAAGGGAGCAGGAAGTGGGTCTCATGGACAAAATGAGCGTGGAGAGGTCATGAGGGGAGATCGGGGAGAAACTGGAGAAAGATGTGAGTTCAGGGCGAGGGCAGGGGGAACCTTAGAAGAAGTTTGGCCCAGTGGGCTAGGGGAAGGAAGGGAAGTGGCCGAGGCAGCTGGACGGATGGTCTCAATCTTAGAGACAAAGAAGTCCCTGAGCTCCTCACACTTGTCGTGGAACTCCCAGGAATTCCCTGCAAATATTGACACGACTCACACTCTAGGGACTGTGTCTGATGTGTACCACAACTCCATTTATCCACCTTTGATCCATATCTCTTGATACCCTCACCTGATAAAAATATGTCGCTCTCAGTCTTGAAAATTTCAATTGTCCCAGCAGCCACAGCTTTTTGGAGGAGCAAGTTCCATATTTCCAATACTATTTTTGGCTTCCTGATTTCACTCCTGACTGACCTAGCTCTAATTTTAAGATAATGCCCCCTTGTTTTGGCTTCACCCACCAAAGGAAATAATTTCTCTGTATCTACCCCAGCAAATCCCTTTATCATTTTAAATATCTCAGTTAGATCACCCTTCAACCGTCGAAACTCTAAACACATAAACAATGATTACCTGGGATAGAAACCAAGCCATCAATACCGGAGACAGCTCATTATGGAGGACTTAGTTGTCCAACCTTATCTGAAATTTTGTGCGACCTCTTTGTTAGCAAAGACCAGAGAAGCTGGGGAGTAAACAAGCAACCTGCCATGTCTAGGTGCCAGTGCACCATTCATTTATTCATTCAAAGGTTGGGCTGTGTGAGGTAATCAGTGCCAGCAGGGCTGAACTCTTCCAGCACATGTGTCACTCAGACAGGTCAATAGTACGGAGGAAGTTTTTCATTGCCGATTAAGGATATGCAACATAAGAACAAAAGAAATAACAACAGAAAACGCTGGAAAAACTCAGCAGGCCAGGCAGCATCCGTGGAGAGAGAAAGAGAGTTAACGTTTCAGGTCGATGACCTTTCGTCAGAACAAAAGAATTAGGAGCAGGAGTTGGCCATACGCCTCTCAAGCCTCCTCCACCATTCAATAAGATCAAGGCTGATCTTCGACCTCAACTCCACTTTCCCAAACGATCCCCATATCCCTTGATTCCCCAGAGTCCAAAAATCTATCTATCTCAGCCTTGAATATACTCAATGATTCAGCATCCACAGTCCTTTGGGGTAGATAATTCCAAAGATTCACAACCCTCTGAGTTAAGAAGTTCCTCCTCATCTCAGTCCTAAATGGCCAACCCCTTATCCTGAATAACAACAGAAAACGCTGGAAAAACTCAGCAGGCCAGGCAGCATCCGTGGAGAGAGAAAGAGAGTTAACGTTTCAGGTCGATGACCTTTCATCAGAACTGGGAAGAGCCGGAAATCAAATAGATTTAAGGCCAGGGTAAAGCTGGGAAAAGGGGGAGGGGATAAAGGAACAAAGGGGGAGATGGAGAGACATTAAGAGACATTAAGAGATATGCAAGGCTAGAGGTGGTGTTAATGTGACAGATTAAGGCTGAATGAAGTGTGAAATCCACTGGCAGAATGAAGGACAGCTGCCAGCTTCTAGGAGGAAAAAAAAGGTGGGGGGGGACAAATAAAAGGGTGGATAAAATAAAATATAAATGTGATTGGAGCTGAGGTTATGATCTAAAATTGTTGAACTCGATATTGAGTCCAGAGGGCTGTAGCGTGCCTAAACGAAAGATGAGGTGCTGTTCCTCGAGCTTACGCTGAGCTTCCGTGGAACAGTGTAATAGGCCGAGGACGGTGAGGTCAGAGTGGGAGTGAAGCGGTGAATTAAAGTGACAGGCCACCGGGAGCTCGGGGTCCCCCTTACGGACTGAACGGAGGTGTTCCGCAAAGCGGTCACCCAATCTGCGTTTTGTCTCCCCAATGTAGAGGAGTCCACATCGTGAGCAGTGAATACAGTATACTAAATTGCAGGAAGTACAAGTAAATCGCTGTTTCACCTGGAAGGGGTGTTTGGGGCCCTGGACAGTGGGAAGAGGGGAGGTATAAGGGCATGTGTTGCATCTCCTGCGCGTGCACGGGAAGTGTGACCCCTAGTTCTAGACTCTCGAGCCAGGGGAAACAACCTCTCAGCATTTACTCTGTCAAACCCCTTCAGAATCTTATATGTTTCAATGAGATCACCTCTCATTCTTCTAAACTCCAGAGAATATAGGCCCAATCTACTCAATCTCTCCTCACAGGACAACCCTCTCATCTCAGGAATCAATCTAGTGAACCTTCATTGCACCGCCTCTAAGGCAAGTATATCCTTCCTCAGATAAGGAGACCAAAACTGTGCACAGTACTCCAGGTGTGATCTCACCAAGGCCCTGTACAATTGTAGCAGGACTTCCTTACTCTTGTACTCCAACCCCCTTGCAATAAAGGCTAATATGCTATTTGCCTTCCTAATTGCTTGCTGTACCTGTATGCTAACTCTATGTTTCCTGTATGAGGACACCTAAATCTCTCTGAACTCCAACATTTAATAGTTTCTCACTAATTAAAAAATATTCTGTTTTTCTAATCTTCCTACCAAAGTGAATAACCTCACATCTCCTCACATTATACTCCATCTGCCACTTTATTGCCTCTGTAGTAGATACTGAAGTTTTCTTGGGGAATGACTGCATATTTACTGGTGATATACAATATCCACTCATTTAACCTGTCTATATCTCTTTGAAGGCTCTTTATGTCCTCCTCACAGCTTACTTTCCCACCTAGCTTTGTATCATCAGCAAACTTGGATGCATTATACTCGGTCCCTTCATCCAAGTCATTAATATAGATTGTAAATAGCTGAGGCTCAAGAACTGATTCTTGCGGCACCCCACTAGTTACAGCCTGCCAACCGGATAATGACCAGTTTATCCCTACTCTCTGTTTTCTGTCCATTAACTAATCCTCTATCCATGCTAATATATTACCCCCAATCCTATGAGCCCTTACCTTGCGTAATAACCTTATGTGGCACCTTATCGAATGCCTTTTGGAAATCTAAATATACATCCACTGGTTCCCCTTTATCTACCCTGCTAGTTACATCCTCAAAAAACTCTAATAAATTTGTTAAACACGATTTCCCTTTCATAAAACCATGCTGACTCTGCCTAATCATATTATGATTTTCTAAATGCCCCGTTACCACTTTATTAATAATGGATAGAGTTTTTGACACTAACGTTTAGTCTTTATCCTCAGTTCTTAGTTTAGTTCCTGTTCTCTTAGTAGGTGTAAGAGCTTTTTGTCTAGTATAGAAAAGTGTCTTTGTTAAATTGAAACATGCATCTCTGAGAGAGAGAGAGAAGTTACAGAAGTTAAGATGCTTTAAAAAAAAGAGCTTGCATTTAGATAGCACCTTTCATGACCTCAGGACATTCCCAAACCCCTTTACAACCAATGGAGTACATTTGAAGTGTTGCAATGTAAGAAACGTGGCAGCCAATCTGCTCACAGCAAGGCCCCACAAACAGCAATGTAATAATGACCAGATTCTCTGTTTTGGTGATGTTGGTTGAGGGATAAATATTGACCAGGACACCAGGGAGAACTCGCCTGGATTGAACAAAGAAAGAATTTGCATTTACATAGTGCCTTTCTCAACCTTGGAACGTCCCAAAGCTATTCATAGCCAATTATTACTTTTGAAGTGTGGTGACTGTTGCAGGGAAATACAGCAGACAATTTGTATACTGCAAGATCTCACAGCCAGGAACGAGGTAAATAACCAGATAATCTGTTTTTGGTGGTATTGGTTGAAGGATAATTATTGGTCAGGACATCAGGAGAACTCTCTGTTCTTCTTCACGGCCATGGATCTTTTATGTCTACCTGAGAGGTTAGACAGAGGTTCAGTTTAACATCTCATCTATAAGACAATACCTCTGACAGTGCAGCGTGCCCTCAGTACTGCACTGGAGTATCAGCCTAGATTATGTGCTCAAGTTTGCGGAGTGGGACTTGAATCCACGACCTTATGTGCTACCGCTGAGTCAAGGCTGACACTTCAATTCTTTTTGATAGTCCTCTAGTTTTTGTAATAGTAGAAGAATGTTTTATTGTTATGTTGGGCTGCTCATTTCTATTTCCCTCTTTGCCCACCTTTTTACAATTGTTCTATTCTTCCCAGTGGTTTCCCTCATCTGTCACCCTAAATTCTTTGCAGAGTTTGTTTTTTCTTGTAGCACCTTCTATTTTATTGCTAATCCATATAGGATCATATTGTCTCGTCTGCTCTTCTGGTCCTTGGTATTTCTTTATCCTGTGTACTCAGTAATGTCAGTAGGTATTCCATTGGTCTTCAATTTAAATTTTCTTCACTTCTGTCGCTAATCTGCAGAAACAATATTTCAGTGAGCGAGTGGGCAATCCCTAGGGATATTGCAGAAGCAGTTAATATTGATTCATTCAAATCATAGAATGATACAACACAGAAGGAGCCCATTCGGCCCATCGTGCCTTTGCCAGCTCTTTGGTAGAGATTACAGCCCTGGGCCGGTTCTGAATGAAAATGCCCCTCTATTGTGGATACTCAAAAAGGTTTAATACTCAGCACAGAAAATTAGTCCGTAAAAAAATAATGACACGTTCCATTTCATCTGTGCCATGTATATTGAACAGAGCTTCATGACTCGCAGAACCCAGGTGGTGCTCCACTCAAGGTGAGTTTATTAGTACCAGAGGATAAAAGGCAGATGCTTTATCTCCGTGGCCATGGGGTGTGTTGACAATCAGTGCTTCATATAATAGGCTGTATTGTTCGGTCCGTGAGTTGACATTCAATCATTTTCATTGAATTATTTCCATCACTTTTATGGACATAGCCAAATACACTGGTCGTTTTGATAAGAGTGACTATTTTCCCTTTGTTCACGTGCAACAGAAAAAGCGGCACTAAACAACATAACAACCGTGCTGCCACCGGTCAATGAAATTAAAATTCACACTTATTCCCAGTAAACTCCATTCCCAAATCTCTGAGAGACGGTTTGATTATGGAATGGCCTAAAGTATAAAAGGACTGGTGTTCCAGACAAATTACTCCTGTAGATATTGGCGAGGAGATAGGTGAGTCCTGTCAGGAAAGAGCCAACAGCAAACAGCAAGAATGCCCAGGCTTTCATCAGAGGCCACATAGTACAACAACCTTTTTGTTGGCCAATCCTGCAGCACAAGCTGCATTAGTTTGGGACTGGGTCCAAGAGATTAGACTGGCCATCAAAGCCAGTGAAAGGCCCTGGCACACCTCCTCTAGTTGGTGGTCTGCTGGTCTGAGAGTGTGGAGTAATTTGTCGGGACAATCATCAATGACTAGAAATGGCAACAAATACATTGTAATCTCTGCAGAGGACATAACAGAATGAACTGTTGGCTTTGAAGCGATCTGAGCAGACACACTGACCATTGTTCCAACTGTTGGTAACACACATCTGCACTTTTGGGCACTCTGCCTTCAAGCTAACATTGATGTCTTGGAGAAGGTTCAGAGAACAGGAGCAAGGGTGATGCTAGGGTTTAGGACTTTTGTTATGCAAAGGAAAAAGGTTTGCCAGGAGATATAATCCGGGTTTTAAAATGCTAACATGAATGGATAATGTAGCTATATTGATTGGGATTGGGGTTATACGGGTGAATACAGATAGAGATTATTGAATGGGATTGGGGTTATAGGGGTGAATACAGGTAGAGATTATTGAATGGGATTGGGGTTATAGGGGTGAATACAGGTAGAGATTATTGAATGGGATTGGGGTTATAGGGGTAAATACAGATAGAGATTATTGAATGGGATTGGAGTTATAGGGGTAAATACAGATAGAGATGATTGAATTTGTCCAAGTCACCATTCTTCATGCGTGATCCTAGACAGCAAGTTTAAGTGGAATATTCACTGGGAGGGGTCCAGCAGCGAAAGGGTTTCACTGCCAGTCTCATTTTACGGCCCGAAACAAATAAGGGCAGATTTTCGTCTTCACCGCCTGAGCTGTGATCTGGCAAGGCAGATCGCCTGCCCCTTGTAGCACCTGGCCATTCCACTGAAGTTGGTAGAATGAAGATCAGGTGGATTCTTTAAAAGGCGGACATTCAGCACTAGATTACTGCCCCGGCAGGGAAGATGTAAATATCCCCCATAATTTCTATGGGGGGTGGGGAGGTGGCTGAATAGCGATGAGGAACAGTTACCCTCCCTTGTTGTTCCATTTCTCCAGTCATGGAGTGCTGCAGGCAATTCCAACTCCCAAGGTCTCGCTCTGACTGAGGTCATTTAACCCAGCGCAGGTTGAAGCAGCAAATCCCTCACGCAGTGTCCAGCTGTCTACAGTTCAGGCTCTATACAGAATAATACAGCACAGAAGGAGGCCATTTGTGCCGGCTCTCTTTCCCCACAGCCCTGTAATTCTTCCTTTTTGTGTCGAGATCCAATTCCCGTTGAGTGCGCCGATTGAATTTGCTTCCGCCAGCCTTTCAGACAGTGGCTTTCAGTTTCCTTTTTTTAATTTCAAATTTTGTTTTGAAATGAGTTCGGTGGAAAGCGGAGAGCTCTCCTGGAGCAGCGCGTCGTGCTCAGGATGATTGGCGGGTCTACTTGCAGCCGGAGGAGTCTGTCCCCGTGAGAGTCTGTGATGCTGCGGGTCGGGTCAGGTCATTCGGCACATTTTCCTTTGCAGGGACGCTCCAGCTGCTTCCTCATCACAAAAAAACAGACCCAGGACAGCATAACACTTTACTCATAACATTCACTAGGGGCCATCCCATCCCAGGCTTTATATCAGACCCTTGGCATGTAATGAATAAGACTCAATCATTTCCCTATCATAGAGGGTCAGTTTTTCTGTATAATATGTGAGAGGTTTTCTGGACAACTTATAGTCGGCCTGTGATAGGGGTTAAGGGAGAAGATGAAAGCAGGGCCATAGTAGGGGCTAATGGGAATGGTGTGAGCGGGAACATGGGAGGGCTAATGGGAAAAGTGTGAGCAGGATCATAGTGGGGCTAATGGGAAAGGTGTGAGCAGGATCACAGTGGGGCTAATGGGAAAAGGTGTGAGCAGGATCACAGGAGGGGCTAATGGGAAAGGTGTGAGCAGGATCACAGGAGGGGCTAATGGGAAAGGTGTGAGCAGGATCACAGGAGGGGCTAATGGGAAAAGTGTGAGCAGGATCACAGGAGGGGCTAATGGGAAAGGTGTGAGCAGGATCATAGTGGGGCTAATGGGAAAGGTGTCAGTAGGCTTGAAGTATGAACTGAGGTGAAATTATGGATTCAGAAGAAAAAGGAGGGTGTGGGCTAAAAGTTCAGGTACACCCGTTAGCGCCAGATTCGTGATACAAATGGCGGCCACCTCACTTCCACCTCCCTCTGGCTCAGGCCACGGCGGCCGCCATTTTTATAAACACCATAGCGCTGTTGTTAGCCCTAGACATGCAAATCTGCAGAGCATGATGTCAGTCGTCGTGCAACGCTGACTTGACGCCACGCTCTGCGAACTTGGACCTTTGTGCTGCCGTTAAGGCTGGGTCTAAGCTCGCTCTGAAAAGTGAGAGTGCAGCAGACCTACGGAGATGCTGTCAGCACTAATAAAGGAACACACATATCTTTCAGATAAGTTTGCATTTAAGCTTTTGGATGGATTTTTTGTATTTTATTGAAGTAGTGGCTTGGTGCAATAGATGCTAAAAGTTTTTAAAGTGTACAGGGTGTGCTGCTGGACGCTTGCAAGGCATCGGATGGTAAAGAAGACCTCTGAGAAGACAGAAAATGCTGGAAATACTCAGCAGATCAGGCAGCATCCATGGAGAGAGAAACAGAGTTAACGTTTTAGGTTGAGATGCTGCCTGACCTGTTGACTATTTGCAACATTTCCTGCTTTTATTTCAGATTTCCAGCATCCACTCGCAGAGGGAAGAGGAAGATGCAGAAGAGGAGGAAGCAGTGGGAAGGATCAACCCAGATAGCCCCTTTCTGGCCAGGTTATCCGAGATGGAATCATCCGCCTATGGTCCCAGTGACCACAACCCCAATTCCCCTTTCAACATTTGTCCCACACCTTTACTTCCCTCTGTAACTGACCATCACAGCGTCCTCTTGGCCTTAATGCTGAAATAAAAGCCACCACAAAGCAAACTTTTCAATCCAACTTTATACATCTATCCATCCAATATTACATCAAGAAATCAACTCATCACTCTTATGCATTCCCTTAGTGACTGTCTTGTGTGTGCCTTTGCCTATCCTACTGATGTCATGCAGTGCTACCCCAGTGGCTGCAGCATGGCTGGTGGAAGGCTGCTGACTTTCAGTGAGGGACACTGCAAATAGTCTTGCTTGTCGACCTTGAGGAGCTGGTAGCTGGGAGTATGAAATCGAGTGATGGTGTTTCTTCTTCTTCTTCACTCTCCTCTCCCTCTTCTTGGTCAACCATTGGCTGGGCAGGCTGCATTTCTTGGGTGTGTGAAATGAGGAAGGCACAAGGGTGGAGTTGTGGTGAGAGGAGAGCGGAAAAGCAAGAGGTGCATGCGAGAAGGAGGATAACGTATGAGGATACCAGTATCTTGTATCCTTTCTGCCCTGTCACTGGCCAAGGGCACAGCCATGCCCCTGGGAAGAATGGCCAGCACCGTCTCCTCCAAGGGGGTGAGGTGAAGCTAGGAATGGGAGGTGTGGCTCGTGATTGGTACAGATTGTTGGTAGGTGGGTGATGCGGGGGCAGTTGTGCTTTGAGCAGTGTGTGAGGCTGGTGGTGCAGTTAGTAGTAGACGGCTTTTGAAGATGCATTCACTGACCTAGACCAGTGGTCTGAGGTCATGAAGCTTCTTTGGGCGCTGAAGCTAGGTCGTGGGGCGACACTGCCGGCAGTGACGGCCTCGGTGATCTGGTCCCACATCCTTCTTTCTCGAGAGCCTCCTGGCCCCTGTGGGTAGAGGACCTATCTTGCAGTGTTGACCCCCTGCACAAAGCTGGAGTGCTGCGTGTGAGACCCTGGGTGCCCCTTCCCTGGCTTGCTGAGCCATTTGTGTTAATGCTGAAGCACTTTTCCCATTTTTTTTAGGTGCGGAAGGCAATTCAGCTTGAAGAGCTGAAGACTCCCATTTGGGAATTATTTTGAATGGTTTTTTTTCCATAAGGCAGTTGAGCTCTAAGGGCTAAAAACTGTCTATTTTTAAATGATTTTTATTTTTTTCATTTCAGAAAACAGTTCCCCTTTAAGAGACCGACACGGCTTTCTAAAATGACATCCTTGCTTTAAGAGAATGCTGTTCTTGCTGCAATGACGCTACGGCCACGCTACATTGGGGCCTCCTGCTGGGACTAATGCCGGAAAACCAGCCTTACACAGTAGGTTTAGCGCTGCGCTAATGCTAATTAGCAAGCAGCATCAATATACAGCTTGTTAGCAATCTCAAATTTTTAGCCCACATGTCTCTGTAACACTAAAAATAAATGTTAGTATCACGATTGCTCTTTCCCAGATTTAATTTTGAAGATGAGTGGCCCAGAAAAGGATACACAGCAGTTTTAAAGCACTAAAGCCATTCCTATTAAACTGACAGGAGGTTCAGTTTTACCAGTTGCAGATGGAGCACTGTGTGACTGGCGAATTCATAAAGTTTAACAAAAGCAGTTCAAACGAGTACACTGCAGCACAACAGAGTTCAGTTTATTGCTCGGGGAGAGCTCAGAGGTCACTCAGAATGGCAGCTGAGTTCTGCTGGTGTCTCCCAGATTACAAGGACTGGGTGAAGTCCAGCTGTATTTTGAACATTGGGCTATAGAAGATCGGCCTTCTATTAATATATTGGCAGGAGAAAAAGGAAGCTTTGAGACAAATGTTGGAATTCCAGTTACCTCATAAAATCGGCCCCGGTAATTGCTGCAAAGAATAAAGGTTCAGACATTTAGTACATGGTTGCCAAGAACCAAGGCCAGAGTTTTCTCAAGTCCTATTTCGCATTTGAACAAGCCTGGTGATGGATAACCCAGAGTTTGATTTTCCACATACATAAAAATTAGGAGCAGGATTAGGCCATACGTCCCCTCGGGCCTGCTCCACCATTCAATAAGATCATGGCTGAACTGCTACATCAACTCCACTTTCCCGCCGTATCCCTATATCCCTTGATTCCCTTAGTGCCCAAAAATCTATCGATCCCAGTCTTGAATGTACTCAGTGACTGAGCATCCACAGCGCTCTGGGGTAGAGAATTCCGAAGATTCACAACCCTCTGAGTGAAGAAATTTCTCCTCGTCTCAGTCCTAAATGGCCGACCCCTTATCCTGGAGCAGTCAATGGTATTTTTAAAATTGAGAAACTTTTGTGACGGGTCAAAACCAATACTTAGGACTATATGAGTGTATTTTTTTAGGTCCCAGATAGTTTATATATATGTAGAGTTCCTGGGAGTGATTACAGACTGGAATCAAATCGAGGGGTTCAGGTGGTTTATACATAGAATAATGGATACCTGGGAGTGATTACAGACTGGAATCAAATCGAGGGGTTCAGACGGTTTATATATAGAATTATGGATACCCGGGAGTGATTACAGACTGGAATCTAATCGAGGGGTTCAGATGGTTTATATATAGAATAATGGATACCTGGGAGTGATTACAGACTGGAATCAAATCGAGGGGTTCAGATGGTTTATATATAGAATAATGGATACCTGGGAGTGATTACAGACTGGAATCAAATCGAGGGGTTCAGACGGTTTATATATACAATAATGGATACCTGGGAGTGATTACAGACTGGAATCTAATCGAGGGGTTCAGATGGTTTATATATAGAATAATGGATACCTGGGAGTGATTACAGACTGGAATCTAATCGAGGGGTTCAGATGGTTTATATATACAATAATGGATACCTGGGAGTGATTACAGACTGGAATCTAATCGAGGGGTTCAGATGGTTTATATATAGAATAATGGATACCTGGAAGTGATTACAGACTGGAATCTAATCGAGGGGTTCAGATGGTTTATATATAGAATAATGGACACCTGGGAGTGATTACAGGCTGGAATCAAATCGAGGGATTCAGATGGTTTATATATAGAATAATGGATACCTGGGAGTGATTACAGGCTGGAATCTAATCGAGGGGTTCAGGTGGTTTATATATAGAACAGTGGATAGCTGGGAATGATTACAGACTGGAATTTAATCGAGGAGTTCAGATGGTTTATATATAGAATAATGGATACCTGGGAGTGATTACAGACTGGAATCTAATCGAGGGGTTCAGATGGTTTATACATAGAATAATAGATACCTGGGAGTGATTACAGACTGGAATCTAATCGAGGGGTTCAGATGGTTTATATATAGAATAATGGATACCTGGGAGTGATTACAGACTGGAATCTAATCGAGGGATTCAGATGGTTTATATATAGAATAATGGATACCTGGGAGTGATTACAGGCTGGAATTTAATCAAAGGGTTTCAATTGCACAGAATAACAGAATGTACAGCACAGAAACAGGCCATTTGACCCAACTGGTCGGTGCCGGTGTTTATGCTCCACACGAGCCTCCTCCAACTCTCTTCATCTCACCCTATGAGCATATCCTTCTATTCCTTTCCCCCTTACATGCATCTATGCTATTCACCTCAACAATTCCTTGTGGTAGCGAATTCCACATTCTAACCATTCTCTGAGTAAATAAGTTTCTCCTCAATTCCCTATTGGATTTATCAGTGACTATCTTATATTTATGGCCTCCAGTTTTGGTCTCCCCACAAGTGGAAACATCTTCTCTATGTCTACCCTAACAAACCCTTTTTATAATTTTAAAGATCTCTATCAGGTCACGCCTTCTCTTTCCTTGAGCAAAGAGCCCCAGCCTGTTCAGCCTTTCCTGATAGGTGTGACCTCTCAGTTCTGGTATCATCCTAGTAAATCTTTTTTGCACCTTCTCCAGTGCCTCGCTATCCTTTTTATAATATAGAGACCAGAACTGTGCGCCGTACTCCAAGTGTGGTCTAACCAAGGTTCTATATAAGTTCAACATAACTTCACTGCTTTTTAATTGTATGCCTCTAGAATTTAACCCCCGTGCTTTATTTGCTTATTTATGACCTTATTAACCTGTGTTGTCACATTTAATGATTTGTGTATCTGTAACCCCAGATCCCTTTGCTCCTCTATCCCACTTAGACTCTTCGGGGGTAATTTTAACCCCCAAAAATGGGTAGGTTTGGGTCGGGTGAGATGTAAAAAAATGTTAACTCTCAAACCTAACCCACCTCCAACCCACCCACTTCCGGCTTTAACGGAGGCGGGACAGGGAGCGGGCAGCCAACCCGCTCCCAAGAAGCAGGTTGGCCATTTAAATATTATAAGGAGGCTGGGAGCCTCACAATTTACCTGTCTTGCAGGTTTAACTATGGGGCCTCGGAAAACCTGGCAGCTCAAGGGAGACAAGGACAGCTTCAGGGAATATTTGTATCATGCACCCAACAAAATATACAGACACAAATACTAAAGCAAAATACTGCAGACGCTGGAAATCTGAAATAAAAACAGAAAGTGCTGGAAATTCTCAGCAGGTCAGGCAGCATCTGTGGAGAGAGAAACAGAGTTAACGTTTCAGGTCGATGACCCTTCGTCAGAACTCATATACAGACAAGTATACAGAAAACTTGGAAGAGCTTGGTGCCAAGCTCTTGCTTTTTGAAGAAAATCATTGCATATATTTTCCACTATTCTCATTATAAGGTTCACAGAACATTCATAATCTATATATAGATTTTAAATTCCACTTGCTTTTTTTGATATAGATTTCGAGAACAACTCATACTTAAAGCAAGAAAAAGATGCGGCTTCACCGCAGTATTATGCTGGCCAAGAAGATCATCGTTAAAGTTGAAATGTAGAATTAGGTCGATCTGCAGAGGTTTCAATTTTCCTTTATTATGGTGCAGACGACAGAAACCTCGTGTGGAGCACAACGGCAAAAACTCGCTTGATCTTGATTTTTCAGCATGAATACAAACCGTGAAAGCGTGGCCTCATGACCCTTCTGACCTTTTGGGTTTTAAGCAGGAGGTGTCAGAAAAGTTACAGCGTCCTTTCCAAACACGCACTGCTTGAAAAGTGGCAACTACTTCCTGCTTAAACTCAAGCTGCCATTTCTTAATGGGCCTTCTGTTATCAGACATTACATAAAAATAAAGAAATGAGCTTGCATTTATATAGCGCCTTTCACAACTTTGGCTGGGATCTTACCTGAAGAGGTGCGTTGGAGGCGGGACTGCTGCCTTTTGGGTTCTAGTCCTGCCCCCAGCGACGTCCGACACACAGACGCTATTTTGCGTCAATTGGCCTTGTTAAGCCCGCTCTGCAGGGTTGCCAGCCAATTAAGAGAAAGCCGGTGCCAGATGACATCAGTTGATGACGCGTCATCTGCCGGTTTTCTTAAAGGGGCCACCACCATTTCTTTTTGACAGATGATTTTTTCAGTGTTTAACAGCATTGAGGTGCTGCAAACACTGACAATCACTATACAAAGGTGAGCCCTTGCACCCAGGCTCACCAGTGATTTTCTCCTTAGGCTAAAACAGATGGTAGCTGCAGGTGAGGTTACAGAAGCGATCTGTCACTGGTGCGAGAGGTTCTCCCAATGAGGTGGGACTACACAAACACTTCAAAACTTGTCACGTACAGAAGACTCGAAACACATAAAAAATGACTTTCCCAACATTTTCTTACCTCTGCAACTCACCAGTGTCCCATTGGATCCTTCACACCACTTCTGCAGCAGTCATCTATACACAAACATTACAGTAGACCCACAGCACGCCACACTTACCCTGGCGGGGTTTCCCGACGTCGGGAAGCCCACAGTAGAAGTGTCAAAATTGGAAAATGTTACCTGTTAACATGCAGCTAAGTGGCTATAATCCTCTTCCCACCACTAGGAGTCAGGTCCCTGCGCAAATCGGGGACCCGACTCCAGGGAAGATTGATTGGAGGCGGGTTGGAAGCGGGCTCGGGACCCACTGCCAATCTTTTTGATTTTGCCAGCAGTCCCGCCTCCAAACCCGACCCCTGAGCGCCGGCAATATCGCCCCCTTTATCTCAAGCGGGATGGAATACATAGTTGTATAAAGCACTGCAATAAAGGCGTAACCGTCTTATAATATAGTCGGAAATAATCAGCAATGGATTGTTCAGAGATAGTCAATACTGAGGAGGACTGCAACAAATTTCAAGAAGACATTAATAAACTTGCAGAATGGGCATATAATTGGCAAATGAATTTCAACACAGATAAATGTGAGATATTACATTTTGGTAGGAAGAATAGGGAGGTCACATATTACTTTGAAAATAAGAATCTAAATGGGCTATAAGAGCAAAGGGATGTCCGAGTACAAATACGCAAATCACTAAAAGTTGCGACACAGGTTAATAAGGCCATAAAAAAGCAAACCAAGCACTAGGGTTTATTTCTAGAGGGATAGAATTGAAAAGTTGGGAAGTTGTGCTAAACTTGTATTGAACCTTGGTTAGACCACACTTAGGGACCAAAGTGGCAATCTGTGTGTAGAGCCGGAAGATGTGGGTGAGGTTTTAAATGAATATTTTGCATCTGTGTTCACTATGGAGAAGGACGTTGTAGGCATAGAAATCAGGCTGGGGGATTGTGATATACTTGAACAAATTAGTATTGAGAGGGAGTAGGTATTAGCGGTTTTAGCGGGCTTAAAAGTGGATAAATCCCCAGGCCCAGACGAGATGTATCCCAGGCTGCTGTGTGAGGCAAGGGAGGAGATTGCAGGGGCTCTGACACAAATTTTCAGAACCTCTCTGGCCACAGGGGAGGTCATGATGCGGAGATGCCGGTGTTGGACTGGGGTGGACAAAATTGAGAGGTCGCACAACACCAGGTTATAGTCCAACAGTTTTATTTGAAATCACAAGCTTTCGGAGCTATCGATTGCCCCTTCCTCAGGTGAAGTAAATAGATACAGAATCGTCAAAGCATATATAGATAGAGAACAAAGCATGGGAGGTGCCAGAGGACTGGAGGACAGCTAACGTAGTACCATTATTCAAGAAGGGTAGTAGGGATAAACCAGGGAATTACAGGCCAGTGAGCCTAACATCAGTGGTAGGGAAATTATTGGAAAAAATTCTGAGGGACAGAATTAGTCTCCACTTGGAGAGGCAAGGATTAATCAAGGATAGTCAGCATGGCTTTGTCAGGGGGAGATCATGTCTAACCAGTTTGATTGAATTTTTCGAGGGGGTGACTAGGTGTGTGGATGAGGGTAGTGCAGTTGATGTGGTCTACATGGACTTCAGTAAGGCTTTTGACAAAGTCCCGCATGGGAGACTGGTCAAGAAGGTAAGAGCCCATGGGATCCAGGGTAATTTGGCACATTGGATCCAAAATTGGCTTAGTGGCAGGAGGCAGAGGGTGATGGTCGAAGGTTGTTTTTGTGACTGGAAGCCTGTGTCCAGTGGTGTACCGCAGGGATCGGTGCTGGGTCCTTTGCTGTTTGTAGTGTACATTAATGATTTAGATATGAATGTAGGAGGTATGATCAGTAAGTTCGCAGATGACACGAAAATAGCGAGGAGGGAAGCCTCAGGCTACAGGACGATATAGATGGGTTGGTCAGATGGGCAGAGCAGTGGCAAATGGAATTTAACCCTGAAAAGTGTGAGGTGATGCATTTTGGGAGGACTAACAAGGCAAGGGAATGCACAATGAATGGTAGGACCCTAGGAAGGACAGAGGATCAGAGGGACCTTGGTGTGCATGTACATAGATCCCTGAAGGCAGCAGGACAGGTAGATAAGGTGGTTAAGAAGGCATATGGGATACTTGCGTTCATTAGCCGAGGCATAGAATATAAGAGCAGGGAGGTTATGATGGAGCTGTACAAAACGCTAGTTAGGCCACAGCTGGAATACTGTGTGCAGTTCTGGTCGCCACACTATAGGAAGGATGTGATTGCATTGGAGAGGGTGCAGAGGAGATTCACCAGGATGTTACCTGGGCTGGAGCGCTTCAGCTATGAAGAGAGACTGGACAGGCTGGGGTTGTTTTCCTTAGAGCAGAGAAGGCTGAGGGGGGACCTGATTGAGGTGCACAAAATTATGAGGGGCATAGATAGGGTAGATAGAAAGAAACTTTTCCCCTTAGTAGAGGAGTCAATAACCAGGGGCCATAGTTTCAAGGTAAGGGGCAGGAGGTTTAGAGGGGATTTGAGGAAAAACTTTTTCACCCAGAGGGTGGTTGGAATCTGGAACTCACTGCCTGAAAGGGTGGTAGAGGCAGGAACCCTCACAACATTCAAGAAGCATTTAGATGAGCACTTGAAACGCCAGAGCATACAAGGCTACGGACCAAGTGCTGGAAAATGGGATTAGAATAGACAGAGTTTGATGGCCGGCGCGGACACGATGGGCCGAAGGGCCTCTTTCTGTGCTGTATAACTCTATGACTCTATGGGGTAAAAATTCAGTTGGTTGCACCTCCCGTTAGCGCCTTAAGAGGGCGCTAATGGGGCGCAAAGCCGCTAACGCCCGGGCGCAGCGATGTTTGCGCCGCTCGGGAACTTAACTAGAGATTGTGCGGCGGCGCTAAACTTTACCGCTGCGACCACCTGCGCGCGCAGATTGTGACGTCATTCCATGGTGCAACGCCCTTGTGGCGCCCCGGAGCGGAAATTGAGTGGCGCCCCCTGCCTTACCGCCTGACGCTAGCAACGACCAGAAGACTGGAACGCTATCAATCGCTGTGGGGCTGGGGGGGGCGCTATTTAAAGGGGGCCTCTTCCTGTCTTTTATTGTTGGTGGCATTCTTGAACTACGCATTCTGAGAGAGAGAGGGAGAGACTTCTGGAGAGATTCAACGTTGTGTGAAGGAGTTTTGGGTACTGAGCAGCACTTTGCAGGTTCATTTTGATTTGCCCTTCCTTGTATCGATTTAGCAGAGACTGTGGGAGCTGCACTCTGAGCTCTTTGCCTGGTACTCTCCATTGTTCTTTCCAGCACATTTGATGTGCAAGTCTCTCCAGGCCGAGATTCAAGGCTGCAATGAACAGGATGTGGATGGAAAGCAAGATTAACCATTCCCTTTAAGAACTGGCCCATGCCATTGTGTGTGTGTTCCATTGCTGACTGACATTACATGAGCTTCGCCAGCGCTCTGAGTTAGCGCCTCACTCCTTGGCCTTTGCGCCTTAAGACAGGTGTGCAGCGCCTGCTTTAGCGCTCCACTCACCTCCCGGGGCGGTAAAAGTGAAGTTTCCAGTCAGTGCCGATAATTAGCGCCAGGCGCTAATATTTGCGTCCAGACGATATTTGCGCCCCAAATGGGGCGCGACCTAATTTCTACCCCTATGACTCTATAACATTTGGAGTACTGCGTACAATTCTGGTCACCATATTATAAAAAGAATATAGAGGCACTGGAGAGGGTGCAAAAAAGATTTACAAAGATGATACCAGAAATGCGAGGTTATACCTATTAGGAAAGGATGAACAGGCTGGGTCTCTTTTCTCTTGAAAAGAGAAGGCTGAGGGATGACCTAATAGAGGTCTATAAAATTATGAAAGGTTTTGATAGAGTGGATACAGAGAGAGTGTTTCCACTTGTGGGGAAGAGCATAACTAGAGGCCATCAATATAAGGTAGTCACCAAGAAATCAAATAGGGAATTCAGAAGAAACTTCTTTACCCAGAGAGTGGTGAGAATGTGGAACTCGCTACCACAGGGAGTGGTTGAAGCGAATAGTATAGATGCATTTAAGGGGAGGCTAGATAAGCATATGAGGGAGAAGGGAATAAAGGGTTACGCTGATAGATTTAGATGAGGAAAGACGGGAGGAGGCTCGAGTGGAGCATAAACGCCGGCATGGACTGGTTGGGCTGAATGACCTGTTTCTGTGCCTGTATATCCTATGTAATCCTATGTAGATCCCTACACCCACATTAAATGGTTTAATCTGTGCAGCAAAATATTTGAGCTGTTTTGTAATTTTGCAAAGGAAAGAATTACAGAGATCTAATAAAAGTGGAATTCTGTTAGATTCAATAGGTTGCTTGCCCACCTGCTCCGTCTTTGGTACTAAAGAAATATTAGGGTCATTGCCTTTATAGCACTGCTTGTGGCCCAGGCAGAGCAGGAGTGTTTCCCTCTGGCCCATCAAGCCACCTGCTTCCCTGCCATCGGATCCCCACCCCCATCAAAAGACTCCCCCGGGGTCGGGGATTGGACCTCACTGGGATCGGACTCCCCATGGGATCGGATCCCCCCCCTCCCCCCACCATGCTCCCACTAGCAGCTGCAGGCTCCCTACCTACTCGTGAGTGCTGCCCACACGACTGGGAGCCAAGCCTGTCAATGAGGCTGACTTCCGGGTGGGGATCCGGTCGGGAAAAAAAAGATGCACACTGTGGAGTCAAACCTGGACTTCTCGGTTTCCAACCAAAACTTTCGCACCCCACCACCCGCTCGGAAAACCCGCCCTGTCAGTATCTCAGCCTTATTTTACAAGGTGTATGAGGTTTTCTTATACCTCCTACCAAAATGCACCACCTCACACTTATCTATATTGAAATTCTTTTGCCAATTACATGCCCATTTTGCAAGTTTATTAATATCTTCCTGTACAGGAAACTCTTTATTAACCGGCACCCAAATATTCGGAAATCTCTCTTAACCGGCAAAATTCTTGCGTAGGTAACCGGGGTTTTCCTTCATCTCTCGTTTAAAATTAACTTTAAAATAAACCTCGAGGCGTTTGCCTTGTATCAGAGCGTGTAGATTGGGAGGGGAATGTGCAGCCCGGGTAGGCAGCGGACACGACAGATGGTCAGCTGGCGGTCCCCGGGAGACGGAGCTCCGAATGCAGGCGCATGTCAATGTGTACGGGGCTCTCGTACGTTGGGAGATATAACTCTCCGTTATCCGGACTTTTTGATTAACCGGTACCACGCCGGTCCCGTCGGTGCCGGTTAATAAAGAGTTTCCTGTATTTTGTTGCATTCTTCCTCATTATTAACTATACCCCTAATTGGGTGTCTTCTGCAAATTTTGAAATTGTACTTCTAATTCCCGAGTCCAAATCGTTTCTGGAAATGGTGGACAACAGTGGTCCCAGCACCGATCCTTGTGGCACACCCCTTCCCACCCTTTTCCAGTCTGAGTAACTACACTTAACCCGTATTCTCTGTTTTCTGTTTTGTATCTAGTCTGCTACTTGTCCCCTAACTCCACATGCTCTGACCTTAGTCATGACTCTACTATGCAGTACCTTAGCAAAGGCTGTTTGAAAATCCAAATATATTACATCTACTGCATTACCCTTGTCTACTCTTTCTGTTCCAAGATGTTTCAGGAATCTCAAAAATACAGTTTACGTTCGTCAACCAATCCCAGTGACTAGAGCATGGTAATTGTCAAAGAGAGATTGAAAGCAGGTTTCCAGGAAATAGCCCACTGCCGAGAAGGGAGTGTTGTTCTGGGCCAGAGCAGTGGGTGTTTTACTCTTCATTAGAACTGCACGCCATTTTTGTTCTGCTAGCATCAATTGCCTCAGTGGTATGTTTTGATGAAATCTATGCCATCCTGTCAGTGTTTGGCAAGCAAATTAATTAGCAGGTCCTCTGTCCTCACCCAATATCCACTGAGGTGGGCACATGTCTGTAGGAGTCACTGAATATCATTGAGAAGTGCGGGAATTTCTTGTACATGAGGGGTGCCCATTAACATGGTCAGAGAAGGTTGATTTCATTGATGTTTTTAACATTACGAAGGGTTTTCATAGAGTGAACAGGGCAAGACTATTTGCTCTGGTTGGGGAGTCAATGACGAGGTGGTCATCAGTCACTAAGAGGCTGAGGAGAAAGGTTAGCAGAACCTCGTTGCACAGACGGTTGTTAGAGCATTGAATGCTTTTCCACAGAAAGTTCTTGAAGCACAGACTATTGCATCTTTTAAGGGAAAAGTGGATAAATATTTCAACACTTCGATGTTAAAATTCTCATCCTTGTTTTCAAATCCCTCCATGGACTCGCCCCTCCCTACCTCTGTAACCTCCAGCCCTACAACCCTCTGAAATCTCTGCACTTCTCCAATTCTGGCCTCTTGCGCATCTTGGATTTTAATCACTCTACTATTGGCAGCCGTGCCTTCTGCTGTCTAGGCCCTAAACTCTGGAATTCCCTCCCTAAACCTCTCCGGCTCGCTACCCCTCTCTCATTTAAGACGCTCCTTAAAATCTACCTCTTTGACTAAGCTTTTGGTCACCTAACCTAATATCTCCTTACGTAGCTCGGTGTCAAATTTTGTCTGAGAACTCTTCTGTGAAGCACCTTGAGACGTTTTACTAAGTTAAAGGAGCTATATAAATGCAAGTTGTTGTTGTTGAAGAAGAGGAGGAGACAGGGCTATGTGGAAAGAGCAAGGCAACGGGATTAGTTTTGGTTCGGTCTAGGAAAGAGCTGGGACACAATGGGCCGAATGGTCTCCTTCTGTGCTGTAAACCTCTATGGTGAAATGTCTGTGTTGTTGTTAAAGTTAGTTGCTAAGTACATACAAATATGTGGAACAGGACAAGTAACGGGCAGCCGGTCCTGTATTGTCACGGTGTAACTTCTGCACACCAATAGCCCAGTCCATTTTGACAGTGTTAATCCTGTTCAGAACAAACCTACCGGTTAATTGGCTACTAAATTGGAGATCCGGGTCAGATATGTGATTGATGCCTGAAATGGAAAGTGATCCATTCCCCAGAATCACAAACCCTTGATTGCACGCAAGCATTTAAAAAAATGAAAGATGATGTCGTTGTGAGAGTCAACCACAGGGAGAGCTTCCAACAAAGGCCCGACAGCAGATAGACCTGCCACTTCTTAATCAGGGGGCAGATTGGCAGCGAGGTAGTCCGACCAAAGTTCATCCCGGAGGAAAATGTTGTTAGAGAGGGCAGTCCTTATATAAATGAGTAGCTGTGCCGAGGAGGGAATGGTGCCATGACCATTCAAGATACCTAAACGAAAAGAAAGACCTGCCTTGATACGGCACCATATCACAACTCTCAAATACTTCCCATACAATGGGTAACTTTTGAAGTGCAAAAGTGACTTGCTGTCATGCCAATAAATGCATTTTGTACACAAAAGGAAACATTTTCAGGGCTATAAGAACACAAGAACATAAGAAATAGGAGCAGGAGTAATCCTTACGGCCCACGAACCTCCTCCGCCATTCAATAAGATCATGGCTGATCTTTTATCTCCACTTTCCCGCCCGATCCCCATATCGCTTGATTCTCTAGGGGAAAGCGCGGGGGGGGGGGGGGTGGGGGACGAATTGGAAAGCTCTTTCTAAGAGCTGGCACAGCCATGATGGTCTCCTTCCAAGCTGTAAAATTCTATGATTCTAAGAAGGGTCTCACAAATTTTGCTATCGTATGAGATAAATGGTTGTTGGTTGTGTCGGGGATTCTCGCGAAGATGAACACCGTGCTCCTCGTGCACCTGAACTGGTGGCCGAGGCCTTTGGTTTAACTTCTCAACTGGACGACTGCATTGGTGCTGCACTAGAGCATCGGTTTCAGATTCCGTGCGCAGGCCGTGGAGTGGGGCTTCGATCCGCGACCTTCTGGCTCGGAAGCATAACCAACTGAGCCAAGCTGGCATTCAAGAGCCTCACAACGTCGTCAGGTGACTGCCTGGAACTCAGAAAGACTATACCCATAATGCCAAGTGGCAAATGGCACCATGGTGATTCAGGATGGCCGAACTAAAGTACTTCAAGACTGCCTGGAGTGCAGCAGTATGAGGCAATAGAAAAAAAAAAGTCACAGGAAAAGTGAGTAATATAATGAGAGGATTGGCTTCACCACTGGGGCTTATTTAGCTCCTTCCTATTGTCCTTCAAGGCATCTTAATTCCTTCAGTACAGCCACAAATATGCTCAGTGAATGGGCTATATTTATGTATATTTACGTATACACAGTGGGTTACTGTTTATCCACTATTGTGGAGCATTGTGAAATTCAATAAATTTCCATCTACGTTTGACAGTATCTGTTTCCCCTGTATTAACCCATAATTTACTTGTCCCATGATGGTGTAGTGAGTTAAACAACCTGGGATGAGATCCAGGCAAGACTGACGCATTAAAAGTCTCCTCTGCCCATTGTTTCGTAAGGATTCTCCATGTGTTTGGTAAGTTTAAATACACTTGCTAGTGGGCATGAATCCAAAGTTTAAAAACTGTTCCTAATTTAGGACTCATTGGTGCTAAATTGGCAATTTCACTCAGACGGGCCATGGGATGGTTAGTATGGGAAATGGAAACATGCCAAGCTGGCGCAGTTTGTGGCTTTTTTAACTGCATTACTAATTTTTTTTTAATTCATTCACGGATGTGGGCAGCGCTGGCAAGGCCAGCACTTATTGCCCATCCCTAATTGCCCTTGAGAAGGTGGTGGTGAGCCGCCTTTTTGAACCGCTGCAGTCCGTGTGGTGAAGGTACTCCCGCAGTGCTGTTAGGGGGGGAGTTCCAGGATTTTGACCCAGCGACGATGAAGGAACGGCGATATATTTCGAAGTCAGGATGGTGTGTGACTTGGAGGGGAACTTGGAGGTGGTGGTGTTCCCATGCGCCTGCTGCCCTTGTCCTTCTAGGTGGAAGAGGTCGTGGGTTTGGGAGGTGCTGTCGAAGAAGCCTTGGCGAGTTGCAGCCACGGTACGCCGGTGGTGGAGGGAGTGAATGTTTAAGCTGGTGGATGGGGTGCCAATCAAGCGGGCTGCTTTGTCCTGGATGATGTCGAGCTTCTTGAATGTTGTTGGAGCTGCACTCATCCAGGCAAGTGGAGAGTATTTCGTCACACCCCTGACTTGTGCCTTATAGATGATGGAAAGACTTTGGGGAGTCAGGAGGTGAGTCACTCGCCGCAAAATACCCAGCCTCTAACCTGCTCTTGTAGCCACAGCATTTATGCGGCTGGTCCAGTTAAGTTTCCTGTCAATGGTGACCCCAAGGATGTTGATGGTGGGGGAATTCAACGATGGTAATGCTACGTAAGAATAAAGTCAAAGCAAAACCGGTTGGCCCAAGGAGGCAGCCTAATGGGGAGGGGGTTGTGATTTTCAACCAGATTGCACATCGGGCGGAGCTTGGGTAGGGCACGCACCATGCCTGCCCAATATTGCCAGCGAGAGACCCGAACCGTTTCCATGGTTGGGCCTCATCTAAATACAGCCACCGGGGCGGGGGTTGGGTGTTACATCTGATGGCTCCACTGTGGGGCTGAGCTGGAAGTCATGCCCCTAGAGAGGTGCGATGGAGGGGGAAGACAATCTGCTCGGGGCCACTGAGCATCTCGCACTGGGCTTGAAGATTTTTTTTGCAGGCAAGTGGAGCATCTTTTGGGGCGGTGTGCTGAGCAGCCTCCAGTGGGCCGTTAAAGGACCGCTGGTGTAGGCCACTCAATGCCTTCAGTGCACAAGCTTCACCCATTGGCACACGACAATGGCATCCAAGTCGTACACCCAGCGGGAATGCTGGCCCCCCATTTTGAGGCTGGCCTGCAGAATGTGTCTGGTGGGCCACGGGCAGCCAATAGGTGGGCGACTTCTTGCAACTGCCGGGAGCCCTGTTTTCCAGAGTAAACGGTGCGGGCAGCTGTTGAAAAACGCCCCCAACGTCTTCTCAAAATTCAACAAACGAAGTACAGGAAAAAAATGTTCTTTTGTTTAAGTTATTTACAGTGCAGTGACAACGTGAACCAAGCTGTATATTTACATCGTGTCAGCTGATCTTAGTTGGTGGCTCCGATGCCCTGGGATCAGAAGGCTGTGGGTTTAAGTCGCACATCAGAACTCGTTCAATTTTGGGCAAGGAGATATTGGCCTTGGAGGGGCCACAGCACAGAATCATAGAATGGTTACAGCACAGAAGGAGGCCATTCGGCCCGTCGAGCCCGTGCCAGCTCTCTGCAAGAGCACTTCAGCAAGTCCCACTCCCCCGCACTTTCCCCGTAGCCTGGCAAATTTTTTTCCTTCAGGGACTTATCCAACTCCCTTTTGAAAGCCGTGTTTGAGTCTGCCTCCACCACCCTCTCAGGCAGTGCATTCCAGATCATAACCACTCGCTGAGTAAAAAAGTTTTTCCTCATGTCACCTTTGATTCTTCTGCCAATCACCTTAAATCTGTGTCCTCTGGTTCTCGACCCTTCTGCCAATGGGTACAGTTTCTCTCTATCTACTCTGTCCAGACCCCTCATGATTTTGAACACCTCGATCAAATATCCTCTCAATCTTCTCTGCTCTAAGGAGAACAACCTCAGCTTCTCCAGTCTGTCCACGTAACTGAAGTCCCTCATCCCTGGAACCATTCTCGTAAATCTTTTCTGCACCCTCTCTAAGGCCTTCATATCCTTCCTAAAGTGCGGTGCCCAGAATTGGACACAATACTCCAGTTGAGGCTAAACCAGTGTGTTATACAGGTTCATCATAATTTCCATGTTTTTGTACTCTATACCTCTATTCATGAAGCCCGTAAGCTTTTTTAACTGCTTTCTCAACCTGCCCTGCCACCTTCATCAATTTGTGTACATATTCCTCTAGGTCACTCTGTTCATGCACCCTCTTTACGATGTACCCTTTAGTTTATATTTCCACTCTTCATTTTTTCGACCAAAATGTATCACTTTGCACTTTTCTGCATTAAATTTCATCTGCCACGTGTCCGCCCATTCCACCAGCCTGCCTATGTCCTCTTGAAGTCTATCACTATCCTCCTCACTGTTCACTATACTTCCAAGTTTTGTGTCATCTGCAAATTTTGAAATTGTGCCCTGTACACCCACAGTCCAAGTCATTAATATATATCAAGAAAAGCAGTGGTCCTAGAACCGACCCCTGGGGAAAACAACTGTGTGTACAACGATAAAAGGATTTTGAGAAGCTACTTCCTCTGGAACAAAGGAGCAAAATCTTAAAATTAGAGCTCGGCCATTAGGAGTGAAATCAGAAAGCACTTCTTCACACAAAAGGTAGTGGAAATCAGGAACTCTCTCCCCCAAAAGGCCGTGGATGCTGGAGGTCAATAAAAAAATTTCCAGACCGAGATCTTCAAATTATAATAGGTTAGGGTAGCAAGGGATTGTGGAGAAAATGAGGGTAAATGGAATTGAGGTACTGATCAGCCATGATCTAATTGAATGGTGGAAGAGGCTCGTGGGGCTGAATGCCCTCCTCCTGGTCCTATGTTTGTGTGCATAATCTTAGCTGATAGGCCAGTGCGGTACAGAACCGAGGGAGTCCTGCATTGTTGGAGGTGCCGTCCTTTATTAAATTGAGGCCTGGTCTGCCTTTTCTAGTAGTTCAGGTGGATGTTACAGATCTCATGGTGCTATTTTTGAAGAAGAACAGGAAGCTCTTCCAGTGTCCCAGCCAACATTCCTTTCTTAACCAACATCGCCAAAAAACTGGTCATTCCTCTCATTGCTGGTTTTGGAATCTAGCTGTAATTGAAGGGCTGAATTGTTAACCTGATTCATGTTGTGAAAGACTTTGTGATGTTTTGACAACATGAGTAAGTGCTTTATAAATGCAAGTGATAGTGCAGGATGTGGGTTGTATTTATTATTGCACTAATTACCCATGGATTAATGTTTCAGCGTGTTTCCCAATGGAGAGTCATTGTGAGAATGGTTTTGTGCAATGTTTGTTGGGAGCAGCACTGTCAGGTGATAACAGAGACTTCAAGCAGGATCTTGCACAGAGAGCAGGAGCGAGGTAGGTAGACAGAGACTGCGATAAAGAGAGCTAAAAAGCTTGCGGACAGGCACATGGAGAGAATGTGCTGCAAAAAGAGCGCTCTCGCCTCTGAATCAGACGGTCGTGGGTTCAAGTCCCACTCCAGAGACTTGAGCACAAAATCCAGACCGACACTCCAGTGCAGTACTGAGGGAGTGCTGCACTGTCGGAGGTGCCGTATTTCAGATGAGACATGAAACCAAGTCCCTCAACCAATATCAAAAAAGGCGTCATTATCAGGTTGCTGTTTGTGGGACCTTACTGTGCACAAATTAGTGCCATATTTCCTACATTACAACAGTGACTATACTTCAGAAAGTAAATTGGCTGCAGAGCGCTTTGGGACGTCCTGAGGAGGTGAAAGGTGCTATAGAAATGCAGGTTCTTGCTTTGTAGATGAGGATTGAAGTGTGTGGAGCTCGCCATTGCATTCTGATCGGTTACCAACCCTTTGTTGGCCACTGATAGCTGCATTAACCTCGGCTGTCCTCTGGTGAAGTTCAGGGGAAGTCCGGCTGGTGGTCTTCAGAAGGAGGCTGCAGTCAGGCCTTTTTGAAGTGGGAGGGGTTGTCCTAGGTGGAAAGTTGCTGCTGAGAAGGGGCTTTAACTTGTCCACCAGGTTCCATCTTGGGAAGGAAGAGTGGGGGTGGGGTGGGGCGGTGAGGGCGGTGGGGGAGCTATTGCTGTAGGCTTTACTGTGTGTCACCTGTGACTCTCCTACAGCCAACCTCTGGCACAGGTGGCTGTTTCGTTCAATGCCGACACTGCCAACAGGACTTTGAGACTTGAGTGCCCTTTCTTTGTAGCTCTGAAGTGTGAGATCTGGGTCAGAATCGCAGGCAGCTGTCAGTTAAAATTTAGAGCCTCCCCTTCTTTCCCAGTCAGTGGGTCAGCTGTTTGCTTTGAGGCTGAGTCTGCCAGTTAGACTTTGCCAATTGAACACCTCTTGCTTGAAGTGACCTACGTGCGGGGCCCAGCTGTGATTATTTTTATAATTTTGAAACTTTGCAGTGCGACATCCAAAGATGGAAGTGAAATGTGATGGGTGCTTGCTAGACACAAGGCATTTATGTATATAACTAATGGATCTTCTCTGGAGCTACCCACAGAAAGCCAGAACAGGTTTCCCTCAGAGGGCATTAGTGATGCTGTGGGCATAGGTGTGGGGATCTGTTGCTTCTGGAGTTCTATCTAGTGGTAGAAGAGTGCAACTGCTGGCGTGACATTGTGTCACAGAATGGTGATGCCCAAATAAGGGGTGCACGGCGTACATAGCAAATTTAACATACTATAGATAGATAATAGATACATTAAGGTTGGCAAAGAACTAGTCCCACTTACAGTCAGCACTCCCTTTATTACTTTGAAGAGTGAGGTAGAGCTGCCTTTATATTGAGTGCCTCATCTCTTTGCCCTATTGGAAGACAATCTGTTTCATTTGATGCTCAGTTTGAGGCCGGGGTTTTTCTTTTTAAAAGTTTGAGCGCTTCTCGTCTCAAGTACCCACGGGGGGGAGCGAGGGAGTGCAGCCTAGCAGCGGGATGGTGGTGTACCTATCACGGTTTGGCGGACTGACGCTGGCGAAGTGTGGGGACTGCAGATCCACCGGTGGCACAGTCCCTGGACTCACTGGCGGCAGGAGTGAGTCACCAGAGGAGCAAGCGCTCTCCCCTCTATCTGGTGGAGCTGAGGAGGGGCGTGACACAGCCATTCCAGGGGGCCCCCGTGGTTGGTGTGAAGGCCTGTGATTGGGTAGGTCGCAGCGGGGGGGGGGGGGGAGGGGATGCATAGCTTCCGGGTGCCCTCCGTTCAAGAAAACGTTGGAGGTACGTGAGTCCAACCTTTTCTGCATTTGCACGGTGAGGTTACTCAGTACCTTGCCTCACTTTCACACTCCCAGCTCTGTGGCCGAGATCCATCTCAAAATTTGGCATTGGGGGCCTGAGCTGCCACTTCAGACTGCTAGCTGGGCCTTCACCACAAGAGGGCCAGCAAGGGCTTCTTTATTAGCACATAAGAAGTAAAAGGAGAGTCAAAGGTCAGACCACGAAGGAGATTAAGACAGCCATCTTGTACTTGAGAGCGAATGAACCTCGGAGATACTTAATATCAAGTATTTCACCTCAATTTTTAAAGAGGAAGGGATGGGGGAGACCTTAGGACTACCTGAGGAGGATACGGTAGAGGTACTACTGGAGATAAATATTCAAAAAGAGACCGCATTAAAAGGGTTAATGAGACTGAAAGTAGAACAGTAATTTGGACCCAAATGGCATGCATCCCAGAATACTGAGGGAGGCTGAGGAGGAGATAACACAGGCACTAAGTGTACATAGTGCTCCAAAAGTCTATGGAAATAGGAAATTGTGCCAAAGGAGTAGAGGGTGAGAAATGTTACAGTCCCGTTCAACAAAGGGATAAGCCACTAAATTATAGGCCACTTCGTCTTGCTTCAGTTTCCCTGCACTCCCCGAGGGGAGCTGTGCTTGAAGGGAGCATGGGTCGGAGATGAGGGTATAGCATTGTATCATCAATTTCCTGACCCACAGTCTCTTCAGATGTGACTCCTCGCTGGGCTGTGAGATCCAGATAAGATGACACATAAGAGACTTGTGAAAATGTTTAGGCACACGGTATTAAAGGCAATGTAGTCACATGGATAGAGACATGGCCAAGCCAGGAAGCAAATAGTAGTTAGTGATCTTCCCTGGTGATTGCTCTCTTACTCCTCGCTATCATTGCTTTTTCTTGTTCTATCTCACTCTGTTATTGCTGTCACTCCTCTCTGTGTTATCATACTTTATCATTGTTGGTTATTGCTCCTTCTCTCATTGCTTTTCTTCTCTCTATGTCTTTCTCTCTTGTCGCTGCACTCGTTGGCTGCGATTTTACGAACCTCGGTGGGTCCGTGGTGGGCGATGTCGGTGGCGGGTCCCGACCCCGCTGCTGTCTCCATCCCGGCCTCTGAATTGATTTTCCCTCGATTGGGCTTGTTAAGCCCGCCCAGCGCGTTTCCCGGCCAATTAGAGGAAGCGGGTCTGGTGACATCATTTGATGATGCGTCATCAACTGGTTTCCTGAAAGGGACCATGGTCAACTTTATTTTGATATTTGTGCTGTAAGTGTTGTACAGCATTGAGGTGCTGCAAACACTGACAATCACTGCACAGAAGTGCAGGGCTGCACCCAGGCTCTCCCATGACTTCCTCCATATGCTTATGGAGGGAGTCACAGGAAACAGGGAGGTCCTCTTCCCCTCCCATGGGCGGAAGAAACCTCCCCAGGAGATCAACACAGCTTGGTTGCACATTGCAGAGAAGGGCCCAAGCAGGGATGTGGTCAGGAGGACCTGGGTGCAGTGCCACAAACGTTTCAATGATCTCAGTTGTTCATGAAACGTTAGTACAAAGCCACACTCAACCTCATCCTGCTGTGCCTCTCATCACATCCCCATCACTCTGCCTTCTCTACCCTACTCCTGCACATCCTTACTCACACCAACTTACCTTGCACCTCCACCCATCCCTCTCTATCTATATTATCACATCCCCATCTCACTAGCTACCCCTCGCACTCACCCTTATCCTAGTGCAATCATACCAACTAACAACACACAAGGGTAGGCACTTGGGTGTTTTATGCAATGTTCATGTAAAGTTTCTGTTAATGTGGTGTCAAACATTGAAACCTTTATTTTTAACACTTTGTGTTCTTGGACAGATTTGTGTGCACTTTTGGAAGTGGCTTAATGAGTTGCAGTGAATGGTGAGACATAACGGTACTCCCTGCAATGGTGATGAGTGTGAAAGGAATGGCTTGGGCATTGTAGGGATGCATTATGGTGTTGGTGTGGGGTGGTGCCAACCTGGCGCATCATGTGGCAGCCAGGGTGTACAGCATCAAGTGAAGTAAATCTGACCATGGTGAGGCCATCCCTGGTCTCCCGGGCAGCAATGTCGTCGGGTGCTGATGCCCTGTGTCCTGTGAAGCATCAGTTGATTGCAGAGAAGGTTGGTGTTGTTGTTGGTGCTGCTGGTGTGCCTGGTGCTGCTGGTGTTGGGGCTGATCTTGGTGGGATTCTGAGGACCAAGGTGAGAGAGTAAAAAGTGCACCCATGCTGATGGAACAGATGGCAGGTGAAGGAGAGATGCCAGAAGTGATCTGTCAATGGTGAGAGAGGTAATGAGATCAGACTGGATGGAGACTTGTGTAAAGATTTGCAACATGGTGAATCTGCTGTAGAATGCAGTGAGGAAGAGTTTGTGGCTGAGGGAAGATATCTCTGTAAGGTGGGAGCTTTTACTGTACATTTGAAGCTATCAACTCATCAGCTGATTCAATGGCCACTGACCTCCTGCCTCAGCTTCACAGACGAGGTCTAGGCACAGCGGGACACCGGTGGGTGACCTGTCAAATCCAAAAAGCTGGGAAAAAACCATTGATAAGTGGCTGTAAATAAGCCAGTAATAATTTTAATTGCCTCCCCCGCCACTGCCTGTCGGGTCTGTCAGCGCTGGCAGACCCTGACTTCGGGAAAGTCCAGTGTGCGCGTTTTGACAGCAGGTTCCCGACCCGCTGATAGTCATTTTAAATTTAATAGCTGACCCGCCACCCATCCCATCCACTGAGCGCTGGCAAAATTCTGGCCATTGTCTCTCATTCAGAGAAGGATAAGGGGAGATTTGATAGAGGTGTTCAAAATCTTGAAGGGTTTTGATCAAGTCAATAAGAAACTATCTGCAGTGGCAGGATGGTCGGTAACTAGCGGATGCAGGTTTAAGGTAATTGGCAAAAGAACCAGAGGCGACATGAGGAAAAAAAGATTACACAGCGAGTTGTTGTGATCTAGAACGCACGGACTGAAAGGGCGGTGGAAGCAGATTCAACAATAACTTTCAACAGGGAATTGGATAAATACTTGAAGAGGAAACATTTGCAGGCCTATTTGGAAAGAGCTGGGGAGTGGGACTAATTGGAGAGCTCTTTCAAAGAGCCGGCACAGGCCCGATGGGCCGAATGGCCTCCTTCTGTGCTGTAACATTCTATGATTCTATGATTCTTTTTTATTGCTACGATTATTTGTTACTGCTCTCTCCTGTCTTGTGATAGTTCCCTTTCTCTCCCGTATTGTTTTTATTGCTGTCTTTCTTGTTTTTCATTATTTGTTACTGCCATGTACCTGCTTCTCTCTCTCATTACAGCAATTTCACAACTGGGATCAAAAATGGTTCGGGTGCCTTGGTGCACACTTACTGTTTGGATGGGCAGCCTAACATGCCAGATTCCGGGGCCGGGGTGGGTTCCTATGCTCCCTGTGCTTTTTCCACAATTGCACAAAGCATTGTTGCACACCAAGGGCAGGGAATCGGGAATGTAGCAGCTGTTAAAGAGCTGCTGCACGTCATAAAGGGAGGCAGCTGCTTTTTGGTTCGAGGCTGGTCTTTACTACACAACGCATCTGGAGCAGCTGCCAGAATTGTCCTTTATACGAAGAAGAGCATCAGGGGTTTTATCAGAGAAAGAAAAAAGAAAAACTTGCTTTTCTATCGCACCTTTCATGACCTCAGGACGCCCCAAACGCTTTGCAGCCAATGAAGTACTTTTTGAAGTGTAGTCACTGTTGTAATGTAGGAAACGCAACAACCAATGTGTGCACAGCAAGCTCCCACAAATAGCAATGAGATGATGACCAGATAATCTGTTTTAGTGATGTTGATTGAGGGATAAATATTGGCCAGGACACCGGGGATTACTCCCCTGCTGTTCTTCAAAATACTGCCATGGGATCCTGAGAGGGCGGACGGAGCCTCGGTTTAATGACTCATCTGAAAAACGAGAGTTAGCAGCAATGAGGAAATATTTGCGACCGGGGGGTGGCAAATTGGGCCCAGCGTACAGCACGCATTGGCAGGACATTAACATTGCAGTTGTGCGAGTACTGTCTGCTCCATGCATTGCTCCTGGGAACCAGAGCGGACTGAGGAAGAGTGCCAAGGTTGGGAAGCCTAATGGGTGGCCACTCAGAACAAAAGGAAGGCTGGTCTCTGCAGTCACATACAGTGTGATGCTGCAGCGTATTGGCCTCAACCTCTCACTATTGTTCCTGCTTTATCTCTCCCTCTCTGCGATCTGTTGCTCTCTTCCTCCCTCGATATATTCCTTTATCTCTCATTCTTTCTTCTGAGCCTATCTCAATACCAATGTTATTATTGCTCCCACTCTCTCATGTTTTATATTGTTCTGTATCTCGCTTCCACTCTACGCACTCCCTGCTTATTAGTGCTATCTCTCACTCTATCTCCTTCTCTCAGTGCTATTGCTCTCTCTCTCTCTCACTGAGCTCTCTCTCTTTCTGTCTCTCTCTCTCTCTCTCTCTGTCTGCCTCTCTCTCTGTCTCCCTCTCTATCGCTATCTCTGTCTCTCTTTCTCTCTCTCTCTCTCTCTGTCTCTCTTTCTCTCTGTGTGTCTCTCTCTCTATCGCTATCTCTCTCTGTCTCTCTCTGTTTCTGTCTCTCTCTGTCTCTCTGTCTCTCTCTCTTTCTTTCTCTCTCTGTCTCTGTCTCTCTCTCTGTCTCTCTTTCTCTCTCTCTCTGTCTCTCTTTCTCTCTCTGTGTCTCTCTCTCTATCGCTATCTCTCTCTGTCTCTCTCTGTTTCTGTCTCTCTCTGTCTCTCTGTCTCTCTCTCTCTTTCTCTCTCTCTCTCTCTGTCTCTTTCTCTCTCTCTCTCTCTGTCTCTCTCTCTCTCTCTGTCTCTCTCTCTCTCTGTCTCTGTCTCGCTCTCTGTGTCTCTCTCTGTCTCTATCTCTCTCTCTCTCTGTCTCTTTCTCTCTCTCGCTCTGTCTTTCTCTCTCTCTGTCTCTCTCTCTCTGTCTCTCTCTGTCTCTCTCTATGTCTCTCTCTCTGTCTCTCTCTCTCTCTGTCTCTCTCCCTCTCTCTCTCTCTCTCTCTGTCTCTATCTCTCTCTGTCTCTCTATCTCTCTCTCTGTCTCTCTCTCTGACTCGCTCTCTGTGTCTCTCTCTCTGTCTCTATCTCTCTCTCGGTCTCTTTCTCTCTCTCTCTCTGTCTCTCTCTCTCTGTCTCTCTCCCTCTCTCTCCCTCCCTCTCTGTCTGTCTGTCTGTTCCTGTTTCTCCCTCATAGTTAGTAAATCAATAAATCCAATAGGATGCAAGAGGAATAATCCAATTGAACATCTCCTTGTTCTGGACTCCCCAACCAGGGCCTTCTGGCTGCTGATCTCCATCGATTGGCTGAAGGTCCTGATGGCCTGGTACACAGCTGCAGGCCTGAGATGGGGCGGTGTGGGGGGCAGTTGGTTGGAGGGGTAGTTTCCCTTGAATCGTGTAACTGGCCTGGGACAGGATATCCCAGTGATTCCAAGGAAGAAATGGGAAGGGGGGTCCCTGGAGAGCGACGTGACAGTGCAGGGTAAATGTCAGGCAATCTAGTAGTTTTCTCGGTGGTTTATGTGGCTGGAATTCATCCTTTCTCTGGTATTCTTTTCAAAGTGAGTCATGTCTAAAAGCGTCCTTGTTCCCAACGTGTAGCCCATTCTGCTCCCCTTCCCTTGACTCTTGACTAATGACTTCCTGTATTCTGCTCTCCTCACTTATTTTTAATTTTGCGCAGGCCTCTCTCCCCTCTTGGTTTACCATTTCTCTCTTGCAGTCGCTCCTATTTTGGGCCAGCATGTGTTTTATTTTATCTCCATAACGTGTTTCGCATTCTATAATGAAAAAAACCTCCAAAGTTCACTGGCGGCCCAGGCCCTGTGGTTCCGAGAGGGCACCGCGGGAACAGCACCATCCAGGCAAACAGGCGGCTATGGGCAGCACCAGTGCCAGCTGATGAGGTTTCGTCTCCCCGTCGTGTTATTAAAGGTTCGACAATCACAGTAATCTGAAAGCGCCACTGGATAAAAACAGATGGATGTTCTGCGCATTGAACGTGTCTCCATGAAACGGTTACAGGCTGCCTTAACAAAAGGACACACACTCACACGTAGACACACGCACAGCCACATACACGCACACACGCGTGCGCGCACACACCTACAGAGGATTTGAGTACAGGAGCAAGCGTGTCTTACTATAGTTGTACAGGCCTTGGTGAGACCTCACCTGGAGTACAGTGTGCAGTTTTGGTCTCCTTACCTAAGAAAGGATATACTTGCCATAGAGCGAGTGCAGCGAAGGTTCACGAGATTGATTCCTGGGATGGCAGGACTGTCGTATGAGGAGAGATTGGGTCGACTAGGCCTATATGCACTAGAGTTTAGAAGAATGAGAGGGGATCTCATTGAAATGTATAAAATTCTGACAGGGCTAGACAGACTGGATGCAGGGAGGATGTTTCCCCTGGCTGGGGGGGTCTAGAACGAGGGGTCACAGTCTCAGGATATGGGGTAGGACATTTAGGACTGAGATGAGGAGAAATTTCTTCACTCAGAGGATGGTGAACCTGTGGAATTCTCTACCACAGAAGGCTGTGGAGGCCAAGTCACTGAATATATTTAAGAAGGAGATAGATAGATTTCTAGACACAAAAGGCATCAAGGGGTATGGGGAGAGAGCGGGAATATGGTATTGAGATAGAGGATCAGCCATGATTGTGTTGAATGGCGGAGCAGGCTCAAAGGGCCGAATGGCCTACTCCTGCTCCTATTTTTTTTTCCATGTACATACACACACATGTGCACCACACCAACACACATGCAGACAGACCAACACATGCACACACACACACACATGTGCACTCCCACACATGCACCAACACACATCCATACACACACACACACACACACAAGTGCAGATACACATACCAACCACACATCAACATACACGTGTGCACAGACATACACACACCCACATACACACACACACCAACACATGCAGGGACGCACACACACTCCCATTCACACGTGTGCACATACACACACACCCGTACACATATGTACACACACGTATACATGCGCAAACAAACACACCATAACACGCCCACACACACACACACACACACACACACACGTGCACGCAGTCACACCCCGGTCTCAGCTTGGCTCTGATTAGCACTTTAGGGCAGGGGTTCTCAACCTTTTTGCTTCTGAGGGCCCCCCCATCCCGTGTTATAAAAATTCGTCAGACCCCCGTAACACAACAGTATTTTTTTCTGTATAAAAATTAGTTATACAATTAAACATATGTACTTATTATTTTTTGTGTTTTACTGCGACGGGACAGTGCTGCAGAAGAACAGGATGTATTGCCAAGCATTACTTTGGTTAGACTGTCACAACACATCGGCTTCGAGTTTTGTTACTAAACTTATGCCAAAATATATGTCTAACCTACACACACACACACACACAACCAAACTAATTCAGAGCCATTTGTATAGATTCCCCGTCAAGCCCAGAGCTCCTACACCACATCTGGCATTGTTTGTACGAGTAGTTACACACTGTCTTTATCTCCCTACATCTTAAGTGAGACAGCGATAGGGGCTTTGATGACCCTGGACATGAGAGAAGTGGGGGTGGGGGAGAGGGGGGAGAAAAAACAGCCAAAAATCCGTCAATTTTGCCGGCGGTCTGGTTTTCATTGTTTTTTTTGACAAACGTGTTGTTCAGTATTTTTTTAAAACACAATGGCGAAAGCTTATTATTAAAGATGCAAGTTCATTTCATTTTCCCATTGCTTTTTTTTTTGGAGTGTTAGCCTTGGCTCAGTTGGTAGTTCTCTGAGCCAGGCTGACACCCCCATGAAGCACTGAGGGAGTGCTGCACTGTCGGAGGGGCCGTCTTTCTGACGAGATATCAAACCAACAGCCTGTTCAGGAGGCCGTAACAGATCACATGACACAACTGGAAGAAGAGCAGGGGAAGTTCCTCCAGGTGTTCTGGTCAACATTTATCCCTCAACCAACACCAAAAAAAAACCCCCAGATAAACTGGCCCTATATCTCATTGCTGTTTGTGGGATCTCTTGCTGTGTGCAAATTGGCTGCTGCTGTGACTGGACTTCAAAATAATTCATTGTCTTTGAAAGGCTCTGAGCTGTGATCAGGTGGTCTTTCTGCGTCATATGATGTAGAAGACATCAGACATCAATATTATGAAGACTGGCAATGATTTTTCATCAGCGGAAAAGCCAAGGTTAGAACTTAATCCTGCCCTCCCTGCCCCTCCCCCTCCGCACCCTGTCCCCTGGCCCCTGTCCAATATTCAACTAGGGTCGAGTGGTGAGGGGGCGACAGCCCTGGTTGCTGCTGGAAACAGCAGAGATGTGTGGGCAGGGGGTTTTCAGACAAAGACAGGGTAAGGTCCCAGTGGTTAATTGGCCTGTTGACGCCAACTCAGGACAGTTTTCCGAGTTGGTGCTCCCAACAGGGAGCTTCGCTCACCGAGGGAGCAGACGGAAAGTTCCGCCGCCCACCGCGTGTGATTTTCTGACCGTTAAGTGAATTTCGGAGACCCGCTCTCGGCAGTTGAGGCTGTCCGTCACATTTCCATACCGCTTCACCCAATGATTCTTACAGTGTTTGACAGAGTAGATGCAGGGAGGCTGTTTTCCCTGGTTGGGGAGTCTAGAACCAGGGGTCACAGTCTCAGAATAAGGGGTCGGCCATTTAGGACTGAGATGAGGAGAAATTTCTTCACTCAGAGGGTGGTGAATCTTTGGAATTCTCTGCCCCAGAGGGCTGTGGATGCTCAGTCGTTGAGTATATTCAAGACAGAGATCGATAGATTTTTGGATATTAAGGGAATCAAGGGATATGGGGATAGTCCAGGATAGTGGAGTTGAGGTAGAAGATCAGCCATGATCTTATTGAATGGCAGAGCAGGCTTGAGGGGCCGAATGGTCAACTCCTGTTCCTATTTCTTATGCTCTTCTATAAATGTTGTTGTTGAGGGGTGAACTAATTGTAGTGTTTACAATGATTCAATAGACTGGATACAGAGAGGTTGGTTCCTTTGGTAGGGGAATCCAGAAAACGGGAGAACCATCTTAAAATTAAAGCTGGGCCATTCAAGGAGCACCTTTTCACAGAAAGGGTAGTGGAGATCTGGAGGTCTCTCCCCCAAAATGCTGTGGATGCTGGGTTAGTCAATTGAAATTTTCAAGACTAAATTCAACAGATTTTTATTAGGTAAAGGTATCAGGGATATGGGTCAAAGGCAGGTAAATGGAGTTGAGCCAATCAAATCATTCAAAATGCTTTTTGGAAACATTTTCATCCACCATATTTTCCTCAGTAACTCAAATTTCTAATGTCCAAAATAAGGTTTTAAATAAAATGAAAATGCATTTTTTTTTACATATATCACAATAACATGATCAAATTTACCCATTCAATTGTCTTCTGTGCCTTCTAATACCTCAATTAAAGTCTTTAAGGCTTGAGTCTCCCTCAAAAGCCTGGGCTTTGACTGGATATTTTAATCTCACGACCATTGGACAGCATTCAACCACATGAATGCTTTCTGAGCATGCGTGAGTTTGCCAAATTTCCCAGCAGATTGAGCTCGTGCAACTCGCAGATTTCCTAGCATGTAATCTGTGCAGCAACATGAGCTGAAGGGTAGAAGGGTTCCCTCATCCTGTGAGGATTTGAGAGTTTCTTTGCTTTCAAATTGGAAATAGCATTCTGCAAGATTTATTTCAGGCAGGTGATGCCATTTATTTAAAAATGATATTTTCTATTATCAACTACTGACAATACCTTTAATTAACATCTGTGATTTTGTTTATTTAAATTAACCATCTAACAAAGGAATTGTTTGTGGAGAATAGATTTCTTTCTTAGTCACTCACCTCTTTATTTGGATTAAAAAATGTGGTGAAAACATTTCTCTCTTCTGAACCATTTTTGCTTGAAATTTTCTTTCGTATAAAACCTTGGAAATTGTAAACAATGAACGTTTGAGTATTTTATGAGGTAATTTTTGTTTGTTTATGGAAATTTATGTTTGTTAAAGACTAAAAGTTGTCAAACTCACTACAAGTGCATGAAAAGGGTAAATATTTCTCTTCTGCGCTCCTGATGTATCCTGGGAACACACATCGGGAAATTTTATCCATTAAATTTTATGAAGCAGAAAACTTACGCTTAAATGCCTGGAGGCTACAATGCTGGCTGTGATTAAAAAAAAAAGAAAGACTTGCATTTATATAGCACCTTCCATGATCTCAGGACATCCCAAAGTAAATTATAGCTAATTAAGTACTTCTGAAGTGTAGTCACTGTTGTAGGGAACAGCCAATTTGCAGACAGCAAGATCCCACAAATAGCAATGAGGTCAATAACCACATAATTTTTTTTTAGTGATGTTGTTTGATGTATAAATATTGGCCAGGACATCAGGAGAACGCCCTTGCTTTTCTTTGAATAATGCCCTGGGGTCTTTTACATGTTATAATGTAGAAAATGTGGCAGCCAATTTGTGCACAGCAAAAATAAATTAAATAAATGACTAAATCATCTGTATTAGGTGTTGGTTGAGGGATAAATATTGGCCAGGACACCAGGGAGAACTCCCCTGCTCTTCTTCGAAATAGTGCCATGGGATCTTTTACATCCATCTGAGAGGGCAGATGGAGCCTCAGTTTAATGTCTCATTTGAAAGACAGCACCTCTGACAGTGCAACACTCCCTCAGTACTGCACTAGGAAGTCAGCCGAGATTTGGTGCTCAGATCTCTGTCACTGAGGGCACAAAAGGGCCTGTGGACATATCAGGGAGGAGGCTGACCGGCAGGAACGTGGTAGAGGGTTGGGGCCTGATTGATCTCAAGAGGCAAAGAGCAGTTTGGGTCCGATTATCAAGGGCTCCCCCTCTCTCTCAAGGCAGCTCTCCACCAATACTGACTCTTTCCATGCTTTGAAAACCCCTCTCCTAGAATCATAGAATGATACAGCACAGAAGGAGGACATCATGTTTCATCACATGATCTCCAGCCTCCAACTGCCCCAGTCAGTCAAACAGCACTTTCTCCCCATCTCCAATATAATAAATGAAAGTGTTCAAAGAAAATGAAAAAAACGCACATTTCTTTTACTACCCCTATTGTTTTTCTCCTGGGTGACTAGTACCAGTGTCCCGGAGATTAATCTTCAATTCCTGGTGACTCCAGGACCATCCTGAAGGGTTGGGGCAACCCTAGCATTATGTGGGACGTCAGCCCTATTGTTCGACAACAGCGTATCCTACACCCCACTGTGTGCAACTCCACGGGAGGGCTGCTTGTTGCTAAGGAAGGTGCAGTTGGTTCTATTGCTGCGAAAAGCCCGATAAACACTTGATAATCCTCTTCCTCAGCACCACAGGCTACTTTGAGGGAAGGCAAGGTTAGACAAAAGCAACTCAGCCACACAGGCAACTGGACGTTGGACCCAGCAACTACTGAACTGGGACAGAGTTCAAAGGGAAAGAAAACATGTTTTTTTGTGTGTGCACGGGTATTTACCAGAGATAGCAACTTCTGATCAACATAGCTGACTGAAATCCACAGATAACAAGTGTGTCCGCGATCCTGATGGACCTCAAGTCAGGCTGCAGATTAGAATAAGGGATTCGGAGAGTAGACTTCTCCAATGCCAGTTATACCAAAAACAAGTGCTTCATTCCTTCTTGCTAAGCTGGTGATGTCATGATAGTCCATTCCCAATTTCAATTGGTTCATTCCCTGTTGCTATGCTGGTGATGTCATGATAGTCCATTCTCAATTTCAATTGGTTCATTCCCTGTTGCTATGCTGGTGATGTCATGATAGTCCATTCCCAATTTCAATTGGTTTATTCCCTGTTGCTAAGCTGGTGATGTGAAGATAGCGCAACAAAAAAAAACAACTTGCACTTAAATAAGCGTCTTCAATGGAGTATAACACCACAAGATACTTCATAGGAGTGTAATCAGACAAAAATTGAGATTGAGCCAAAGACGGAGAGACGAGAACAGATGACCAAAGCGTTGGTCAAAGAGGTAGTTTTTAAGAAGCGTCTTAAAAGAGAAGAGTGAGGCAGAGAGGTTTAGGGAGGGAATTCCAGACCTTATGGCCTAGGCAGCTGAAGGCACGGCCGCCAATAGCGGGGTGTGAAGGAGCTGGGGGGTGCACAAAAGGCATAAAGGGAGGAACGCAGAGATCTCGGAGGGTTGTAGGGCTGGAGTAAGTTACAGAAATAGGGAGGGGCGAGGCCATGGAGGGATTTGAAAACAAGGATGAGAATTTTAAAATTGAGCCGTTGCCGGACTGGGAGTCAATGTAGGTCAGCGAGCACAGAGGTGATGGGTGAATGGGACTCGGTGAGAGTTAGGATACGGGCAGCCGAGTTTTGGATGAGCTGAAGTTTATGGAGGGTAGAAGGTTGGAGGCCAGCCAGGAGGGCATTGAAATAGTCGAGCCTGGAAGCGACAAAGGCATTGATGAGGTTTTCAGCAGCAGATGAGCTGAGGTCGGGGCGGAGACAGGCGATTAGGGGTAAACCTACCATAACGTCATTGGGAATTTTCTCACTTAACATCCGTAGCCATGATTTTCCTCTATGACAGATATTCCACCGGAAGTGCGTCAGGGTGTGACCTCTACCTGCTGGGGTCAGGTTAAGGTGTATGCTAGTGGCAGGCTGCACTCAATATGTCTGGAGCTGCCAGATTGCCTACCTTGGTCGTAGAGGGGAGGAGATTCACTGTGACACTCACTGCGGCGGAGCACGGTTGAGGTGGCAGTGAAGCAGAGAGTAATTATTTTTTAACTCAATCTCCCACGTTGCCTTGTTCAATCGATCGCTCTGAGACTGATTGCTCTAGGTGAGGCGGCCCTCTCAATTTCAACACCCCAGACCACCTGTTTAGCAATGCTGGAGTCCCAGGAACGTCATTTATTCCTGATGCCTAGCGTTGCTGAGGTGTGAATGGCAGGAAATGCGTCAGATGATGTATTTCCTGTCATTACCTCCAATTAGCATATGCCCATCCAAATATGGGCAGGTCTGTTCAGCGTCCGGCCTCACCTCTGGAGGGGCAGGGCAGGTTGCGGAACTGGCGGAACAGCTCCCGATACGTCTCCTACACCTGCCCGTCCAGAATCCGCCTTAAAGGTGTCCGCCGTGGTTCAGTGGGCCACACTCTCGCCTCGCGAGTCAGAAGGTTGTGGGTTCAAACTCCAGGGACTTGAGCACGTAATCCAGGCTGACACTCTCGGAGTGCCGTCATTCGGATGAGAAGTTAAACTGAGACCCTCTCAGGTGGATGTGGAAGATCCCATTGTTCTATTCGGAAGAAGAGCAGGGGGAGTTCTCCCCGCTGTTGTAGAATTCGCAAAATTATCACGATTTTATAAAATAAGAAGGAGACATATAGTTTCGTACAAACAGTTTTATTTCAGCAGAATGCTGTCAGGTTTTCAAAGTGGACACAAACAGCCTGTAAAATGGCTGCCACGCCTCGTGGCAGAACGTTCTAGACTTTCAATGAGCAGACAAGATGGTGTTCCAATAAACATTTGTGCGAGATCGTACAGGACTCAGCACATTTGAGATAATTGACAAGACATAATGGGTTTGCATTTTATACATAAATACTGGAATCGATCTCCCAGGTGCGAATAAGGGCTATTGTACCGAGCGATCAAGGACCCATCCAAAGACATTAATATGCAAAATCCCCACGACTCTACGATGAGAGAGCCGTTTGCGGGTAGTTACAGAAAGCATTTGGAAGCCCCAAAACCCCTCCAGGAAGACTACTGGCCGGTTCCACAATGGGAGAAGTATTAACGGGTACTCAGACAGTTACAAGTATCACCGAAACCCATTAAAAACGGAGATCACCCTATACAAGAAGTTTGAGCGCCAAAACCCTGACAAAGGATAGACATTAAGATTGGGCGGGAAAAGAGGAATTACAGAACTATAACTGTAAGGTACAACCGTCCATCTGTCTCTTGTTTCTCTTGCCTCTTGTCTTGTTGCTCTTGTCTCTTGCCGCCTGCCTCTTGCTGCTCTTGCTGTTTTGACTCGCTGGAAGACTATTGAACTTTTATTCTCTTGCCTGACGGCTCTGGACTCTGATCCGCTAGGATCAACCTCGTGGCTTGCCGCGAAGATCTGTGTAGAACTGGGCTGTGAGGCCTTGAAACGGGCACACCATCCCGAGAAGTCGGTAAACGGTGTTGGAACCGAAGCCCCGAGAGGAGATGAGATGAGATGAGATGAGATGAGAAGAGAAGAAGACGACAATACGTATCGCCACGGTCAGTAAGCCCCGACCGCGCCTGTAGGTCGGATAAACACTTTCCTTGCCCAGGAAGACTTTTCTTTGAATTTTACAAACTGGTGAGGGCACAGGAAGACTCTTCTTCGAGTAGTATCGGAACTCCGAGGACAACACAGATCTTCATGACAGCAGACGGTCCAGCCTGCTAGCCGGAGCAGAAGCGAGTAAACAAGTGGGGTACAGAGACCCCTGATCAGCACGTGGGTGGTCAGGTGCTGCGGTAAAAACATCCGAGCAGAGTTTCGGAATTCTCCGAGTTATCACGAGTGGTGAGCATGAGTCTCGATCCTACAAATCTAGTTTAGGACAGGTATTGATAGGGGAGGGTTTAAGTTTTAAGGATAATTGTAATGTGTGCCCCCTTTTTCGATGTGTCATGCGCTCCTCGTTTCCCTAAAATTAGTTACATAACTGTGTGTAAGATTGTACTGTCATTAATCTGTGCTTATGACATGTATCTCGTAATCTTGAATAATATGCAATAAAGATTTTCCATTTCGCACTATTCAACCGGGCCTACCTGAGTTTTCTCTGCATTATTGCTCTCGCACCTAAGTCCAGTGTCAGAACCGTAAGGGCGAGTGGGTCGAACCACTCACAGGTGTCTAGTGTTACCAGGCTGGCTGGAGACCAGAACAGGCAACAAGGCCTAACCTCGCACTAGCACCTAGGCTAAGCACAGAGCCGCAGGTCACCCCTTACACTGTCCTGGCCAGTATTTATCCCTCAATCCACATCGCTAAATCAGATAATCTGGTCATCATCACATTGCTGTTTGTGGGAGCTTGCTGTGTGCAAATTGGCTGCCGCGTTTCCTACGTCACAACAGTGTCTACACCACACAAAGTACTTCATTGGATTTAAAGCACTTTGAGAGCTCCTGAGGATGTGAAAGACGCTATAGAAATGCAAGTTCTCTCCTTGGGTGCTAACTCAGAGGATGATCCACCCTCTTTAGTCCAGGAACTGTGAATGCACAATCGTGATGACGGCCCACTGCAGGTCCCCCTGGAGCCTGGTGACAGAGTTGCCGACTGGTTGCTTTTTCTGCCCACCTAACACTTCAAGTTGCAAACGGTTAAACTTCCAACTCAAACCGACACATGCCTACGTGAGGGCCTCAGTTAACCACTCTAATCGGTTTATGGTATCCTGATTCTCCGTGTTACCAAGCTTTGTACGTTCTATCAATCTGTCTAGGGCTGTTAATCTCAACTCAATAGGGTTAGATGAAGAAGGGTGGGAGGAGGCTCATGTGGAGCATACCCACGTACACCTGCATAGACAAGTTGGGCCGAATGGCCTGTTTCTGTGCTGTAAATTCTGTGTCGTTCTATGTAACATTCCACAGAAAGTGGGACCTGCCTCCTTCTGGATGATATCAGGCTGCCTGTTCTGACATCTGGTAGACTCTTTTTTGAAGCTAAATGAACTCGACACAGGCGGTCGCACTCTCACCTCTCAGTTAGAAGTTTGTGAATTCAGATCCCACTCCGTGACTCGAGCACGCAATCCAAGCCAACACTTCAGTGCAGTGCTGCCTTATTGGAGGAGCTGCCCTTCAGGTGAGATGTTAAACCGAGACCCTGGGGTAGAAACTGGACCTCATTGCGCCCGTTTAACGGGTGTAAAACGGGCGCAACCGCGGACAATTTCGGGAGCCGACGTCCCGCGCCCAAAGGACACCTGAAGGGCATCCCACCCAATACTGGGTCAGGTGATTTATCAGGCGTCCCTGGCGGCTGCCTAAAACAGATGATAGGCCTCTTACATACGTAAATGAGGGGCCTAATTATTCAGCAATCGCTGGGCGAATAACAGCAAAAGGTAAGAATCATTGCTGTGGAGCCAGGAGGAGCAGGAGGGCTCCCCCGACTCCATAGTATCTCCCCCACCCCACCCCGACCCATTGCTGCTTCACACACCCTCCCTCCCCCCCACCCCCCACTGCCCCCTAACCCCGGCTCCTGGGGTTTCACTTTGGGCCCCTTGTTCTACCAGAGGAAAGAGTCGATCCCTATCCACTCTGTCAATTCTCTTTGTTATTTTACACACAATTCACACACAATCTTCTCATCACCAGAGATCATAACTCGAGTTCTCCCCTCAGTGCAGCACTAACCTTTTCCTGTTTTTTAAAACCCTCCATTGGATTTTTGAGGGCAGGTCCAAAATGGAAGCAACGCACACACATTGTTAAAACAAATGCTTTGAGCCCAGGTGCAGAATGGTTTGGAAAAGTCGTTGTGTCAACAACAACATACTTTTAATGTAGTAAAACGTCCCAAGGCGTGACACTGAGTCACATAAGGAGATATTCGGACAGGCGACCAAAAGCTTGGTCAAAGAGGTAGGTTTTAAAGAGGGTCCTAAAGAAGGAATGAGAGGTAGGAAGGCAGAGAGAGGGGTTTAGGGAGGGAATTCCAGAGCTTAGGGCTTAGGCAGTTGAAGGCACGGCCACCGGTGGCGGAGTGTAGGAAGTCGGGGATGCAGAAAAGGCCAGAATTGGAGGAGCGCAGATATCTCAGGTGTTTGTAGGGCCGGAGGAGGTTACAGAGATAGGATGGGGCGAGGCCATGAAGGGATTTGAACTGTATCCTGCAGTGATATAAAATAAAGAAGGATCAGGTGGAATCAGCTTAATGCACTAATTGGTTAAAGACGGATCTCAAAGAGTGCACAAGGGTCAGAGCTTGCTGGGTTGAGCAACTGACCTAATGCAGGCTTTCGAGGCCTAAGCCTACAGCAGAAAGGTCTCAAGGGCTGAACAGACTGGAAGCTGAGCCGCACTAAGAGGATAAGAGTGGACAAAGTGGACGGTTTAGGGCAGATACTGGGGAACGGCATTAGCGGCGAGGCTGAGTGTGGTGAATAGGAAGCATTTAGAAGGCTGAGGTATGCCGGATTCACATGGTGCGAGTGAAGCCAGATTACATTAATTAGCGAGGTCACATTATCTCTGGACTTTGCTCTCATTCACGCCTCGAGAGCCTGGAGATTTTAGTTGCTGCTTAACATATGACCGGATGGGTCAGAGGAAAAGGAACCTTTGCCTCTACTCCAGCTGTCATCAGTTTTTTAAATGTGCAAGTTCCTTTTAATTTTGTGAATAAAACATTATTGATTTTTGAATTGGACCAAAACAAGAAACAAACAGACACGTGTGCTACATAACAACAGTCACTACTCTGCAAAAGTATTTTTTTCCCACTCCAATTGAGAAATTTAGGTTAAAGGCCCAGGCCCAGTCCCAGTGCCAATCCCAGGCCTAGTCCCAGTGCCAATCCCAGGCCTAGTCCCAGTACCAATCCCAGGCCCAATCCCAGTGCCAATCCCAGGCCTAGTCCCAGTGCCAATCCCAGGCCCAATCCCAGTGCCAATCTCAGGCCCAGTTCCAGTGCCAATCCCAGGCCTAGTCCCATGCCAATCCCAGTCCCAGTGCCAATCCCAGGCCCTGTCCCAATGCCAATCCCAGGCCTAGTCCCAGTGCCAATCCCAGGCCCAGTCCTAGTGCCAATCCCAGGCCTAGTCCCAGTGCCAATCCCAGGCCTAGTCCCAGTGCCACTCCCAGGCCCAATCCCAGTGCCAATCCCAGGCCCAATCCCAGTGCCAATCCCAGGCCCAGTCCTAATGCCAATCCCAGGTCCAGTCCCAGTGCCAATCCCAGGCCTAGTCCCAGTGCCAATCCCAGGCCTAGTCCCAGTGCCAATCCCAGGCCCAATCCCAGTGCCAATCCCAGGCCCAATCCCAGTGCCAATCCCAGGCCCAATCCCAGGCCCAATCCCAGGCCCAGTCCCAGTGCCAATCCCAGGCCCAATCCCAGGCCCAGTCCCAGTTCCAGTACCAATCCCAGGCCCAATCCCAGTCCCAGGCCCAGACTCTTGAAATTGGCCACCGGTTTTTCTTTTATTTGAAAAGATGGGAAGGGCAGATAGAAGCACACTGTTTCCAGTAGTTGAGGAGTCAAAAATGAGGGGGGCAGAGATACAAGATTAAATATAAGAGATTTAGAACAGAGGGCAGGAGAAACTTCTTCACACACGAAGTTGTGAGGCTGTGGAATTCACTCCCAGGGTTAATGGTTGGGACAGAAACTATGGCCGCGAATTTAATAGAGCTCAGAGGGAGGGTTTGGAGGCGGGTCGGTAGCGAAAATCAGAAAAATTGACGGCATTGGAGGTATCTCCTGCACCTCGCCGGAGGAGATACCCCCATCACAGGGTTTACAGGCCAAGGATGAGCTTCCTCAACATGAGTGAGCAGCAGTGCCAAAGGAGGCTGAGACTTTCGCGAGACGTAGTCGCTGACATCTGCACAATGCTGCACCAACACCTGGAGCCCAGAGGAGTGGGTGACACTCCTTACCAGTGGCTGTCAAAGTCACCACCGCACTCAACTTCTTTGCTTCGGGCTCCTTCCAGGGATCAGCTGCAGACATCAGTGGCACCGTGCGTGCAGTTGGCTTTGCAAATATGGCAGTCTTGCCAAGGGTGCAGGGCATCATAGACTGCACACATGTGGCCATAAGGGCACCCCATCACAACCCAGCTGTATTTGTCAACCACAAGGGATTCCATTCCCTTAACGTCCAGCTGGTGTGTAACCACAGGAAGATCATCATGCATGTTTGCGCAAAGTACCCTGGCAGTTGCCATGACTCCTTCATCCTGCGGCAGTCTACTGTGCCTCAGCTCTTCAATCCACCAACGTACTTTCCGGATGGCTACTTGGCGACAAGGGCTATCCCCTGAAAAAGTGGCTCATGACACCGGTGAGAAGGTCATCAATCGAGGCTGAGGAGCGCTACAATCTGAGCCACATTTCCACCTGAAGCATCATAGAGCAAACCATCGGCTTGTTCAAAAAGCAATTCCGATGCCTCGACAGATCTGGTGGAGCCCTACAGTACGCACCAGCCAGGGTGTCCAGAATCATCGTGGTCTGCTGTGCCCTGCCCAACATCGCACAACAGCGTGGCTTGGAACAAGTGGCTCAGCACACAGCCTCCTCGGAAGAAGAGGAGGAGGAGGAGGAAGAGGAGAAGAAGTAGGCTGAGGAGGAGGATGAGGAGGAGGACGAGGAGGAGAAGGCACGCCTTGTGGGGCCGGATGTGGCCAATGCAGCAGCACGCGAGCACGTTGCTGGCCATCAGGCAAGGGATGCACTCATCCATTCCAGATTCGCATAAGCTTACGCTTCAACCACAGGTGGCTGGCAGATAGCTATGAATGTGTGGATGACCTTCTTAACACGCCATACATCATCTCTCCAATAAACGGTGCTTTCCTATCACTCTCAGCACAAATGCAAGTCGCCCTGAGCCCTCACTGTGCAACTTCCATTTCTTAGAACACATAAGCCAAACCTTCAACTCTTTGCCATCACTTTTGTTTAATCACATCACAATAATGATGACAATCCATACTTTTCTACACAACAAAACACCCAAGTGACTACCCTTGTGACTATTTGTGTGTTAACTTCCTCTTACGCGTGCTTCTACGTGGTGCTTCCCCTGTGGCTTCAGCAGAGGTAGCGGCACCATGCTCACTTTGATGCTGCGCCTGATTAGACGCCTTTGGCGGGCGTCCTCTGGGTTTGGGAGCCTGGGAGAGCTCCTCAACAGTCTGCTCTTCCTGCGGCTGTGCAGGGGCTGAGACGGCCATCTCAGTTGGCTGAGGAATCTGGGGCTCTGACTGAGCGCTCCGCAGTGGCATGGTCGTGTGAGCGCTTGGAGCAGAGCCCACACTTCCTTCTTGTCGGCCACCAACATCCCTCTCATGGGTCACCCGCACTTCAGTGCTAGCAAATGGTTAGAGAGCACTTTGCAGCACATCAGTGGGGCCATGAGGACCAGTCTCTGTACTGACAGTCCTCATAACGGGAACGTCCATGAACCTCTGGTGTCTCTCCTCAATAGATGCCCATCTATCCTCCATAGCAGACCATCTATTTAGAAGAGTCACCATGTTCTCCTGAGTCTGGCGACTTATCTCTCCAAGGAGATTGCCACCCTCTCCATGGCGGCACATTCATGCGCCATTGCCTCCACAAAGGCAGTGCTCATGTTTGAGATGGACTCCTCCATTCTCTGCACACTCGCAGTTACCATGGATGCAAACCCTGTCAGAGACTCCTGCACTTGTTCCTGGAGTTCCAGCACCGCTCTCTTTCTGGATGGCCCCAGGGGCACAGCGCCTACATGCAGCTGAGCAGAGCTAGTAGAGTCCTGCGGCCTCCGACGAGGACTCTCCACTGCTGCCCCGTCTCCACCATCTGCTGATGCTCACTTGTGAGCTGTGATACACCAGGTGGCAACACTACTCTATGTCGCGAAGGACCCACCGAGGTGTGCGTCTCTGCGCTGGTGCTGGGCGCACTGAGTCCTGGTGACGCTGCTCCCTCAGAGGCTGCAGCTTCCTCTGAGGAGTCGTCCGGCTCTTCCTCATGGATAGTGGAGAGGGGGGCTCTCGATGGTCCTGTGGGAGAGTAAAGGCATGAGTTAGACATCTGATATTTAGGTCACAGACACATCCTATTGGGGCAGAAATTCCGTTCCCTACGGGTGTGTACGCGCTGTGTACTCACCCGTAGGGCCAACGGAAATGCTGGTTTTAGGCATGCACTGCGCATGCGCTGGAAACCGGCATTCCCGATCTGTCAAGAAAGCTCTTGACAGATCCTCCGCCTGCCCTGGAGCAGGGCCTCTGCGGGGGGAGAGTTCCGTTTTTTGGAGACCCTCCGCCCTCAGAAAACACTTACAATTCTTGCGCCTGGTAAAAGCAGGCGTAAGGCCTGCTTTTACCAGGATAAGAGTTGAAAAAAGTTTTTTTTTAAATTTCCACCGATTTATCATTTAAATATACTTTAAAGAAAGGTAAAATTTATTTTTAGCCCCGTTAAAAACTTTAATTATTTTTTTCAAAAAATAAAAATTTTGTTTAAAATACTTAATTTATAGTAATTTAAAGTCATTTTAAAAATGTAATTTTTAAAAAATTTATTTAAGTTTTACTATGTTTTGGGGGTGATCTCTATTCATATATTTGACAGGTCTTCTTGTCAAATGTATGAAGGGAGATTCCCTTCTCTGATTGGCTCCCCATGGCCCACGTGATCCCAGGGACGCTGCGAACCACCTGCGCCTCTGGGATACCTGGGCCCTGCGCACCGGCAGTTTGGAGAGGCCCAGGAACAGAACTGTGCACCTCCCGGGAGCCCTCCGGTCCAGGCGCAGATTTTTTCCAGATCGCAGCGCTCCGCCCGCGGGAGGCCTGCGAACGGAATTTCTGGGCCATTGTGTAGATGATCAAAAGTCAATCTCTGTGAACATCATATGCCATTGCAGTCAATCATGAAATCTAAATGAGAGGGTTGAACATCTAGTCTGTCACCAGCTTCCTCTGCTGTGCCCGTGTCTCCGTCCCCCACTTCCAGCTCCTCACCACCTCCCACAATCTCATAAGCAGCCTCCTCAGCACTTGTCAATGACGCTCTCTCCCTCTTATTGTGGGCTATCTTTTCCTGCAAGGAGGGACACAAGTGGAGTCTCAGCGAGATTGATGGAGTGACTGTGAAGAATCCATAACATAGAAGCTTAGAGGGAGACCAAGATGGAGTGAGATGCCAAGAGGAAGCTGCCGCCCTGTGCGTTGTTAGTTGTTGTCATTGCATAACAGCGAGAGCGAGTGTGAGGGGTGCTTGGTCGGATGGTGAAGTGATTCAGTACAGAGAGAGAGATGGATAGGTAAGGTGCAAGGAAAGTAAGGGTAAGGTGGGATGTGGAGGAGGAGGCTGACAAAGCAGAGTGCTGGTGATGAGAAGAGAAGGGAAGCAGAGTGAAGGTATGTGTGATGTGATACTCACTTTTGATGAGCGCAGAAGATCATTAAACTGTTTTCAACACTGGACCCAGGTGCGTGAACATAAGGACCTAGCGCTTACCTCCTCAGCAATGTGCAGCCAGGCTGCCTTTGTTTGCTGAGGAGGCTTCCTCCGGCCATCGGGAGGGAACAGAATCTCCCTGCGCCCTCTTACTCCCTCCACAAGAGCTTGGAGGGAGTCCTCAGCGAACCGTGGAGCAGCCTTGGCTTTGGCAGCAGTCACTGTAACCTGGGCCCATTCACACAGCAGCAGAAAGGAAATGACAAGCTGAGGCTACATGGGCCCCTTAAAAACAACTGCAGCAATGAGGTCATCAGTGGACAGCAACAGACCCGCTCCCACTCATTGGGCCGGGCAGCGCGCACGGCGGGCCGAATGAGGCCACTTAAACTAAAATCGTAAATCGGGAGCGGCTGAAACCTGCAGCGGGACCGGAAGCCGCCCACCAGGCAACGCGATTCCAACCTGCCTCCTCCATTAAATTCACGGCCATATGTCAACGTTCAAGATCAGATTGGATAGGGGATAAAGAACATAAGAACATAAGAAATAGGAGCAGGAGTAGGCCATTTGGCCCTTCGAGCCTGCTCCGCCATTCAATAAGATCATGGCTGATCTTCTACCTCATCTTCACTTTCCTGCACTATCCCCATATCCCTTGATTCCCTTAATATTCAAAAATCTATCGATCTCTATCTTGAATATACTCAACGACTGAGCCTCCACAGCCCTCTGGGGTAGAGAATTCCAAAGATTCACCCCCCTCTGAGTGAAGAAATTTCTCCTCATCTCAGTCCTAAATGGCCGACCCCTTATTCTGAGACTGTGACCCCTGGTTCTAGACTCCCCAGCCAGGGGAAACATCCTCCCTGCATCTACCCTGTCAAGCCCTGTAAGAATTTTGTAAGCTTCAATGAGATCACCTCTCATTCTTCTAAACTCCAGAGAATATAGGCCTAGTCTACTCAATCTGCTGTTATAGGACAATCCCCCCATCCCAGGAATCAGTCTGGTGAACCTTCGTTGCACTCCCTCTATGGCAAGTATATCCTTCCTTAGGTAAGGAGACCAAAACTGTATACAATACTCCAGGTGTGGTCTCACCAGGGCCCTATATAATTGCAGTAAGACGTCTTTACTCTTATAATCAAATGCTCTTGTAATAAAGGCCAACATACCATTTGCTTTCCTAATTGCTTGCTGTACCTGCATGGTAAATTTAAGTGATTTGTGTACAAGGACACCCAGATCCCACTGAACACCAACATTTCCCAATCTCTCACCATTTAAAAAATACTCTGCTTTTCTATTTTTCCTACCAAAGTGGGTAACTTCACATTTCTCCACATTATATTCCATTTGCCATGTTCTTGCTCACTCACTTAGCCTGTCTATATCTCCTTGACGCCGCCTTGCATCCTCCTCACAACTTATATTCCCACCCAGCTTTGTATCATCAGCAAACTTGGATATATTACATTTGGTCCCCTCATCCAAATCATTGTTACAGATTGTGAATAGCTGAGGCCCAAGCACTGATCCTTGCGGTACCCCACTAGTTACAGTCTGCCAACCCGAAAATGACCCGTTTATTCCTACTCTCTGTTTTCTGTCCGTTAACCAATCCTCAATCCATGCTAGTATATTACCCCCATCCTAATTTTGTTCAATAACCTCTTGTGTGGCAACTTATCGAATGCCTTCTGAAAATCCAAATACACCACATCCACTAGTTCCCCCTTATCTATTCTGCTAGTTACAACCTCAAAAAACTCGAACAGATTTTCAACCCACGACCTTCTGACTCAGAGCCAAGGCTGACACCGTAGTATCTGTGAAGGGAAAAGACAGGTTAACATTGTGGGGACAGACTTTCATCAGAAGGGCAGTGGGGTCAGTCTTGGATTGGTCCAGCAAGGAGTCGGCACGGACACAATCGGCCTTCTTCTGTGCTAGAAACCTACTTGTATAATTCTGACGACGGGACTACACTCGAACTATTAACTGGCTTTTCCTCTTCCCAGAGGCTGTAACTTTCCAGAATGCTTTTTTTTTGTTTCAGATTTCCAGAGTTTGCAGTTATTTCTTTTTATGAGTTCAGCAACAAAAAAACTGGAGTAATCCCACAGTTGTTTGTGGGATCTTGCTGTGTGCTTATTCATGCTCCTCCTGGGCCCACAAATAATCATTAAATCATAGAATTACATAGAATTTACAGCACAGAGACAGGCCATTCAGCCCATAGGTCTGTGCCAGTGTTTATACTGAGTCATTGTGTATGTTCAACACAGATCGATAGATTTTTGGATACTAATGGAATCAAGACATATGGGGATAGTGGGAGATGGTGGAGTTGAGGTGGAAGATTAGCCATGATCTTATTGAATGGCGGAGCAGGCTCGAAGGGCCAAATGGCCTACTCCTGCTCCTATTTTTTATTCATTTATGGGATGTGGGCGTCGCTGGCAAGGCCAGCATTTATTTCCCATCCCTAATTGCCCTTGAGAAGGTGGTGGTGAGCCGCTGCCTTGAACCGCTGCAGTCCGTGTGGTGAAGGTACTCCCACAGTGCTGTTAGGGAGGGAGTTCCATGATTTTGACCCAGCGACGATGAAGGATCGGCGATATACTTCTAAGTCAGGATGGTATGTGACTGGGAGGGGAGCTTGGAGGTGGTGGTGTTCCATGCGCCTGCTGCCCTTGTCCTTCTAGGTGGAACAGGTTGCGGGTTTGGGAGGTGCTGCCAAAGAAGCCTTGATGAGTTGCTGCAGTGCATCTTGTAGATGGTACACACTGCGGCCACGGTACGCCGGTGGTGGAGGGAGTGAATGTTAAAGGTGGTGGATGGGGTGCCAATCAAGCGGGCTGCTTTGTTCTGGATGGAGTCGAGCTTCTTGAGTGTTGTTGGAGCTGCACTCATCCAGGCAAGTGGAGAGGATTCCATCACACTCCTTACTTGTGCCTTGTAGATGGTGAAAAAGCTTTGGGGAGTCAGGAGGTGAGACACTCGTCGCAGAATACCCAGCCTCTGACCTGCTCTTGTTGCTCTTGTTATGTTCTTATGTTCTTAAGACTTGCGGTTAGGCTGTTGTATGCCTAGTAGCAATGAGCAGCGGGTGCACAGTCCCTTTAAGACCATTGGTTAGGCTGCTGTATGCCAAGTACCAATGAGCAGAGGGTGCGCAGTCCCTTTAAGACTGTTGGTTAGGCTGCTGTACGCCTAATACCAATGAGCAGCCTGTGGCAGTCCCTTTAAGACATTGGTTAGGCTGCTGTACGTCTAGTACCAATGAGCAGTGGGTGCACAGTCCCTTTAAGACTGCTATTAGGCTGCTGTACGTCTAGTACCAATGAGCAGTGGGTGCACGGTCCCTTTAAGACTGCTATTAGGCTGCTGTACACCTAGTGCCAATGAGCAGTGGGTGTGCAGCACAAACTCCACCCATTGGTACATGAAAATTTCCTCAGGGTCCTACAACTGGCGTAGCACGCCATTTGCATATTTAAGTAGCCTCTCACCTGTTTTCCAGCCCGCTCCAAAATGGCGGCAGGTCGCATATCAATGGGAACGGGGGTGCTGATTGGTGCACTGCCATTTTCGGCCCACTACCACCCGAAAACAGGGACAGAAATCATCCATCAGTGTTACCGACAATTCTGCAAGACTGTGCTAGACGGTCACAACCAGTCATCGATACAGATTTCACGGTGATCTCATTCAGACTTTGAACGTACAGAGACAATAACACAACAGGCTGCCAGGTAGAGGCTAAAGGCTACTCCAGGCTGTCGAAATGTAACCCTTACAGGTGCCTCAAGGGAAATCTGGGTTCGAGTCCCACCCTAGGACTTCAGCACACAATCCATACTGACACCTCTATGCCATACTGAGGGAGTGCAGCATTATCGGAGGCGACCTCCTTTCAAGGAAACGTTACGCCAACCCGATGCTCAAGGGGATGTTGAAAAATCCCGTGGCACTATTCAAAGGAAGTTCTCCTGGTGTCCTGATCAGCATTCCCCTCTCAAACAAAATCACCAAAAACAAGACAAAAAGAAGTCATTCATCTCATACGCTGTTTGTGGGATCTAGCTGTGCATAAAATGGCTGCCGTATTTTCTCATAAACAACAGTGACTGCACGCCAAAGGTCATTAATTGGCTGTGAAGTACTTTGGGGTGTTCTGAGGATGTGATGAAATGCTGTAACAATGCAAGTCCTTTCTTTCTTTACTCCCTGTTCTGTTAAACATATTATCACCTCGCTCATTTCGTACGGTGCAAAAACGATCGAACATCATAGAACTTGAGATGTTCCAGATATCTCTGCAATTGTAGCCCAAAGGGACACAGGGTCAAACTGGCAAGAGGAAATTTTAACCCTGCTGTCACAGAAAGAATGGTCAACACATGGAATGGACTCCCAGATAGTGTAAAGAAAGAGCTTGCCTTTTATACAACACCTTTCACAACCTCAGGACGTCCCAAAGCGCTTTACAGCCAAGGAAGTACTTCTGAAGTGTGATGACTGGGAAATGTAGCAGCCAATTTGTGCATAGCAAGTTCCCACAAACAGCAATGAGATAAATGACCAGATCATCTGTTTTTTAGTGATGTTGGTTGAGGGATAAATATTGGTCAGGAACATCTCAAGTTCTATTGGGAGAACTCCCCTGCTCTTCTTCAAAATAGTGCCATGGGATCTATTACGTCCAACTGAGAGGGCAGATGGGGCCTGGGTTTAACGTCTCATCTAAAAGACGGCACCTCCGACAGTGCTGCACTCCCTCAGCACTGCACTGGGAGCGTCAGCCGGGATTGTGTGCTCAAGTCTCTGGGGTGGGCTTTGAACCCACGATCTTCTGACTCAGGGGCGAGTGCGCTTCCCACTGAGCCAAGTAGTGGAGGCAAAACCCTGGGGTTATTTAAGAAACACCGGAGTCCTGTAATGGGAAGGATGTTGGGTTTTTTCTGGATGGGTGAGGTAGAAAGGACCAGGTGGCCTTCTGCAGAAATATTGGTTGATTCCTTTAACATGGAGCTAGACTGTCATCTATTGGGAAAGGGGATTAAGAGTTAGGGAGCTATTAACAGCAGGGGCGGTAAAGGAAGTACTATTAGGAGACAATAATTGACACTATTAAATACTGGCTGGTATTGTTCAATGTACTTTAGCAGCCTCCTCATATTAAACCCTAACAGAATATTCCCTCTGACAGGAAAACCGTAGGAGTCTGTCCTTGTACGCCAGGTTAAGGTTGAAAACAAACTTTGTACAAAATGTTTTTCTAAAGACCTGTCAAAAGGCTAATGACAGCAAACATAAAAGCTGCCAAGGCCATGGCAGCACTTCCTGCCTTCAGGACCTATCACTTCCTGGGTCAAGGGCAATACGTCACTTCCTGCAACAAATGAAAATACCCTTGAATTCTGTTCCATGTTATTTATTTCTGTGCTCGTCAAGGTAACAGATAGTAGTGGTAGCAAAACGAAACGTTTTCAATTTGTTTTTTTATATCTCGCCGATACAGTTAAAGGAGAAGTTTAATGTCAGAGTAAGTACTACAGGTGATTAGAGTTTGTTTCTTGACATAGCTGACCAGAAATTCTTGAGGTAAAAAAAAGTTTACTAAAGGGGTCTTACGGTTTTTGATTCATTTTTGTCACCGGCAAAGCAGATCTGAGGATCCGTGTAATGATCCCGCCCCTTGTTAGGGCCTTTCCCCCAATCTGGTTGTTGACTTGACCAAAGGTTGACAGCCCCAGGAATGATGTGTCCTTACTCTGTGTTTTATGTTGCCATAGCAACAGGCCGTAACCAGAGGCAGCTGGAACTAGGGCAGGTGTGACACTGGTGGTTACTGGGAGAGTGTTATGATTTGGGGTAAATTGCACTGGGCCTACTGACAGGCAACATAGAATGACTTAGAAATTACAACACGGAAACAGGCCATTCCGTCCAACCAGTCCAGGGACGCCACGCAGCCAGCTTGCCGGCTTTTCAATGAGAAAAAACCGCCCATGAGCGGTATTTTGAATGGCCCTTATAGGGAACATTGGTCCTAATCCCACAAGCCCGCCATGTTCCCGCAGCCCTTTCCACAACTTTTTTGTCAACCGCCTATCCTTAAATGTTGACATGATCTCTGCTTCAGTCACTATTGGTTCCTGTGATTTTGGCGCATCGAGATTCTTTGTGTGATGGGCACTTGTGCGTATTTGTGATAAAGACGTGCTGGATCCACCATTACACACCTATCGGGCTCTGGCCAGGAGTGGAGGGCAGAGGGCTGGGTAAAATTCGCAGGTGTGGCAGGTGTGGCAGGCATGGCAAGCGCGACATCAATAATTGTGTGTGTGTGTGGCAAGTGTAACACAAAGATCTGCATGTGCAGCCGTGTGACACAAAATGTGTGGCAACTGTGACATAAAAATGTGTATATATCTTCCCCTTTTCTTCCCCATACATTTTGTTTGCCACATCAATACGCGTTATCTAACATGTTTCTACCTTAAAATTCCAGCTCCTATCCTTTGGCATCTCGATTTAAGGACTTCAGATAAAAATTTAGAGCAACTTGTAGCGCAAGGTGCTTCCCATACAATGTCTTCTTCTCCTGAACCGAGGATGACTTGCTTCCACACTAAAAATGAGTTCTCAGGTGAGTGATGAGTCCAATGCGGGACCTACAGTCTCTGTCACAGGTGGGGCAGACGGTGGTTGAAGGGGCGGGTGGGTGGGGTGCTTGGGTTGATGTGCGCTCCTTGCGCTGCCTGCGCTTGGCTTCCGCTTGCTCCCGGCGAAGAGACTTGAGGTGTTCGGCGCCTTCCCGGACGCTTCTCCTCCACTTTGTGCGGTCTTGGGCCAGGGATTCCCAGGTGTCGGTGAGGAGGTTTTGAGGGTGTCTTTGAAGCGTTTCCTCTGCCCACCTGGGGCTCTCTTGCCGTGTCAGAGCTCTGAGTAGAGCGCTTGCTTTGGGAGTCTCGTATCGGGCATGCGGACGATGTGACCCTCCATTGGGGCTGATCAAGCGTGGTCAAAGCTTCGATGCTGGGAAAGTAAGGGAGGGGGAAGAGAGAGACAGAGGGAGCAAAGGAGAAGAGAGAGAAAGAAAAAGTAAGAGGGGAGGGAGAGGGAGAAAGAGAGAGAAAAATAATACAGATTGACCTCTTAGCTAGGAACAGTTCATGGAAAATAACGACGGAATGAAAAGAAAATACCTAATGTATATATAGTTTTAAATGTAAAGAATAACCGGAAATTAGCTACAATACTGCAGCCTAATTGATGGGCTTATATTGTTTCAAATGGCCAATAAATGTACCTCTTTTTTAAGATAATAGTAAAATTCTAATGCCTTACTACAGTACTGAATGCATTTCGAGTTAGGCAACATTACATGTGCCTTGGCAGCTGGGTGACCAAAGGAATAACACGCTGGGGGTAATTTTGCGAGTGAGACTCCTATCGGAGAATACCAGTCAAACTTGGGCTTCCCATGTTGTAGCCTTATTTCCATTATCTCACTTTACCGTTAGTAAGTTCCACGCTAGAAGCGGCTCCTCAAAGAAAAGTCATCCCCGCAAGCTCCACACAAAGTATCTACTGTTACATATCATACATCACATATGGTCTAGGAACCAACAATGCAGAAGAAATGTGGTGGGGGTGGTGAAAGCGAAGGAAAGGGCTAGACATGACTGTCTATTTATAAACATGCACAACAGGTTTTCAATGCAAACTATTACTTTCTTGAGAAGTTTTCTAGCCCGAGGAACTCCGCTGAAGCTGCTTCCACCCAAGCGGAAGAAAGAATTTTATTTTCCCCACCGTGTGTAGGAGGAATTTACACATGTGGAATCGTTAAAATAATTTAGCGGAAAACGACATCTTTTAGCATGTGGCGTAAATAGAACACAAGTAGGGTCAATGAGAATAGGTCATTGGCCTGGTAGAGGTTGTCCCTCTCACACCCCATCTCTCCCATAACAGCAGCCAACTGCAAATTGAACAAATAGATTTCCAGTGTATTTTGCTTTTTGCATATTGAACAATATTCTTTTTGTCTCGACTACCCTACCAGACTGATTATTCCAACTATTTCTTGCCCTTTGAGTAAACAAAAGTTCATGCCAACATCCATTTAATTGGCTCTGCATTCATTCAAAACTTATGTCCTTTGGTCCTACTTTTCTGTCATTTTAATATACCTCACTGGTGGCTGCAGCCTACAAGAAGACCCAAGAATATCACAAAGCTCTTCACAGCCAATAAAGTACTTTTGAAATGCTTTGGGATGTTCTTCAGTCATGAAATGTGCTGTATAAATGCAAGTTCTATCTTCTTGTAGGACACTGCTGTAATATAGGAAAACGCGACAGCTAATTTGCGCACAGCAAGGTCCCACAAGCCACAATGAGAAAAATGACCAGTTTATCTGTTTTAGTTTTGTTGGTTGAGGGATAAATGTTGGTCAGGACACAGAACTCCCCATCTCTTCTCCGAATAGTGCCATGGGATCTTTTACATCCACCTGAAAGATCAGACGATTTAATGTCTCATCCATCATTGCTGCACTCCCTCACTCACGACAAGGCCTTGGACAACGTGGACCACTTTCCATACCTCGGGAGCCTACTGTCAACAAGGGCAGACCTCGATGACAAAGTCCAACACTGCCTTCAGTGTGCCAGTGCAGCCTTCGGTCGCCTGAGGAAGAGAGTGTTTGAAGACCAGGACCTCAAACCCAGTACCAAGCTCATGGTCTACAGAGCGGCAGTGATACCCGCCCTGCTGTATGCCTCTCTCTCCTCCAATCAGTCTGGTAGGGTAGTCGAGACAAAAAGAATATTGTTCAATATGCAAAAAGCAAAATACTACTGCTTTGTAGACCATGAGCTTGGTGCTGGGTTTGAGGTCCTGGTCTTCAAACACTCTCTTCCTCAGGCGACCGAAGGCTGCACTTGGACACTGAAGGCGGTGTTGGACTTCGTCATCGACATCTGCCCTTGTTGACAGTAGGCTCCCGAGGTATGGAAAGTGGTCCACGTTGTCCAAGGCCTCGTCATGGATTTTGATAATCGGGGAGCAGTACTGTGTGGCGGGGGCAGGTTGGTAGAGGACCTTTGTCTTACAGATGTTTAGTGTAAGGCCCATGCTCTCGTACGCTTCAGTGAAGGTGTTGACGATGTTTGGAGTTCGACCTCAGAGTGAGCGCAGACGCAAGCGTCGGCTGTATACTGTAATTCGATGACAGAGGATAGGATGACCTTGGATCTGGACTGGAAGCGATGGAGGTTGAACAGTTTCCCGTTTGTTCTGTAGACACAGCCTTGCTTGACCCTGGTCCATATGTGAATTGGGTCTGTGGTGGATCCGTTGGTCAGGATCACGGCTTGCATGTCATCGTGAAGCAGGCGGAGGATGGTGACAAACTTTTGAGGGCAGCCGAATTTGAGGAGGACACTCCATAATCCCTCATGGTTGACAGTGTCGAAGGCCTTTGTGACGTCAAAGAAGGTCATGTACAGCGGTTGGTGCTGTTCCCTGCATTTCTCTTCTAGTTGACGCGCGGTGAAGATCATGTCCATTGTGCCCCTTAGTGGGCGGAATCTGCATTGCGACTCTGGGAGGCGCTCTTCAGCCACTGGGAGAAGGTGATTGAGGAGGATTCTTGTGATGACTTTCCCTGTGGCAGACAGCAGGGAAACTCCTCTGTAATTACCGCAATCGGACTTGTCACCTTTCTTGATGATGGTCACGATTATGGCATCTCTGAGATCCCCTGGCATGCTCTCCTTCTTCCAAATAAGAGAAATGAGTTCATGTATTCGAGCCAATAGTGCTTCTCCGCCATGTTTTAGAGCCTCGGCGGGAATTCCATCTGCTCCTGAGGCCTTGTTGTTCTTCGTTGTCGGATGGCCTTTTCAACCTCATGCCGGGCTGGGGTTGTGCTGAGGTGGTGGCGGGTAGCATGCTGTGGGATGGAGTTGAGGACATTCGCGTCGAAGACAGAGTCTCGGTTAAGGAGATCTTCAAAGTGCTCCTTCCAGTGGGCACTGATTGCCTCCCTGTCCTTGATGAGTACTACTCCATTCTTGGCCCGCAGTGGGGTAGGGCCTTGGGTGCTTGGGCCGTAGGTGGTCTTGACTGCGCTAAAGAATCCACGCACGTCGTGGTTGTCGGCTAGCTGCTGGATCTCCTGCGCTTTCTCCACCCACCATCTGTTCTTTAGGTTGCGAGTTTTTTGTTGGACCTCGGCCTTCAGGCGTCTGTAGAGCTGCTTTCTTGCTCTCGAGTTGTGTTGCTGTTTCCAGATCAGGAATGCCTTGCGCTTGTGGCTTATTAGCTCCTGGATCTCCTGGTCGTTCTCGTCGAACCAGTCCTGGTGATTCCTGGTCGAGTGACCGAGTGTCTCTTCACAGGTGCTGATTATGGAGGCCTTGAGTGCAGACCAGGCGCTGTGGGCACTCTGTGTCTCTGCATCACTGGGAGTCGTCAGGTTGTTTGTGAGGCGCAGGCTGAATAGGGCCTTCTTAGCAGGGTCTTTGAGTGCTCCAGTGTTGATTTTCCTGCGGCATTGCTTCTGTTGCCACCGTTGTTTTGGGGCTACGTTGATGGAGATGACAGAGCGGATTAGGCGGTGGTCTGTCCAGCAGTCGTCAGGCCCTGTCATGGCGCGGGTGATGCGGACGTCCTTGCGGTCCCTCACTCGGACGATGAAGTAGTCCAGCAGATGCCAGTGCTTGGAGCGAGAATGCTGCCATGAAGCCTTGTACAGGAAACTCTCTTTTAACCGACACCTAAATATCCGGACATCTCTTTTAACCGGCAAAATTCAGGAGTAGGTTCAGGTAAGTTTTACTATATATTAGTGGCCGTGTAACCGGGGCTCCTGCACCTGTGGCCGTGTAACCGGGACTCCTGCACCTGTGGCCGTGTACGGGGCTCTCGTACCTTGGTAAGTATACCTCTCTGTAATCCGGACTTTTTGATCAACCGGCACCACGCCGGTCCCGTCGGTGCCAGATAAAAAAGAGTTTCCTGTACTTGTCTCTCTGACGGAAGAAGGTGTTGGTTATGACAAGGTCATGTTCTAAGCATTTCATCAGGAGGAGGGTACCGTTGGAGTTGGCTTTCCCTACCCCCTCTCTGCCGATCACACCTCCCCAGAGGTCTGTGTCCTTTCCAACTCTGGCGTTAAAGTCACCAAGGAGGATCAGCTTGTCGCCCGTTGGGACTCGGGACAGGGATTGTTCGAGGCTGGAGTTGAATTCCTCTTTGGTCTCGTCTTTGGCTTCCAGTGTTGGGGCGTATGCACTGATGACAGTAGCGCATTGGTTCCGGGCTAGGGTGAGCCGTAGAGTCATGAGGTGTTTGTTTATTCCACAAGGGGAGTCTCTGAGACGTTCAACTAGCTCATTTTTTATGGCGAAGCCTACCCCATGGAGGCGGCGTTCTTCTTCAGGTTTGCCTTTCCAGAAAAAGATGTAGCCACCGCCTTGCTCCTTGAGCTGGCCTTCCCCTGCCCGCCGGGTCTCGCTTAGGGCGGCGATGTCTATGTCGAAACGTCTGAGCTCCCGGGTAACGATAGCAGTACGGCATTCCGGTCTGTTACTGTTGGGGTTGTCCATGAGGGTCCTGATGTTCCAGGTCCCGAACTTCATTTTAAAGGGTAGAAGATGCCTGTGCGTGAATTCTTTTAACGTGGGGTGGCCGTTGCACACCAGCTACCACACGGGCTTGACAGAGCAAGGTCTTGGTCCAATGGCAAGGGGATCCAAGACGATTGGAGACCAGGCTCTGCTACATTGGCCTAGCACACACACACAAACATACTCCTACTGTCCTCCTCCCTCCTTCCCGCAGGTCCTCTCTGCCTGGGTTTCATAGGGTGCAGTGTGATCCTCCCGACCCCGCTGCTGGTCCACGCTGCGCCACTCCTGGGCTTCGATTTTGCTGCTGGGCTCGTCCTCGCTCCTGGGCCTCGTCCTCGCTCCTGGGCCTCGTCCTCGCTCCTGGGCCTCGACCTCGCTCCTGGGTCTCGACCTCGCTCCTGGGTCCCGACCTCGCTCCTGGGCCTCGACCTCGCTCCTGGGCCTCGACCTCGCTCCTGGGCCCCGTCCTCGCTCCTGGGCCCCGTCCTCGCTCCTGGGTCCCGACCTCGCTCCAGGGTCCCGACCTCGCTCCTGGGCCTCGACCTCGCTCCTGGGCCCCAACCTCGCTCCTGGGCCCCGTCCTCGCTCCTGGGCCTCGTCCTCGCTCCTGGGCCTCGTCCTCGCTCCTGGGTCCTGACCTCTCTCCTGGGTCTCGTCCTCGCTCCTGGGCCTCGTCCTCGCTCCTGGGCCTCGACCTCGCTCCTGGGTCCCGACCTCGCTCCTGGGTCCCGACCTCGCTCCTGGGCCTCGACCTCGCTCCTGGGCCTCGACCTCGCTCCTGGGTCCCGACCTCTCTCCTGGGTCCCGACCTCTCTCCTGGGTCTCGACCTCGCTTCTGAGCCTCGTCCTCGATCCTGGGTCCCGACCTCGCTCCTGTGTCCTGGCCTTGCTCCTGGGCCTCGTCCTCGCTCCTGAGCCTCAAACACCCGGTGTAGGCCTGAAGCCCTGAATAAGAGCCCACAGGCCCCGTGTTTGCCCCGTTTACAGGCCCGGTCAGTGACCGCCCAGGTGAGTGGGGTCACTGGCCGCCATCTTGTGAAGACTTGATAACCTGTGTATTATTCCAGGTCTCCTCTCCCCGACTCCTGCTCACTCTCGTTCTCTCTCCCCGACTCCCGCTCTCTCCGACTCTCGCTCTCCCCGACTCTCGCTCTCCCCGACTCTCGCTCTCCCCAACTCCCGCTTTCCCTGACTCCTACTCTCCCCGACTCCTGCTCTCTCCGACTCTCGCTCTCCCCGACTCTCCCTCTCCCCGACTCTCCCCGACTCTCCCTCTCCCCGACTCTCCCCGACTCTCCCTCTCCCCGACTCTCCCCGACTCTCCCTCTCCCCGATACTCCCGCTCCCGCTCTGCCCGACTCACGCTCTCCCTGACTCTCCCCGACTCTCCCTCTCCCCGATACTCCCGCTCTGCCCGACTCTCCCTCTCCCCGACTCTCGCTCTGCCCGACTCTCCCTCTCCCCGACTCTCCCTCTCCCCGACTCTCCCTCTCCCCGATACTCCCAGTCCCGCTCTCCCCGACTCTCGCTCTGCCCGACTCTCCCTCTCCCCGACTCTCCCCGACTCTCCTCTCCCCGACTCTCCCTCTCCCCGATACTCCCAGTCCCGCTCTCCCCGACTCTCGCTCTCCCCGACTCCCGCTCTCCCCGACTCTCCCCGACTCTCCCTCTCCCGATACTCCCGCTCTGCCCGACTCTCCCTCTCCCCGACTCTCGCTCTGCCGACTCTCCCTCTCCCCGACTCTCCCCGACTCTCCCTCTCCCCGACTCTCCCTCTCCCCGATACTCCCAGTCCCGCTCTCCCCAACTCTCGCTCTCCCCGACTCCCGCTCTCCCCGACTCTCCCCGACTCTCGCTCTCCCTGACTCTCGCTCTCCCCGACTTCCGCTCTCCCCGACTCTCCCCGACTCTCGCTCTCCCTGACTCTCGCTCTCCCGACTCCGCTCTCCCCGACTCTCCCCGACTCTCCCCGACTCTCCCTCTCCCCGACTCTCCCCGACTCTCGCTCTCCCCGATACTCCCGCTCCCGCTCTGCCCGACTCTCACTCTCCCCGACTCTCCCTCTCCCCGACTCTCGCTCTCCCCGACTCTCCCCGACTCTCGCTCTCCCCGACTCTCCCCCGACTTACGTTCTCCCCGACTCTCCCTCTCCCCGACTCGCCCCGACTCTCACTCTCCCCGACTCTCCCCGACTCTCCCTCTCCCCGACTCTCCCCCTCCCCGACTCGCCCCGACTCTCCCCGACTCTCCCCGACTCTCCCCGACTCTCCTCTCCCCGACTCTCCCTCCCCCGACTCTCCCTCTCCCCGACTCGCCCCGACTCTCCCTCTCCCCGACTCTCCCTCTCCCCGACTCTCCCTCTCCCCGACTCTCCCCGACTCTCCCTCCCCGACTCTCCCCGACTCTCCCTCTCCCCGATACTCCCGCTCCCCTCTGCCCGACTCTCGCTCTCCCCGACTCTCACTCTCCCCGACTCTCCCTCTCCCCGACTCTCCCCGACTCTCACTCTCCCCGACTCTCCCTCCCCGACTCTCACTCTCCCCGACTCTCACTCTCCCCGACTCTCCCTCTCCCCGACTCTCACTCTCCCCGACTCTCACTCTCCCCGACTCTCACTCTCCCCGACTCTCACTCTCCCCCGACTCTCACTCTCCCCGACTCTCCCCGACTCTCGCTCCCCCCGACTCTCACTCTCCTCCCCGACTCTCGCTCCCCCGACTCTCACTCTCCCCGACTCTCCCCGACTCTCTCTCTCCCCCGACTCTCACTCTCCCCGACTCTCCCCGACTCTCGCTCCCCCCACTCTCACTCTCCCCGACTCTCGCTCCCCCCGACTCTCACTCTCCCCGACTCTCCCCGACTCTCACTCTCCCCGACTCTCGCTCCCCCCGACTCTCACTCTCCCCGACTCTCACTCTCCCCGACTCTCCCCGACTCTCGCTCCCCCCGACTCTCGCTCCCCCCGACTCTCGCTCCCCCCGACTCTCACTCTCCCCGACTCTCCCTCTCCCCGACTCTCACTCTCCCCGACTCTCGCTCCCCCCGACTCTCCTCTCCCCCGACTCTCGCTCTCCCCGACTCTCACTCTCCCCGACTCTCCCTCTCCCCGACTCTCCCCGACTCTCACTCTCCCCGACTCTCCCCGACTCTCACTCTCCCCGACTCTCCCCGACTCTCGCTCCCCCCGACTCTCACTCTCCCCGACTCCCCCAACTCTCACTCTCCCCGACTCTCACTCTCCCCGACTCTCCCCAACTCTCACACTCTCCCCGACTCTCACTCTCCCCGACTCTCCCGACTCTCCGCTCCCCCCGACTCTCACTCTCTCCCCAACTCTCCCCAACTCTCACTCTCCCCGACTCTCACTCTCCCCGACTCTCCCCGACTCTCCCTCTCCCCGACTCTCCCTCTCCCCGACTCTCCCTCTCCCCGACTCTCCCTCTCCCCGACTCTCCCTCTCCCCGACTCTCCCTCTCCCCGACTCTCCCTCTCCCCGACTCTCCCTCTCCCCGACTCTCCCCGACTCTCCCTCTCCCCGACTCTCCCTCTCCCCGACTCTCCCTCTCCCCGATACTCCCGCTCTCGCTCCCCCCGACTCTCACTCTCCCCGACTCTCCCCGACTCTCACTCTCCCCGACTCTCCCCGACTCTCCCTCTCCCCGACTCTCCCCGACTCTCCCTCTCCCCGACTCTCCCTCTCCCCGATACTCCCGCTCCCGCTCTGCCCGACTCTCGCTCTCCCCGACTCTCCCTCTCCCCGATACTCCCGCTCCCGCTCTGCCCGACTCACGCTCTCCCTGACTCTCCCCGACTCTCCCTCTCCCCGATACTCCCGCTCTGCCCGACTCTCCCTCTCCCCGACTCTCGCTCTGCCCGACTCTCCCTCTCCCCGACTCTCCCCGACTCTCCCTCTCCCGACTCTCCTCTCCCCGATACTCCCAGTCCCGCTCTCCCCGACTCTCGCTCTCCCCGACTCCCGCTCTCCCCGACTCTCCCCGACTCTCCCTCTCCCCGATACTCCCAGTCCCGCTCTCCCGACTCTCGCTCTCCCCGACTCTCCCTCTCCCCGACTCTCCCCGACTCTCGCTCTCCCCGACTCTCCCTCTCCCCGATACTCCCGCTCTCGCTCCCCCCGACTCTCCCTCTCCCCGACTCTCCCGACTCTCCCTCTCCCCGACTCTCCCTCTCCCCGATACTCCCGCTCTCGCTCCCCCGACTCTCACTCTCCCCGACTCTCCCCGACTCTCGCTCTCCCCGACTCTCCCCGACTCTCGCTCTCCCCGACTCTCGCTCTCCCCGACTCTCGCTCTCCCCGACTCTCCCTCTCCCCGACTCTCCCCGACTCTCACTCTCCCCGACTCTCCCCGACTCTCCCTCTCCCCGACTCTCGCTCTCCCCGACTCTCCCTCTCGCCGATACTCCCGCTCTCGCTCTCCCCGACTCTCGCTCTCCCCGACTCTCCCCGACTCTCCCTCTCCCCGATACTCCCGCTCTCGCTCTCCCCGACTCTCACTCTCCCCGACTCTCCCCGACTCTCCCTCTCCCCGACTCTCGCTCTCCCCGACTCTCCCTCTCGCCGATACTCCCGCTCTCGCTCTCCCCGACTCTCGCTCTCCCCGACTCTCCCCGACTCTCCCTCTCCCCGACTCTCCCTCTCCCCGACTCTCACTCTCCCTGACTCTCGCTCCCCCCGACTCTCACTCTCCCCGACTCTCCCCGACTCTCCCTCTTCCCCGACTGTCACTCTCCCCGACTCTCACTCTCCCTGACTCTCGCTCCCCCCGACTCTCACTCTCCCCGACTCCTTTAAGTGTGGTCCATTGTTGTCAGTTCGGCGGCCATTTTGTGGACAGGTTTGATCTCACCAACAGCAGTGAGGTCTTTGAACGGTTAACCCGCTGAACAATCTAGGAGAACTATCTTGCTCTTTTCTTTCCCCCTTCGAATAACGCCGTGGGATATCTTGCGTCCCATCGGAACAGGCACGTGAGACCTCGGTTTGACCCCCCCCCCATCCGTGGAACGCCTGCCGCCGGCGGTACAGTCCGCCCACGGCGCTCGCTCTGCAGTTGCCAACCCAGATTACGGGCTCAAGCCCTGGGGTGGGGCTTGAGTTCATGACCTTCTAACTCAGAAGCAAGGTCGCCAGCAATCAGGCCAAGTTGACAGACCAATTTCTGCAGCTGCTGTTCGATCTCTCCATTACTGGTGCATCAATATGTGTGCGCATCCCTCAAAGTAGTCACACAGCACTCCTTTCCCCAAACTGCCTGGGCTTCATTGTATTTCAATATCAATCTGTACTGGGTATGTAAAGGATTACGGGAACTCTGATAAGCTGGGAGGTATTGCTAAATGCCAGTTCAATCATTCACCTGTCGATGGATTTGTTGTCCTCTCTGACTAGGGGCTATTTGCAAATGAAAGTTCACTTTTTTTTTGCGGGTGGTGGTGGGGGGGGGGCGGCGGGGGGCATTTGCTGAGATCAGCTCTTTCACAATCACGTTTTTTTTTTCCTTTTTAACCTCTTCCCCTCATGCGCTTAATCCCTTCTTCTATCCTTCAGGTTCTGCCAGTCTCTCGGTAACTAGTACGCAGCCGAACTAAACGACCCTGAATTCCTGCAGGGATTCTCCCGATTTCTTGCCGCAACGTTGCTGGGAGATAAGAACATAAGACCATAAGAAATAGGAGCAGGAGTAGGCCATTTGGCCCTTCGAGCCTGCTCCGCCATTCAATGAGATCATGGCTGATCTTCTGCCTCAACTCCATTCACCGGCCCTATCGCCATATTCCTTGATGCCCTTACTAGTCAGAAATCTATCGACTTCTGTTTTGAATATACCCAATGACTGAGCCTCCACAGCCCTCTGGGGTAGAGAATTCCAAAGATTCACCACCCTCTGTGTGAAGAAATTTCTTCTCATCTCAGTCCTGAATGGCCTACCCTTTATCTTGAGGCTGTGGCCCCTGGTTCTAGACTCCCCAGCTAAGGGAAACATTCTCCCAGCATCCATCCTATCAAGCCCTGTAATAATTTTGTATGCTTCAATGAGATCCCCTCTCATTCTTCTGAATTCAAGAGAACACATGCCTAGTTTACTCAATCTCTTCTCATACGACAGTCTTGCCATCCCAGGAATCAATCTCGTGAACCTTCGTTACACTCCCTCTACGGCAAGTATATCCTTCCTTAGGTAAGGAGACCAAAATTGTACACAGTACTCCAGGTGTGGTCTCACCAAGGCCCTATATAATTGGAATAAGACTTCTTTACTCCTGTACTCAAATCCACTTGTAATGAAGGCCAGCATACCATTTGCCATCCTAATGGCTTGCTGCACCTGTACATTTACTTTCAGTGACTCATGTACAAGGACACCCAGGTCCCTTTGAGCATCTGCATTCCCCAATCTTTCACCATTTAGGAAATACTCTGCCTTTCTGTTTTTTCTTCCAAAGTGGATAACTTCACATTTATCCACATTATATTCCATCTGCCATGTTCTCGCCCACTCACTGAGTCTGTCGAGATCCCCTTGAAGCCACTTCACATCCTCTTCGCAACTGACACTGCCACCTAGCTTTTTATCATCAGCATATTTGGAAATGTTACACTTAGTCCCCTCATCCAAATCATTGATATAGATTGTGAATAGCTGGGGCCCAAGCACAGATCCTTGCGGTACCCCACTAGTCACAGCCTGCCATCCTGAAAAAGACCCGTTTATCCCTACTCTTTGTTTTCTGTCTGTTAACCAATTCTCAATCCATGCTAGTATATTACCCCCAATTCCATGTGCCCTAATTTTGTTCACCAACCTCTTGTGTGGGACCTTATCGAAGGCCTTCTGAAAATCCAAATACACCACATCTACCGGTTCCCCTTTGTCTACTCCACTAGTTACATCCTCAAAGAACTCCAATAGGTTTGTCAAACAGGATTTCCCTTTCGTAAATCCATGTTGACTCTGCCCAATCTTACTATCAGTTTCTAAGTGCCCAGTTATTGCATCCTTTATAATAGATTCCAGCATTTTCCCAACTACTGATGTGAGGCTAACAGGTCTGTAGTTCCCCGTTTTCTCTCTCCCTCCTTTCTTAAATAGCGGGGTTACATTTGCTATCCTCCAATCTGCAGGAACCGTTCCAGAATCTATAGAATTTTGGAAGATGACAACCAATGCGTCCACTATTCCAATGGCCACCTCTTTCAAATGTAGGTCATCCGGTCCTTGGGATTTGTCGACTTTTAGTCCCATTAATTTTGCTAGTATTGTTTTTTTACTAATAAAAATTTCTTTAAGTTCCTCATTCTCATCACACCCTTGGTTTTCTCATATTTCTGGGAGGTTTTTTGTGTCTTCCTCCATGAAGACAGAAACAAAGTATTTATTTAATTTCTCTGCCATTTCCTCATTCCCCATTATAAATTCTCCCATCTCTGACTGTAAAGGACCTGCATTTACCTTCGCCAGTCTTTTCCTTTTCACATACCTATAGAAGCTTTTACAATACGTTTTTATATTTTTTGCTAGTTTGTGCTCATATTCCATTTTCCCTTTCTTTATCAATTTTTTGGTCCCCCTTTGCTGATTTCTAAAAAGATCCCAATCCTCAGGCTGACCGCTTTTTCTGGCAACTTTATAAGCTTCCTCCTTTGACTTAATACTAGCTTTAATTTCTTTTGTTAGCCATGGTTGGATCACTTTTCCTTTTGGGTTTTTATGCCCTAGAGAAATATATGTTTGTTGCAAATTATGCATTATTTCCTTGAATGTTAGCCATTGTATGTCCACCTTCATACCTTTTAGTGTAGTCTCCCAATCTACCATGGCCAACTTGTCCCTCATACCCTTGTAGTTTCCTCTTTTTAGATTGAAGACCTTTATTTCAGATTGGACTACATCACTCTCAAACTTAATGTAAAATTCAATCATATTATGGTCACTTGTCCCTAAAGGCCCCTTTACCACAAGATTATTGATTAGCCCTTTCTCAGTACACAATACCAGATCCAGAATAGCCTGTTCTCTGGTTGGTTCCTCCACATACTGATCCAGGAAACCATCTCGCATGCATTCCAATAATTCATCCTCCACACCATTAGTGGTAATTTGATTTGCCCAGTCAATATGTAGATTAAAGTCCCCCATGATTACCGTATTGCCCTTGTTACATGCACTTCTAATCTCTTGATTGATGCTGTGCCCTACATTACCATTACTGTTTGGTGGCCTATACACAACTCCCACCAATGTTTTCCGCCCTTTGCTGTTTCTTAGCTCCACCCAAACTGATTCCAGTTCTACATCACGATCTGCCAAGCCAAGATCTTTTATCTCTACCATACCGATCTCATCCCTTATTAACAGCGCTACGCCACCTCCTTTTCCTTTTTGTCTGTCCTTCCTAAATGTTGAGTACCCTGGAACATTCAGTTCCCAGCTTTGGTTACCCTGCAACCATGTCTCTGTAATGGCAATTACATCATACGCATTTACTTCTATTAGTGCCATTAATTCATCCACCTTGTTGCGAATGCTACGTGCATTTAGATAAAGTGCCTTCAACTTTGCCTGATGAGTGAAACCTCCCCCTCTCGTGAGAAATGGCCGTTTTTCCATCCGGTTACACCGTTTCTCACGAAGTTCCGCCGAAGCTACAGCAAGAGATAGGGAGGAACCGCAACCCCCGCCACCCCCCCCCCACCCCGTGCAGATTCAGGGCCGCTATTTACTATTGACAAGACCAGGCCTACAGCAACAACAATTTGCATTTATATGGCGCCTTTAATGTAGTAAAACGACCCAAGGTGCTTCACAGGCGTATTATCAGGCAGCCAATGACACCGAGCCAAAGTATGAGATATTAGAACAGGTGACCAAAAGCTTGGTCAAAGAGGCAGGTTTAAAAGAAAGACTCGCATTTATATCACGCCCTTCATGACCTCAGGAAGTCGCAAAGCACTTTAAAGCCAAGGAAGTACTTTGAAGTGTAGTCACTGTTGTAATATAGGATACGGGGCAGCCAATTTATACATGGCAAGGTCCCACAAACAGCAATGTGATAATCTGTTTATTTAGTGACGTTGGTCGAGGAATGAATATTAGCCAGGAGAGTATTTAAGGAGCGTATTAAAGGAGGAGAGGGAGATAGAGAGGTTTAGGGAGGGAATTCCAGAGCTTAGGGCCTCTACAGCTGAATGCACGGCCGCTAATGGTGGAGCGAAGGAAATCGGGGATGCACAAGTCACCAGAATTGGAGGAACGCAAAGATCTCCGAGAGTTGTAGGGCTAGAGGAGATATTACAGCGATAGGGAGGGGCGAGGAGGCCATGGAGGGATTTGAACACAAGGATGAGAATTTTAAATCTGAGGCGTTGCCGGAGCGGGAGCCAATGTAGGTCAGTGAGCACAGGGGTGATGGTGAACGGGACTTGGTGCGAGTTAGGATACGGGCATCCATGTTTTGGATGAGCTCAAGTTTATGGAGGATGGAAGATGGGAGGCCGGCCAGGAGAGGATTGGAATAGTCAAGTCTGGAGGTAACAAAGACATGGATGAGGGTTTCAGCAGCGGATAAGCTGAGGCAGGGCGGTGGTGGAAGTAGGCGGTCTGGGTGATGGAGAGGATATGGGGTCGGAAGCTCAGCTCAGGGTCAAATAGGATGGGGAAGACCCAACTGGGAAAGCCTGTAGGAAAATAGAAGAGGCAGCTAAGTTCTGAAGTTGTTGAAATCAGTGTTGAGACCAGAGGGATGGAGAGTGCCCAGGGGGGAAGATGAGCTACTTCTCAAGTGTCAGTTTGGCTCAGTCGGTAACACTGTTGCCTCTGAATTTTGGATTTGTGCCCCACTTCAGGACTTGAGCACATTATCCAGGCTGATACTTCAGCGTGTTATGTAGGGAGTTGCATTGTTCGAGGTGCTATCCTTCCAGTGGCTCCCCCAATCTAGAGGACATGGTAATGATGCAAGTGCCAGTTTGGGTTGGTTCTATCATTGTGTATATTCTGCCATTGGTTACCTGCCATCATAATACCAGCTCAACTGAGGAGGATAGATGGATAAGATAATATATAGGGCCAGATTTTGCAATCAAAGTAACAGTGAGGCTAATGGCGCTCGCCGTTAATTATGCGTAAATGGTGCAGCAACTTCAGGCGAGGGACAGATGCGCGGTTAAATACAATATCCAACAGTTGCTGTCTGAATTGCGTCACTCTGCCGTTAGCTTTGTGAACACGGCATCTCGCCGTCCGCCTCACCATTACCATGCAGTGAACGTTGGGAAGTTGCTGTATTTGCGCAGTAGATACGAACTAAACTCGCCACAGAAAGTTAAGTCATTACAAGTGCAAGTACCCTTTTAACAGTGTGATAATTAGTCATTACAGCCAATCAACCTCTGTGTTCTATTTTCCTCTCTCTTTTAATCCAATCTTTCTTTCCCATCTTTATTTCTCTCTCTGTACTTGATTTGACATTGAATTCACCCACTTTGATTTACACTTCCTTCTCAGTCCTTGCGCTGTTTATTTCTCAATCCCTCAGTCTGATTGGTTAAGGAGACACTCTAGATGGTTGCCCTATTCACTCATTGTCCCAGCTGAAATGGTCCCAGATGCCTTGTTTCCCTCACTGCGCCCTTATTAGCTCACACTCCTGAGTTGAAGGGATTGTCTTATGAGGAAAGTTTGAGCAGGTTATACCTATACTCATTGGAGTTTAGAAGAATGAGAGGTGATCTTATTGAAACATATAAGATTCTGAGGGGGCTCGACAGGGTAGATGCTGAGAGGTTGTTTCCCCTCGAGGGGGAATCTAGAACTAGGGGGCATAGTTTCAGGATAAGAGGGTCGCCCATTTAAAACAGAGATGTGGAGGAATTTCTTCTCTCAGAGGGTCGTGAATCTTTGGAATTCTCTGCCCCAAGAGCTGTGGAGGTTGAGTCATTGAATATATTTAAAGTGGAGATCGACAGATTTTTGAACGATAAGGGAGTCAAGGTTTATGGGGAGCGGGCGGGAAAGTGGAGTTGAGGCCAAGATCAGATCGGCCATGATCTTATTGAATGGCGGGGCAGGCTCGAGGAGCCGAATGGCCTACTCCTGCTCCTATTTCTTATGTTCTTACGTTCAGCAACTTAGTGGGCAAAAATATTTTGAGCTGAAGGGTGCAGGGCAAGTGCAACTAACGCAGACACCGTTAGATGCCCTGGTACAGCAAAATCTGGCCCAATACGTTGAAACACTTCACATCCAATGAATAATTTTTTTGAAGTGCAAATGGAACAGCCATTTCATGCCAGGTGTCCAACTTTGTCTGATAACACTCCTGTGAAGCGCTTTTCGATGTTTTACTGCTTTAAAGCCGCTATATAAATGTATGGTTTTGTTGTAATGTCCTATGTTGTAACAGCAACGATATGAATCTGTTTTTGGTGGGTCAGTTGAGGGATAAATGTTGGCCAGGACATCAGGAGAACTTCCTGCTCCTCTTCAAATAGTTCCATGGCATCCATATCATCCACCTGAACCACGAGAATAGGCTGGCAGGGCATTTATAATTGGCATGTGGGCCTTGAGATGCAGCGGACATCGGGCAAGGTCACATTTATTGCCCATTCCTAGTTGCCCTGGTGGTGGGCCTTCTCCTTGAACCACTGCCGTCCTTGTGCTGATGGTGCACTAATACTTTTTGGGAGGGAGTTCCAGGATTTTGACCCGGCGACGGTGAAGGAACGGCGATATGTCCAAGTCAAGATGGTGTGTGACTCAGAGGGGCACTTGGAATTGATGTTGCTCCTACAACATTGCTGCTCTTGTCGCTCTTGATGGTAGAGGTCGCGGGGAGGGATGTGCTGTCAAAGTAACATTGGCGAGATGCTGCTGTGCATCCTGTGGATCGTATATAGGGTGGCCACATGTGCCGGTGGTGGAGGGGGTGGATGCTGAGTCCAGGGTCAAGGGTGCCAGCTGCCATCCAATGACTTCTAATAATGAGGCATTCCCTCAGCATTGCAGTGCTGTGTTAGCCTTGATTCTGAACTCAAGCCCAGGCCTTCTGACCCAGACATGAGAGTACTACCAACTGTGCCACACTGACCTGTACTGTAAATGGATATACACTCAATTGCTTTCGTGTTGCGACTGCCTAGTTTCCTCAGTACTGTCGTTGAGCTCTTTACTCAAGAGTTGGAAGGAGAGGGCTTGTTTGTATCTGATATAGAAATGTGTATGCATTTGTATAGCATTATAGTATTTGGGTTTTTTTGGGGGGGTAGTTTTAATTGAGGAACCTAAATGAAAGACCAAGGTCCATGGTGCAGGACACTGCCAAGATTTAAACAATCATCAAGGTCTGTTAAATGATAAAAGGATTCAATAGGGTAGATAAAAGAGAAATTGTTTCCTCTGGTGGGGGATTTCCAGAACAAGAGGGCCATAATCTTAAAATTAGAGCTCAGACATTTAGGAGTGAAATCAGGAAGCATTTTTCCACACAAAGGCTAGTGGGACTCTGGAACCCATTCCCCCCAAAAGGCTGTGGATGCTGGGGGTCAATTGGAGCTTTCAAGGCTGAGATCGATAGACTTTTGTTGGGTAAGGGTATCAAGGGATATGGAGCAAAGGCGGGTAAATAGAGTTGAGGTACAGATCAGCCATGATCTGCTTGAATGGCGGAACGGGCTTGAGGTGCCGAATTGCCTCCTCCTGTTCTTATCTTCCTAATGGTTAGCTGATCACCAAGCTTGGGTTATAAAAGTCTTTATTAAAAAAGGAAGGAGAAACCAAGGGAGGTGAGGAGTTCCAGAGTTATGTGACGTTGGCAAAGAACAAGATAGAACAGGAGATGGAGCGATAAGTCTCGATGTCTTGTGGTGCAGGATTGTGTCCCAGGGTCGAATTATGCCACACACACTGGTGTGCAAACAGGAATTGTGGGTGGCATTTTGCACTGCCACTTCCTGCGTATTAAAATAGGCAGGCACAGATCTTACACGTGCGGCCCTTACAATTATCCGACTATTAGGATGGTAAATTGTGTAGAGGATGCAGTCCCGATTTCTCAATATGCGCTCCTGGAGTGGGGTGGGTGCGAAGAAAGAAAGAAAAACTTGCATTTATATAGCGCCTTTCACGACCACCGGACGTCTCAAGGCGCTTTACAGCCAATGAAGTACTTTTGAAGTGGAGTCACTGCTGTAATGTGGGAAACGCGGCAGCCAATTTGCACACAGCAAGATCCCACAAACAGCAAGGTGATAATAACCAGATAATCTGTTTTTTTGTTATGTTGATTGAGGGATAAATATTGGCCAGGTCACCGGGGATAACTCCCCTGCTCTTCTTCGAATAATGCCATGGGATCTTTTACGTCCACCTGAGAGAGCAGACGGGACCTCGGTTTAATGTCTCATCCAAAAGACGGCACCTCCAACAATGCAGCACTCCCTCAGTACTGCACTGGGAGAGTCAGCTAGATTTATGTGCTCAAGTCCCTGGAGTGGGGAAGGGGGGGAGAGAGGGGAGGGGGGGAAATGCTCTATGCTGGGAGTGCTCATCTGTAAACTAGGAGGGTACGGTAGTTCAGAGTAATCTAGAGAACGTGAATTTAAATCCCACCAGGGGCAGTTTGAGAACTTGAATTGTTTTAAAAATCTGAAAATAAAAAGCTGGTTTCATGAAAAGTGACCGTGAAGCTGTCGGATTGTCGTAAAAACCCAACTGGTTCACTAATGGGCCTTTAGGGAAGGACACCTGCCGTCCTTACCTCGATCCGGCCAATATGTGACGCCAGACCCCGCACCAACGTGGTTGACTCTTAAATAAAAACAGAAAAGGCTGGAAATACTCAGCAGGTCAGGCCAGCATCTGTGGAGAGAGAAACAGAGTTAACGTTTCAGGTCGATGACCCTTCGTCAGAACTGGAAAAAGCTGGAGATCGAACAGGTTTTTAAGCAAGTGCTGGGGCAGGGAGAGGGGGCAGGGGAGGAAAGAACAAAAGGGAAGGTCTGTGATAGGATGGAAAGCAGGAGAGATTAAGAGACATTGAGAGATGGTGCAAGGCAAAAGGAGGTGGTAATGGGACAAGTTAAGAAACAAAAGATGGCTCTAGATGAAATGTAAATGGCACTGGCAGAATGAAAGACAGCTGCCATGTGGGACAGAGAGAAAAAATATATTTATAATAAATAAAATTAATGGGGAAAAAAAGGAAAAAGGATAGGGGCAGAGGTTATGGTCTGAAATTGTTGAACTCTATGTTGAGTCCAGAGGGCTGTAGAGTGCCTAATCGAAAGATGAGGTGCTGTTCCTCGAGCTTACGTTGAGCTTCATTGGAACAGTGCAAGAGGCCGAGGACAGAGAGATCAGAGTGGGAGTGAAGCGGTGAATTAAAGTGACAGGCGACTGGAAGCTCGGGGTCACCCTTACGGACTGACTCTTAACTGCTCACTGATGTGGCCTAGCAAGTTACTGTATCAAAACCACCACCAGCGGTTCAAGAAGAAGGCCCACCACCAGCGCCACCCAATAAATGCCAGCTCTGCCAGCGACGCCCACACCCTGAGAATTAATTTTTGAAAGAACAGCTGCAACATAATAATAGATCATTTTCAACGCCGAGAAATGGTAGGGAAACGAGAGGAGGCTCTGATCCACCGGAATTCAGTACCGTTAGAACGAACATGAAGAAGTTTTGTTCATTGCAGTTCTGTACACTGAGAGAGGACGGGAAGGAGCTTAAAGGAAGAAAGAAAGACCCCAGGATGTCCAAAAGCATTTCACGGGCAATGAAGTACTTCTGAAGTGTAGGCACTGTTGTAACGAAGGGAAAGGCTTAGGCCGGTGATATCCTGCTCTGATGAAGGACCCCATTAACATTGTCTTCCTCTTTTCAGTACCCGTCTGACCTTTTTTCTGCTTTTACTGGAATTTTGCAGAAGGGAAGTCGTATCATTCTTTCGGATTAATGGGAAATGGTTTATTCCTCGGAGACGGAGTGAGAATTGCTTCGATTTCGTTGAAATTGGGTGTGAATTCTGTCGCTTCTCAAGGGCACTAGGTCCTCAATTCTCCTCAGAGAACAGCTGAGGATCAGGGCGAGGCCCAGTCCGTTTCAAACACCAGACTCTCTGAGGAGAAGTGCTCCAGAGGAAGTCTCCATCTCCGGCAGAGAACCTGAGAGTAAGCAAAAAAAAATACCGCAGGTGCTGGAAATCTGAAACGAGAGCAGGAAATGCTGGAAACACTCCCCTGCGTATCTTGTTACTAGTTAGCTTTTTATTAATAACAATCAACGAGAGTGTAACAGAACATTAATTAATGGCGACTAAACTTTAATATTTCCACATAAGGGAACAGGCAGCGCGTTGAAACTAAAGATGTTCCGCATGCGGGCAGGGCCCGTTGCCATGGTAACTGGTTAGCTGGGTTAGGTGACCTTATAGATTGCCTAAGGAGGAAGTGTACAACCGTCTCTACGGAGACCAGAATTGGCGGGGTTCGGGTTGGGATGTTGGCGGTTGAGGCTGACGGGGACGTTAGCCCCCTTTAACCTCCCGCGCCCGACCAGAAAGCGGCGTACGAGTGGGGTTTAAAATCGCGACAGTGCGTTACTCACCGCGACCGCACTCACCATTTTTACCGGGGGCAATTCGGGCAGCGTCTCAGGCCCTTGCCCCAGGCAGGCGAGAACCCAATTCAAATGCAAAACGTCGGATGGTGCCATTCGGATCCCAATGTAATTTTAACTGCACGTGACTCCAGTCCCACACCAGCGTGGATGACGCTTAACTGTGCTCTGAAGGGGCCTAGCGAGCCATTCAGTTGTATCGCTACCTTCTCAGGGCAACTAGAGATGGGCAATAAATGTCGTCCTTCCCAGCCAAGCCCACATCCCAAGAATGAATACAAAAAATGGAAGACTCCATCTCGATAAAGGATCCCGATGATGATCCGACTCCTTTTAAAAGGGGGTCTGATGGTAAGACTCCTTTTTAAAAAGAGGCCCTGATTGGGAATCATAATGCGGTGATTTCTTCTTTAAAGAGGTCCAGATGGGGAGACTTCCCTGAAAAGAAAGGTTCTCGTAGTGAGACTGAATTTTTTTTTTAAGTGCCTGACTCGTTTATCTGGAGCCGACAGCTAATATCACAAAAAGGCAATTCAGAGACTTGTCAGACAAGTTAACCAGTGAGGAATGGATAGTCTTTCTGTCAAGTCTGGTTTATTTTATACTGAGACAGATTGCAGTTGGCCATGGTCTCAAGTTAAAAAGATATAAAAGACAGCGAGCGGCCTGTAGCACCATGCTCTGGACAATGGACTTCTTCTGAGTAAATATTCACATACATCCTCTAAATAAACACGGAATGGCCCTTATTTACAATAGCTAATAGATTTCTAGTGCCAGCAAAGGCAAATGTTAGTTTATTGTGCAAGTTACAAAGGCTTGCGGCCATTATAGGGCCTTGTAGTATAAACACGGGGATATTTGACTTTCCTGTTCAAAGTTCACCTCCTTAACCTTCCTAGGTCTTGTTCAAGGGGACAAAAATATACATTCCTTGCAAGATGGAATTTCTCAATTTCTTTTTTAAATCTTTCCATAGCTTGTTTCCCCGAAGAATGAAGCCATTCCTTATTTTCTCTTTTTACAGAGAGCCAACCTATTGGCACACTCGAACTTTGACCTCTTTTTTCCTCAAATGCTTGGCACGTTTGCTAACGCTGTCCGTAGAAAACCCGCGTTGACCCCCCACCTACGCTCCGGTGATATACTATGCGGATGAAACGATATGGGTGCTGTCCTTCTCTACTGTGATATAAAAGGCTTGTTATCTGTTTTATTTTATTAGTCCCGTAACAGCTGTAAATCTCTTTGCAAAGTACTTCAGAGCTTCTCAATGTGTCTTTTTTTGTATTGTACGTGGTATAATAAAGCAGCATGCAGTTGGAAGTGAGCATAATACGGACAATTGGCTCATGAGGTAACTCGCTACCACATAGAGTAGTTGAGGCGAATAGCATGGATGCATTCAAGGGAAAGCTAGAGAAGCACATGAGGGAGAAAGGAATAGAAGGATATGTTGACGGAGTTAGATGAAGAAGGGTGGGAGGAGGCTCATGTGGACCAGTTGGGCCCAATGGCCTGTTTCTGTGCTGTAAAATCTATCTAATAATTTGGGCCCAGTTGCAAAGAATCCCAAATATAAGTAGAGATGAGGGAGTGCACTCGGGCTCATCTCGCTTCTCCTTCTCCGCAGAGCTATCCCTATCACAGTCTCTAACTGCCCTTTGAATGGCTTCAGAGTTCTTTTCTCAGGTGGATGTAAAAGATCCCCCGGCACTATTTCGAAGAAGAGCAAAGGGAGTTCTCACCAGTGTCCTGGCCAATGTTTATCCCTCAACCAACATCACTAAAACAGATTATCTGGTCATTATCACATTGCTGTTTGTGGGAGCTTGCTGTGCGCAAATTGGCTGCTGCATTTCCTACATTACAACAGTGACTACACTTCGAAAGTACTTCATTGGCTGTAAAGTGCTTTGGGATGTCCTGAGGTCTTGAAAGAGGCTATATAAATGCAAGTTCTTTCTTTCTTTCTAAAAGATTAGATAAAATATCTAAAATTCTCCCAATATCATTTCCATTCTGCAGTTTTCCCTTCCTTATGGGAGCCCTGTCTGACTCACCCCTCTGCCATTGTCCTTCAAATGCTTGCTTATCTATCCCCTGAATGAGATGGCCTTCATATACAGGAAGTTCTTGATGATGGGGCACGTCTAAATGTTAACCCTTCGCTCTCTCTAAGGTACTCATCAAACTGTGGTATATTTTCTATTTTTGGAGCGTGGTTCAGCAAGTGAATGATTGTTAAAGAAAGAACGTGCATTTATATAGGGCCTTGTCACATTCTCAGGACATCCCAAAGTGCTTGGGGTTCCTTTTGAAGTGCAGTGAACTGCCTACCTTATTTGGCCTACCACATCTGGTGGAGAATAGGGAAGGACAACTAACAGGAGGAGACAGCTCCATTAACAAGCCCATCATCAACCATGGTGGAGCCCAGGACCTGAGTGAAAAAGGTGAGGCTGAGGCGTTTGCAAGTGACCTCAACAAAAAGTGCTACTGAACGATCCTATTGGACTCCTTTCAGAGATCCTCACTATCATAGGATTCTGAGGGGGATTGACAGGGTAGATGCTGAGAGGTTGTTTCCCCTGGCTGGAGAGTCTAGAACTAAGGGGCATGGGGCCGGGGGGGGGAATTCAGTTGATTTGCGCCTCCCGTTAGCACCCTAAGAGGGCACTAACGGGGCGCAAAGCAACTAGCTCCTGGGCGCGGCGCCGCTAACGCCTCCTGCGAAATTCAGCGGGAGTTGAGCGGCGGCGGTAACCGTTAGCGCCCTGCAGCGCTGCTCCACCTGCGATGACGTCATCGCTGTGCGCGGCACCCCACTCGCGCCCCGGCTGCAATCTTCGGTAGCGCCCCCTGACTTACCGCCGGACGCTTTGTCCGACAGGGTCAGGGGGGCCTACCTGCGGCCGGGGTGGCGCAAATTAAAGAGAAGGTGCCGGGTGGCCATTTTTGTTGCTGGCCGCCTGCCAGCACCTGCCCGCTTTGCCGTCCCCGGCCTCCTCTGCAGCCCCTCCCCGCGGAGTCCCGGCTGGGCCCCAGGTCGCACCGCGCTAGGCCCCTCCCCTTTAATAAGGGGAGGAAGGCCTGCAGTACCGCGGCATGACGTGCTGCAGAGCGTGGCGCTGCGGCACGTGGCACAGCGATATTCACTCGCAGCGCCCCAAGAGGGAGGCGGGGCACTTCCAGTAGCGCCCTGCCTCCCTCTTAGGGCGCTACCGGTGAATTTCGGGTGCGGGGGCACTAACTTTTTCGGGGCGCTAAAAGTATCGCCCCGGCGAAGTTAGCAGCCCAAAGGGGGCGCGATCCAATTTTCCCCCCATAGTCTCAGGATAAGGTGTCGACTATTTAAGACTGAGATGAGGAGGAATTTCTTCACTCAGAGGGTTGTGAATCTTTGGAATTCTCTGCCCCAAGAGGCTGTGGATACCGGATCATTGAGTATATTCACGGCTGAGATTGATAGATTTTTGGACTCTAGGGAATCAAGGGATATGGGGATCGGGCAGGAAAGTGGATTTGAGGTCGAAGATCAGCCATGATCTTACTGAATGACGGAGCAGGCTCGAGGGGCCGTATGGCCAACTCCTGCTCCTAATTCTTATTTTCTTATGTTCTTATAGGAGCCAATATCCAGCCAACTCAATTCACTCCACGTGATGTTAAGAATGCACTGGACACAGCAAAGGCTATGGACCCTAACAACATCCCAGCTGTAGCGCTGACGGCCTGTGCGGCAGAACCAACATTTACCCAACACTGAAAAATTGCCCAGGTATGTCCTAGCTCTAAAAAGCAAGACAAATCCCACCAGGCCAATTATCACCCTATCAATCTCTTTCCTATCATCAGTACGGTGATGAAAGGAGTCAACAATAGTGCCATCAAGAAACATCTACTCACCAATAACTTACTGACTGACACTCTCTTTGGGTTCCACCAGAACCTCTCAACTCTTCACTTCATCACAGCCTTGATCCAGACATGGACACAAGAGCTGAATGTCATAGAAGAAGGGAGAGTAGCTGCCCTCTACATCAAGCATTCGGCCACGTATGGAACCAAGGACCCCTAGCACAATTGTGTTCAATGAGGGGTCAAAGGGAAAACCATCCAGTAGCTGAAGTCACACCTGACACACAGGAAGATGGTTGTGGTTATTGGAGGCCAAATATCAGAGCCCCAGCACGTTACTGCCAGTGTTCCTCAAGGCAGCATCCTAGACTATCTTTCACTGCTTCAATGACCTTCCCTCTGCCATAAGCTCAGGAGTGGGGGTGTTCTCTGATGACTCCACAGTGTTCAGCTCCATTCACAAGTCCTCTGACAGTGAAGCAGCCCGTGTCAGCCTACAGCTGGACTGAGATAAGATCCAGACTTGGGCTAACAATAACCACCTCAAAGAAGAGAAAGCTCAGCCATCTCCCCTTGACTTTCAACAGCACCACTATCGGCAGGTTCCCCACCGTCAACATCTTGGGGCCACCAATGACCAGAAGCCGTATCAACACCGGGCTACAAGAGCATGGAAGAGGCTGATTACTCAGTGACGAGTGGCTCACAGTTTGGCCTCTCAAAGCCAATCTACCAGTTTAAATCAGCTGATGGGTGTTGCTGCAACAACACTCAAGAAGCCTTACCCCATCCAGCAGAGCAATTCGTTTGATCGGACCCTCAGCTATTGAACTCAATAGTCATCCCCTCCACAACCAGTGCACTGTAGCTGCAGTATGTACCACCTAGAGGATGCACGGCAGCAACTCATCAAGGCTACTTGAACAGCACCACCCTCCTCTGAGGCCTCCACCACCAAGAGGACAAGAGCAGCAATGTCATGGAAACGCCATCACCTCCAAGTTTCCTCCCCAAGTCACACACCATCCTGACTTGGACACTTTCCCTTCATTGTCACTGGATCGATACCCTGGAATTCTCTACCTAACACCATTGTGGGAGCTCCTCCAGCAGAAGGAGAAAGCCCATCATCATCACCACCTACTCGGAGCAGCTAGGAATGGGCAATAAATGTGGCCTTGCCAGTGTCACCCGCATCCTGAGACCAAATAAAGAAAAATGCCGACCAGTTTGTACATCGCGAGGCCTCAGAAACAGCAGTGAGATGAATGAGCAGTTAATCTGGTTTCTTTTTGGTGGTTGACTGAGGGAGGAATATGGTCTAGGAGAACTCCCTGTTCCTTTTCAAATAGAAAAAAGGAAGAAAGAAAGACTTGCATTTATATAGCGCCTTTCACAACCTCAGGACATCCCAAAGCTTTTGAAGTGTAGTCACTGTTGTAATCTAAGAAACACGACAGTCAATTTGAGCACAGCAAGCTCCCATAAACAGCAATGTGATAATGACCAGATAATCTGTTTTAGTGATGTTGATTGAGGGATAAATATTGGCCAGGTTGCCGGGGAGAACTCCCCTGTTCTTCTTCAAAATAGTGCCGTGGGATCTTTTACGTCCACCTGAGAGAGAAGACGGGGCCCTCGGTTTAACGTCTCATCCGAAAGACGGCACCTCCATCTAACAGTGTTCTGGGATCTTTTACATCTACTTAACCAAGTAGGTGGGGCTTGAGTTTAACGTCTCATCCAAAGTACGGCACCTGCGACAGTGCAGCACTCCCTCAGTACTGCCCTGGAGTGTCAGCAAAGTACATTCGGACAGGCAGCCTGGAATATCCGAACAAATTCTTTATCTCCCCTCTCAGTACATTGGCCACTTATTTTTAATTTAATTACAGGCATTTCCCATTTTCCCCCCATCCTGAATTGTCGTCACTTGATTCTGCAACAGCTTACGTGGCCAAAGATGGGAGAAATTACTTTGAACGCCACGCATTCATCCTTATCTTAAACCAAACAAAAAAGCCACAGCGATATATATGTGTGTGTGTGTGTGTGTGAGAGAGCCAGATAAAGAGTAGCCCAACCGAGCAGTGACTCAGTCCTCGTAAAGCTCTTATGTAAGAGTTTAAGAAAGCAAAGAGCTAATGGGCTCATTTGGAGTCCGGTGTCCGGTTTTGGTCCCCTGGCCTCAGGAAGGTCGTGGTGCTTGGGGTTTCTCACTTCTATGTCCGCCAGCCAGCGATCTTCCATCCCGTTAAAATAAATGGCGGCCAAATCGCGGGATAGTAAGCGGAAATACACCTGGCTCTGGAGAAGGTGCTGGGAAAAGGCATTCCCTTTTCCCCACTCCATCCCAATTCATTTGCAATCTATTACCCTCTTCGGGTTCTGAGTCTGCCACACAATTTGGTATCACTCACAGAGTCTTTAATTTTCCTGGAGCCCGTGTCCTTCCCCAAATCGCCAATGGATATAACGGACCGAAGGGAACGCAATGCCGAATTCCTGGGTTCAAATCCTGTCAGGAGGCCTGCAGCTCAGTCAAGCAGGGTTCTAGAAAGACTTGCATTTCTATAGCGCCTTTCACGACCACCGGATGTCCTAAAGCGCTTCAGAGCCAATGAAGTATTTTTTGAAGTGTAGTCACTGTTGTAATGTAGGAAATGCAGCAGCCAATTTGCACACAGCAAGCTCCCACAAACAGCAATGTGATAATGACCAGATCATCTGTTTTTGGCCAGGAGAACTCCCCTGCTCTTCTTCGAAATAGTGCCGCAGGATCTTTTACGTCCACCTGAGAGAGCAGACAGGGGCCTCGGGTTTAACGTCTCACCCGAAAGACAGCACCTCCGACAGTGCAGCACTCCCTCAGCACTGCACTGGGAGCGTCAGCCTAGATTTTTGTGCTCAAGTCTCTGGAGTGGGGCTTGAACCCACGACCTACAGATTCAGAGGCGAGAGTGCCACCCACTGAGCCACAGCTGACACAGTTCTGGGCCGAATTGCCTGGACCTAGGGTTGGACGTCCAACACTGGTTGGACGTATCCCTGGAGGTTTCATCACATGACCTCTCACCTCCAACCACCCCGCCCAGTCAAACAGCCTTTTCTCCCCATCTCCAATAACTAATAAAACAGAAGTGTTCAAATGAAGTGAAAAATACCCACAATTATGCTTAATGCGCCAGTGATTTTTCTCCGAGCTGTTGCTTGCAGCAGTGTCCAGGAGATTAGTCTTTAGTTACTGGAAACTCCAGGACAGGTAGGGTTGACAAACCTACCAGGTCCATTCATTACAAAACTAGACCAGACCGAGGGGAACGCGAGAAGAAAAGGGAAGCTTGGAAAAGTTTGGCACAGTTTATCTGAAGAGTAGAGTCAGGTTTTGGGCCATTTTGGATCTGCACCAACAGGAGGCAGCTGCAGCGATGAACAAAGCAGGAATGCCCCCACACAACCAGTGAATCAGCAGCAGATTCCAGTCAGCGTCCTCAGTTTTGGCACATAGCAAGTCGTTAATGAAAGGAAGGCAGGTCTTATCGTAACCACGATTTCAGGTAAAAGAGGTATTGTTTCAACACTGGAAAACCCCACTTTACCAGATTCCCAACAGTCAGTTTCTCTGTCAATCAATCGAAGGCAAGGGCTGGGTATTTCTGAGCAGCATACAGAGTTGTGATTCCCCTGATTTTGCAATGCTATGCAGAACTTCTCACCCTCCTAGACATTTTAAGAGATGCTAATCTTTGGTGCCAAGGTTTTTTCAAATAAAATGCACACAAGTGGATCTTTCATTGGATGACTGCTGGTTGTACAGTTGGTCGCATTCATTGTGTTTGTTCGTATGACAAGCTTCTTATCCCCTGCTACAGATCTCACTGTCAGTTTAAGCTTGGATTCGTGCTCAGCTAAAACAGACGGTTACCCCAGCCTTCACCGACTGTGTGTTAACCGGCGGTTCTCAGGTTCACTGTGAGTCAGGAGGTTGTGGGTTCGAATCCCGCTCCAGAGACTTGAGCACAATAATTCTAGGCTGACGCTCCAGTGCAGTGCTGAGGGAGTGCTGCACTGTCGGAGGTGCCGTCTTTCTGACGAGACGTTAAACCGAGGCCTTGTTTGCTCCCTCAAGTGGACGTAAAAGATCCTACGGCACTATTTTGAAGAGATGGGGAGTTCTCTTTGGTGTCCTGGCCAATATTTCTCCCTCAACTACCATTTCTAAACCAGTTTAATTGGATATTCATCTGGCTGGGAATGCTGGGACCAGGGTCAGTCTAGGAAATGGCGGTAAATGATCCAGGATGGTCCGCGTTCCATCGCTGCCCGGCGACTCCCACGTGCGTGTGGGCATCAGCATCGGGCTGGGATGTGATGCCATCCCGTGGATGAACGGCTCGCTGGGCGCTCATTGTCTAAGCTAGCACGTAGCCACTTCTGGGAGATTAGAAGAAGACTGACTGTGCCTGCAGCAAGGGTCAGACGAGGAGGAGTGAGGGGGAGGGGGGGAGTGGGGTGTGGGGGG